>CM034155.1:605326198-605572014 GCA_019776745.2 Taxus chinensis | reverse complement strand
AATTGCACACACAAGCACACGAAACTACATTGAGTCTAGAATGTAGTGTAATGCTTAGTTGTAAGTCCACCATTGTGACAGCTAAGGTTATCCCAACCCCTTGATATGCATCCTTTGTTTTTAGGGATTTGAAGCTTTTTATGGGGTTTTGCAGGTAGATCTTCATCACAAGTTTACGATGACAAAAGTGAAGTTACAAAGACAATCACACAACATAGGTCGAGACATTGCGAAGACCTAGCAATATATTTAGATTCAGGTTGTGGGATTTTCTTCAAACTAGGGAACCCATACTGCAGACTAGGGTGCCCACATGCACCCTCATCCTCTTCCAAGTGCCCCAGTTCGGTCGCATCTTCAAATAAAATTACATATCATTCATATTTCACTCTATATCAGATATTTCATTTATGTTCCTAGTTTATATTAACTCTAAATATCCACATTTAAGTTAATCATGAACTCGTACTTCATAATATTTTCCCTTAAGATCCACTTAAAACCCTAATGGCTAATGATATTTCATCTTCTTTTTCTGACATGTTTAACTTCATTATTAACGCTATCTATGATGAAGCTGTCATTATTAACGCTATCTATGGTAATCCCACTACTATACCAAATCATATAAGACAACAAATTCTAAATGGGCAACAGTATGTGTCTACTCTTTTAGAAGATTCTCCCATTGGCATTATTATTATTGATGATCCAATAGCATTCACTCATTGTACACTATGTTATATGACTACTTTTGATCCTCCTTCTAACCTTTCTAAGGAAATTTTAGATGATTCTCTTATCGATTACTTGTTTGGTATTGACAATCGTTCTTGTATGTATATTGATTCTTCTCCTAGTCAAGACACTACTACAGTTCCTTCTCATGATACTCCTACTTCTGATATTGCTTCTCATGATACATCTCATACTATCTTACTCTTTCATGTTATGTCGATGATCCTATTGATAACATCCTTAGTGACATTCTCATTTCTGAATCTCTATTCGATACTGATGAGGCGGTTGATAGACATGGTTCTTATTCTTTTCATACTTCTGAGTGTGAATCTCCTATTCCATCATTACCTTCTCTAGATATTGCATCTAGCACTATGCATGAGTCGCCTCCATCTATCACGTCATCTTCCCTACCATTTCATCTCCTCTTATCACATCATCTATGCATATTAATTCATCTTCTCCTATAGATGTCTCTCCATCGGTCACTTTACCTCATAGGGATGTTCTTGATGCTAATTCTACCACTCCTGTGGATATTCCATCTATATCATCTACTATAGCTTCCTTGACACCAACTCCTAGTGTTCCCTGAGCATCAGAATCTTCCTTATCACCTCTTAATATTCTTATGATCACTCAAAATGGAAAATTACAACCTCTTAATACATTGTTGCCATCTTCCAATATTCCTTCACATGATAGCATCTCTCTCATGTATGTTGTAGGTCAATTACAATCTCATGTTCAGACCCTCACTTTAGAAATTAAGGCTTATTATGCTTCTATTGGCAACAATTCAGTACATGGTAACCTTGTCCCTAAGAAGATTCATAATTCTAAATTCCCTAATGACTTTATCATGCCTACATTCACATGTTTTGATGGTACTAGTGACCCTTATGGTCATCTTCTACATTACCGCTTTGTTATGACCTCTTATTCTAATGATAGATTATTGCTTAAGGACTTTTGATACAGTGTTATTGTTGAGGCATTACAATGGTACACTCATTTTCCATTTGGGTCCATTAGTATTTGTCTATGACATAAAGGATGTTTTCCTCCATTGTTTTATCATCAACAAAATCCCTAAAGTTACTTATGACTACTTACCTACTCTACATCAGGGATCATCTGAAAAAAGGGGCAGAGTCGGTTAAATAGTCAATGCATGGGGTAGGCCAGCGGAGGTTGCCAAGTGTCTCAATGGCACTAATTCAAGGATTGAATAGAGAGAGGGTTTCCAAATGAGCGCCAGACTGCCACATGTCCTAGGTCAAGAGATATGATCCCGCCAAGCAAAAGACTTAGCCAAAAACATAGAGATTGGGAAGGAAGCAGAGGAAACACCACATGCCAAGCCTAAACTAGCAGCGCTAAAGTGGGCCATTGGGGGAAAGTTGGTTTTTTTCCCCTTGTTATTCCAAAGGTGTAAAAGTTACAAATTGGGCTGCAACTCTGCCCAAAGGAAAAATTCAGCGTTTGAGCTCGAGTCAGGGTTAAAGCGGGGAGTCGGGGGAAAAGGTGAAAAAATTCCATTTGTCAAAAAGGCCCAGAGATAAAAATTAGAGCGTTTCTCCCCAGCCAACCAAAGGGTGCCACGTGTCCAAGCAAAGTGTCGGGGCCTTGGGAGTTTTCTGAGTTTTGTGTTTTTACAGAAAAGTGGGGAAAGGACAAATCACGGACCCATAAACCTGATTTTTCCCTAATCTGGCTGCCACGTGCTCCATAGTAAAAAGAAGACCCATTTTTCAAATTGTTTTGCCGCTCATTTGTATGGACCCGATACAAACTTCGAAGGGGCATATCTTTCGACTCAAGGCTCGAAATATTGTAAATCTTACACCGTTGGAGGCGTCTCGACGTCTTCTACACCATGGAAAGATAAAATTTTATTTTTTCAGGCTTTGGTAGGTGAAAAATGGAGAAATGTCTTCAGGCCTTTAATGCATGATCTTCTTGCCTCAACAACTAGATCAGATTCAATTTGATCCACCATTTCTTCCTCCTTCGAGGTGCCGAATAAGGATTTGATGCAGTCAAGACAGATTTGGAATGGATTTCATGGGAGACATTAAATAGTGGTGGTTGAGCTTTGAGCTATTTTTTCCCGCTTCTCTCTTTTTCTCTTGTCTGTATCGAATCTATAAATACAGGCTCGGGACTCATTGTAAAGGGTTGGACATTATTTTATTTTGTAGGCTCCCCTTTCCTTCTAGCGAAAGAATTCATGGAGTTTAGGCCTTCCATTAAAATTGCAGTATGTTTCTTACCTCCTGGTTGTTTTTTAATGCATTGTATCAATCTGCAGAGCAATAAAACACGTTTGTGATCAATTCTAGATCCTTTCTGTCTCTTTTTCTCTCACCTGGTATTTCATTATAAATCTGGTTATCTGTGCTCGATTATTGTATGTATTTTGTTGGTTTTTTTCTATCAACAAAACTAGTCTTCATCATTACGTCAATGCATCACCTTGTAGTTTAGTTATTTCTCATTTCCCATACCTTATAGTTGAGTCATTTCTTATTTCTAATATCCCTTTTCATCCCTGTCTCCTTAGAAAATTTTAGATTAGGTATAAAGATAGATCCTCTGTAATTTATTACGTATGCACCTAAACAGAGGAATAGGAACCAACCTTTAATGTGGAGAGCTTTTCCAGTCACAAGGTCCCACACCTTGGGGAAAGTTCAATGTTATGCGGATCACACCAAATGAATCTGCCTTAGAAAATAAGATCTGACTACTCATTTGGGGGTGTTGTGATTTTGCACTAACAACTCCATCATCAAGGTTTCCAATGATTTGACTTTTAGCATGATTCTTCTTAACAAAGAAAGATGGTGTTTTGGTGTCCTGCCTTTCAGATTTGCTTAATTTTTTCGACATCTTCTTCCTCTTCCTTTTCTTCTACTACCTTGGGTATTTATAAGGGCTCTTCTGCAATTTCTTTAGCTTTTTGATTCATGATTTCATCCACTCTCACATTTTTACTTTCTACTATAGTTTGTAGTCTTTTTTTATATCATCTATAGGCTTTTCTTTTAATAGAGTAGCCAAGAAAAATTACTTCATCCACTCTTGAATCAAATTTTCCCAAGTTCTCTTTTACCTCCGGTCATATGTCTTGAACATCTGCTATCAATGTACCACAACTTCCCTTCATCCCGTGCATGGAATTTTGTTTGAACAAGCATAGATTTCTCTTTATCTTTCCCATCATTCTCTTTCTTCTGTTTCCAAAATTTTGTAGCTTCTTTCTTCTTTATTTCTGGAGCATTTACCTTTTGGTTCGATTTTGATGGTTCTACAAAATCTTGCCATATGTCCATAGTTATTGCAGTTATAACAAACAATATATTCAACATAGTTGGATAAAGGAGAAAAGGAATTGTAATTTCTATTTGAGAATCCATACACACCTTTGTTCTTTATATTGTTGCCTCTCACCCGCATTCTAAAATCTATTGTTTTATGACCAAAATGATTACAATAGAAGCAATAACCATAGAAAGAATTTTCAAACCTAGACATGTGAGTATATCTTGGAGGATTTGGTCTTCTAAACTTGTTCTCCTCTTTGCTTTCCTTGTAAGAAGTGTTGATCTTCGTAAATATCTTCTCCCTTTCCAAATATTCATTCTTCATAGGTTCCTTGAGTGTCTCTACATAGGTCTTTGACTTCTATGCTTTTGTCTCTTTCGATGAATCTATACCTTTAGTGTTAGCGGTGTCTTGTCTTTCCTTGTATCCAAGACTAGTCTTGTCAGATGTCGACTTCTATCGATTCATAATTTCATCTAGTATCTTAGTACTTTTCTTGAATTTTAGATTACTTGTAACTTTGACATTTTATTTTTCCAAGTCCTTTCTCAAAGCAACAATTTGTGACTCACGCTTTTCACAATCTTCTTCCTTAGTCCTTAGCTGATTTCTTAATTCTTCTTCAACTCATTTTTCTTCTTCAATTTGGGTTTTTAGATCCACGATCATCTTTCCGAATTCTTCAAGAGATTGTGATATCTTAGCTTGAAAGTTACGATCTTCTTCTTCATACTTTAGGAGTTGTAACTTTTGTTTCTGATTTTTATTTTTAAGATCTTTCAACTCTCCCAAGGCACAAATAAGTTCCTCTTCAAGATTCACTTCACCTTTTTCTTCCATGTATTCATCTCTTTCCAAGTCATCTTTTATAGCCATGAATAATATTTCTTCATTATCATTATCTGAATCACTTATCCCACTTTCTTCAGATGATATACTACTTCCTTTTGAATAGAAACTTTTCTTTTGCTTTCCAAATATTTTCTTTCTTTTACTTTACTTGAATTCCCTTTTGAATTTAGGTTTGCTTTCCTCATCATCACTATCTTCTTTCTTTGGACACTTAGCCACAAAATGACCAATTTTACTACAATTAAAACATTTAAATGGTAACTTACCTTTGTAATTTCCAGATCCTTTCTTTAAATTTGGAATGAAGAATGCTTCTTTCTCATCTTCTTCGTTGCTTGAGTTCTCATTCGAATCAGGTTCTTTAATTTTCTCTTTCTTTGATACTTTGAATGAAGCTTCCTTCTTTGATGGTATATTTGACTCAATCCTCATTTCATACGTGGTCAGTATTCCATGTAGTTTGGCAATGCTCAACTTATCAAGATCCTTCATTTCTTCAATGGAAGACACCTTAGCATCAAATCTTGATGGTAGAGATGGTAGAATATTTTGAACGATCATGGAATCTTCAATCTTTTCACCTAACCCTCTTATGGTGTTGACAACCTCATCCACACGAAGAAGATAGGTTGCAACATTCTCCTCATCCTTTATTTTCAGGCTCTCAAATTTTCTCATATGGGTTTGAAGCTTAGCACTTTTAACCTTGTCATCACCTTCATGCATAGTTCAAATTTTATCCCATATCTCCTTCTCCGTGTCACATTGCATTACTTTAACAAACTCAGATTCCGACAGCCCACATAAGATTGCATTCATCGCCTTGGCATTGTTTTACAAAGCCTTCTTTTCGGCTTCATCTATTGGTGGAATTGATGGGATTGTATATCCAACTATTACTGATTGCCAAATATCAAACCCTAGTGCCATTAGATATGTTTTCATTTTTATGCTCCAAAATGCATAATTTGTTCCATCAAACAATGGAACCTTGTTCAAAGAAAAACCTTCTCGTACTTGATGAGTAGCCATATGTGCTTCTGAGATCTACCTTCCAATTGTTAAATTGTTCTTGAAGGCACCCGCTCTAATACCAATTGTTAAGCACAAGATAGTACTGAAAGGGGGGGTAAACCAGTATTATGATATTTTTAAATTTAACACTTAATCTCATAACCATAATCACAATTAATCAATTTCACAGTGAATATATCAAAGCAATCAATAAATGCAAAGAAAACCAACACAATGCAAATAGACACAAATTTACGTGGAAACCCTTTCGGGAGAAAACCACGGAGAAAATATTATTTATTAAATTTATCAAATGTTTGTAGGCACCAACCTACATGAGACACCAACCCCCAAATTAAAATTTTGTAGGCACCAACTTACAAGAGCACCAACCCCTTCAAATTCGTGAGCACCCACTCATAGGAGCACAAACCCCTTATCAAAATTTTCTTTTACCACCATGGACTTGTCGCTTATTCAACGAGTGATGGTTTTCTTATTTGGATCTGCACTTCACACTTTTATTTTTGGGATCTGTTGTACTTTACTACAAAACTTCTGCTCAGAATACTCAGTCTAATTATCCCAACACCTTCACATATATAAGTCGCTGCAATTTTTCATCTTTACACCTTTGAATCTGCTCTTCTTCTTATTACTCTCCTCTCTTCACTCAAAATATTCAATGTGTGTGCTTATCTAAAACAAATGATTATATCTCCTTATATATCCTTCTCACATCCTTTCGAAAAGACGCATCATTCCAGCCAACACAACATTTCCATTATTTAATTAAAAAAACATAATTAAGTGCATTAGTGGGCTAAAACCAAAAGTAATTAGTGCAGCCCATAACAATTATTAAATGCACATTAAACAATGCAATCAACCCATTGATAGGAGTTCTGCCCCTCCTTAGATAAATCGTTGTCAACATTAAATCACTGCCAGCTATCATTAAATCTTCTTTTTCACCATAAAACATGGCATATGAACACCCTAAAATGTTGATATCTCTCTCATATGTACAGCTGTGTATATATCTCTTATAACATGATAATCCTTATGCAAAAACACTTATTTTCATGTATTTAAACTTTTGTTTTCTACCCTTATATACTGTTGGTTATTTCCATTACTTTCTACCATTTCTGTCAACATCCATCAGTAGTTCTGTCATCTTCAGTTACACGATTTTGTTAACCAAATACATTGATGATTAAGCCTTTGACAAAAATAACAATATTTCCAACAAGGAGATGAAAAGATGTAGATGGTAATTGTTAATGGTCAACTTACCATGCTATTATCAAGAAGGAACACACTGGATGGATACACTTAGCGGAGTTTGTAATTTACTATTGATAAACATGACAACATCAAAAAATGGTGTTTCATTCTTACGTTCAATTTTAAAAACCAAAAGCTCCTTTCCTCTCCTCTTTAGAAAGTTTTTTTTTTAAATTTATAACTAACTTGCATAATGAGAAATTTTAAATTTAAATTCGATATTAACTAATAAGTTACATAATTTTCAAATTTCACTTACCAGTTCCTCATACGTCCCTGTTCCACCCATACTTTTGTAATGTATTTGCTAAAAAATATAGCCATATTCTAGATTAAATTTTGTAACCAGTTGAGAGAATGTTAAATTTCTCTCAAAGAATGCCAAAGAGATTCAGCGTCAACGAGTTCTTGCAAAAATGCTTTGAAAACACAATACCTAGTCAAAGGCAACAACAGATAGCTGGAAACAATGAGAAAATGTTTATGTGCACCACAAAAAATTATCAAACATTCCAACATAACTGATATGATCATGATAGGGAGGATATTTTTATCATTGGGAGTCTGTCTAGTAGTATACACACCTAAGTTATTGTTAGATTAACACTAAGTAGCAATCGTACATGGAATGTGTGATGTGAATTCCGAAGGGGTAGTGTAAGACGATGTTGATTTTGAGGGACCAAACATAAAAGGAGGAAGAGGGGTGGACAAGAGGGGGGTTAGATGGAGGAGAAAAAATTGTGAGCGGATAATATTGGGTGGAACCATTTTTAGGAGGCTATCTTTGTTACGAGGAGGAACATGTGTAACATGTGCATATTTTGTAAGATGTTCGATGGAGAAAGGGGATGTAGTGTGCATGGCATAGTGGAAATTTAGTTTGGAGATATCTTATAAAGAAAGGTGTTGTCAATGAATACTTGAAAGGCAAAATTGCATTTTTTGGTTCAATCTCGAAGTCAGCATATGTTAAAAACTGTAATTTTTAGCAATGAGGGTTGATTATGTTGTCGATTTCATGCTTATATATGATTATGGTTTCATTATAGATTTTAAGAATGCGAATAAGGTTGCCCCTCATAAATATGATTATATATGATTGAGGGTTCATTATGTTGGGATGTGGGATGACCTCCATGTGGAGGAAGGAAGGCATCTAGTGAGTGGGAGATAAGTGCAGCGAAGGGTGCACAAGGTAAGGGTCACGTGTAATGAACACATTAAACAATGCAACACACAACAACCCAATGCAAGGTAAAACAAAAGCAATACGCAGTATTTCTCATTACAATTAATGGATTTCTTTTAATCATAATTATTTAAATTAAATAATTTTCCAATTAAAATATACATACACTTATCGATTTTAATATACCATATATAAAAAAAACATAAATAATTTTTCTCATGTCTATATAATATTATAATTTATGTTGATATCTATTTTAAAAAATCACACTGGCTGAGACTGATCAGTTCTTATTCGAAGTGGTGGGGAAAAAATTAAAACCAAAACATTAAATACTATACAAAACCAATCGTGGAGAAATGTAATGGAGGTAACATAGAAGGAAGCTGATACCCACAGAGCTTCCACTAAGTTTGAGTCCTGCCCAGTAAGCAAGGCCTTATGTATCGATTTCACCGGATCGTTGCCTTATGAAAACCCAAACATGGGCCCTCCATAACTACGATTTCAACTTACTAAGCCCTTATGATCCCATGGAACCTGATTTTCCTAGTGATTGATCGATAGTCATAAGACTCGCCAAAATGGAGATGGCCAAAAATCAGATAAGCCAGTCAGAAAAACCTAGCTCTGATCTAGTGAATTGGCGTTTTCAGTTGGGAGAACACAATCCGTAAGATCTCGATTGAATGGCCGACTGCAGCCCTGTAATGATCGTGGAGGAGATGAAATATGACGTAGAGTACCTTAACGGTGATGCCATAATGACTCTGCCTGCATAGAAAACATTACCAAAAATAAAAAATAAAGACCAAAGAAGCATAGATTGACGCTAAAATTTAAAAATAACAAAATAAAATAAAACACCTTGAATGAGGCTCTGAATTTTATTTGCCATTTACTGTGAACGCACGCTGATTTTGCCTAGTTTTGAGAATGTATATGTACTCGTTACTTTTGTGTGGAATTTATTTAGATGAATAAAAAACTGGTTTGGTATATGTTTCGTAGATGGATAATAATTGGGTAGATTTTATTAAATGAATTTAAAAATGGTAAACACATTATTTAATGTGGATATGATATAGGTAGTATTTGGTAAACGATAAATTTCAATAAGAATAAATGTGAACATAGTAATTAATATTTGACATAAGAGTTTTAAAAATTCTAATCAAATAAAATTGGAGAGAAAAGAAAACACATTTATGTGAAGTAGATAAAGAACACGTAGAAGGCTATTATGTGAATCCTATACTTCGTAAAAAAAATTGAAATATGTGTATATATTATGGATTATATTGACTTAAAAATTGTAGAGTAGATAAATATGAAAGGTTTGTGTAAATGGTTTTTTTTTATAGATATCACATTTTCGTAAAATTATTCCAAATCTTTTAAATTCTTTACTTATACAAAATACATTTACAAGATGAAGTTAAGATAGTGTACTATGTCTAAAATCAAGAATTGTAGTCTTGTAGGTTCATATGATGAGGTATTACAATCAAGCCAAGATTTGGAACAAATGGTGATGTTGAAGGTGAAATACTAGGAACATGTAACCCTAGCATGGTTATAGATACATAAACAAGAGATGTACTTCCGAATAATCCAACAATATTTACAAATTCAAATTCAAAATTTGGGGCATAATGAAGCAGAAATGATGCAATAAGCATGAAAATAAATTCAATAAAACATTTTTTTATTGATGGTAAATGTGGGTTGAAGGGACCCTATCCCGTAACAACATATTCCAATGGAGACAAATATTTAACAATGAGGATTGATTGTGGCAAAGAGGAAAAACAAAAACACATCCAAACCAACAACAATAGAAACAGAATTAAAAAAACAATCGGTTTATCCCTGGGACACCTTCTCATGGGATCTTAAATGCATCAAATGAGGATCATTAACAAATTTCCCTTTCTTATTTTTATCCACAGTAATCCATCCAGCACCGGAATTCGGATTTGTATTTTCATTAGTGTGCACAGGTATGATGATTTCAAAATTCTCCTTATCCCCAAGAGTTTGAAGCTTTGTCGATACAAGAGGGAGGGAGTTAGTGTCCTCAACATCATAACATAGAAGGGAAACCTTTTCTACAAGAGTACGAAAATGACTAGCCTCATCATTCTTAGGACATAAAACAACAAGCCATTATCTGAATCTTCCTCTAAAACATTATCCAACTAACTGTTAACAACCAGGTGACAAGGGTCTAAATTATTCCACCAAGATGTTCTACTTTCAACAATTTTTCCCCATCTAACAATCCGAAACTAAGTGACCAAAATAAAAACGATTTCTACACATGAACGGGAAACCTTCAAGATATAGATTTTTAGTCCAAATTCGGTCCTCCACAATGAGTTCAATAGAGGCCATAAAATCAACAAAAGTATTCATATCTACCACTATGCAAGCATATGTGGTAAAATCACATGAAGACGTCTTTGGATGAATAGACAAACACTTACCCAAGCTATCTCTTATTAAAACTAAGCATTTCTTGCTCCAAAATTGGAGAGGCAAATATGGCAACCAAATCCAAACAAGTTTGACATGAAAAGTATCAGTCACGGGATTAAACAAGGGGAACTATAGTTTCATAAGCAGAAAGTGAAACTGAAAGTCCCAAACTTTTCCAAGAATCATATCTTTATTAGTGATTTTATCAAGTATAATAACGAAAAAACTTCTAAATTTGGGGTAAATTTCAATTTTACTTTCCCTAAGAGGTCTCCGCTGAGTCCATATCCATTCATGAAGCGTAGGAAGAATCGGGCATAGATTATTGAATCTAGATTGAGGCTATTTTTATTATAATATGCTTCTGATTTGAGCTCCTTTGCACCAAAAGAGACTGAAGATGAGGTCTTGGAATAAGCAATAGGCTTGGAAGTAATTCTATAAGGCTTAGCAGCTTCCAAATAGCTCCTCCCACCACAACAAATTTTTTTGCTAGCTGCTCCCACTACCTCAACCGAAACCTTAGTTGTTGTCTCTGTATCCACAACCACGAAAGGGGTTCTTCCACGACCAAGGAAAAATAGATCATGGTCACTACCTTGGATGAAGTCATATGCTCCAACATCAACAACCGCAATAGTAGTTATCATGGCCTGAACTGCGACAGCTTAAATGCATAATCAACCTATGAAAAAGAGTCGCCGAAACCATCTCTGGAAGACTTGTCCACGTTAAAGGCAGACATAGGGGTCGAGGAAAAAAATCTTACTCAGATTCGTTAAGAACACTTGACTGGTCATGCTTCCAAGGAGAGCCACCACTCTACTTAGATCTGTCACTGCCACCATGCAAAAAGTCCATGTTTATGGTTAGGGTATGGCCTAAGCCACTACCAATGGGAGACATTGTGAAAAATCAATTCAATAAATTATCATATTAACATTAGACGGGAAAATTAAGAAAATCAAGACCATGTAGCTACATAAGTCCTATGTTTTTTACATGATAATAATTCTAGATCGAGCATTGAGAGACTGCACTAGAAGAAACTTTAGCTTATTAATAGTATTGCTATGCAAATTTTATTCAAAAAAAATAACAAGCTATTTGATAGAAGTTGATAACATGAATATATCTAACTTACCATATCAGGGCATGATTATCATCGAAGTCACCAAAATTTACACCCAATATCTTGCAAATGATTTCAGACAAACATTGTTGAGACTTATTTTCCAATATAGAAAAAAAAATTAGCATCTAAGGAAAAATATTTAATTTGATAGTTTGAGCATTAGAGTGTGATCAAGAAAAAGATGACTAGATATTTCTATTTCCATTGGAATTGGCATTTTGAAATACGACCTTGGTTTTTTATATAGATCTATATAGAAAATATAGACATATTTTTTCATAAATAAAATTGTTTAAAAAGTATAGACAGTCATTAAATATGAAGACTCGATGCAAGTGTTATAGGTATAGTAAAATATATAAGAGAGAAAAAGTATTCTACGTAACCTTTTATGGTTTTCCTTTGTGAAACCTGGTGCTAAAGACCCAACACCTATAGAAGAAAAGAAATAGTTAAGTCCCTACGAGGCCATTAACTTGACAAACTTTATAATTACATTACAACAATGTGATAACTTCTTGGAAAAGTAAGATGGATTCTAAAATCTATTCCATATGTCTATTTTTCTAATTCCAAGAAATCTAAAGGAAATACTTACAAAAAAATATTTTATAAACATGTGTTAGTCTATGAAACATAATGATTTTCTCCCATCTGAGACATAGAGGAGAGTTTTCTTTCCTGCACCACTAACTCCCATAAACATTGTGAGAACACCATATATAAATTCCCCAATAACATCCCATCGATGTTGAAGCTTATCTTCAATTACATCTTGTTATTTCATTTCCTATAAACAAAGTGAAATCTTACAAGCCAAAATACCTCAAGTAAAACAACCTTTAAATTAAGAAAATAAATAAATCAAGTTAGAGGTCTATCTTAGGGATCATTTTGCATACAAGATGCATTTCCAATAAGTATTTTACATCTTAAAAGGACATGGCTAGTGGTTGAAATGGCATAACCATTCCTCATTTTTAGTAATTACTATCACAATGTCTAATCCTAACTCATCATTTCTTTCCAATCTAATTGATTGGTTGTTCATTGATTTCATTTTCATTTCAAATATACAATAAATAATTTGTGCCAAATTATTAATTTCTTAATCGTTCAATATAATAAAGTTAAAAAATTTCTTTAGTTCCTTATTTATCAAGGCCTTCATGTCAGTGATCGTATGAGTCACATCGTAATTCCCGTTCCAAATGCCCTTTCTACTCCAAGCCTGAATCTTTAAACATTTTTTTTGGTCTTGTCCTCGTGCTCAAGCCATCTAGTATTGGATTCATTCATTATTCCAACCCTACCACCTTGTATTATTTCATTGGCATCTAGCTTTGTTTGGAGATTTAAGTCCTTAGCCTAATTATATTGATACTATATGGAAATTATTTAGAGCTTGTATTCTGTTTTATATTTGGAATTCAACTCAAAATCATATGATATTTTAGATTGATTGGATATGTTGCTTTATTCTCCAAAAATAACAAAGCGGTTATTTTGTCAATTTTGCGCATACAGATTAAAGATCAAGAAAAATATGTTTCTCTGAAATTCACTCATTTGTAGCAATTACTCGCACACTGGGGAGTTACTCCATACATGATGATGCAGGTCCCTCCTAACCCTTTTTCAGAACCACCTCGGCCATCTCCACCTCAGTATCAACCTCTTCCAGGACTGTGTTGCAAAGTATGCTCTCACAGTCACCATTTCACCTCTTTGAGGCCTCCCTTCAGCTCCGTCCTTTTATGTGTAAGGCCATTGAAGGATATCCATGCGGTGGGCCTCTCCTCCGCTTAGATTTTAAACGCTTGTTGTATCTCCACCCCCCTGGTTGGGGAATTATTGTTCCTTTACAAATACAGATGTCAAATCAAGATGGCTGGGAGGTTTATCCTCCTTCAAATGAGTCATCAAGTGGAGCTTTCACCCTCATCGGGATGATCCTCCTCCTCCTCTCGGAGTGGCGGCTTGTGCTTATTTCTCTCTAATTTTATGTAATTCTCATGCTTTCTGTTCGCCCTTTGGTTATTTTGTGGAACCACAATTTTTCTACTCGCCCCTACTCTTGTAACTCTCTTATATTTTAATAAATATATAGGGTAGTTCTAATAGAAATGCAGTTCCTATGTAGTCTGCTCAAATTCAATTTATTCAAGTATGAATAATATTTGAACTAGGGCATTTTGTTCAATATCTCTCGAGCATTATTGTCATATGTGGAATAGATTGACCATGGAAGTGACCATTTTTTTTGACCTAAATGATTCGGTTGGAATTTTATATATTTGAATTCTCATTCTCTAATTTCATATGTGGATCTTGCATAAGAAAAGTATTCACTAATGACCCATCCATTAGCCATGTCATCAATTAGTTGGTTGTCATCATCATTTATCTTGCATAATCGTCAATTGTGTACACAGTTCTAGTCGTCTTTAAAGGAGTCTTACGTTTCGTTATTTGGTCATTTGTCATCTATAGTCTTTGACTAGGGCACCTAAGGTAGAACTAGGGTGCCCATGGGCACCCCGGTCCTTATTTTTAGGCGTCGTGGTCCCGACAACACTTAGGTCTAGTTTAGAGTTTAGAGGTCGGTCTTTATAATTTTCCCTTGCATTCCCCTAGGTACTAGTCGACATATTGGGTTATTAGTGTCAAAATTTGAGCAAGAGATGCCTTTATAAACATAACATACTTACTATCTTATGGGCAGACTATCTACTATCAAGGGCTAGCTATCTACTAAGGTAAGGGACTGAATTTGGGAACCATTACGTCACACCCACTATTTAGGAAGGGTTATATTCATTATATTCCATCCATCATTTGCATTTTTCATCTATCTATTGCCCCTATCTCTGTGTCATTGGTGTTAGGGCACCCTAGGCACAAAATTACACACATAAGCACACAAAACTACATTGAGTTTGGAATGTAGTGTAATGCTTAGTTGTAAGTCCACCATTGTGGCAACTAAGGTCAGCCTGACCCCTTGATATGCATCCTTATTTTTTAGGTATTTGATGCTTTGTATGGGGTTTTGTAGGTAGATATTCATCACAGGTTTACGATGACATAAATGAAGTTACTATGACAATCACATGACATAGATCGAGACATTGTGAAGACCTAACAATACATTTAGATTCAAGTTCTGAGATTTTCTACAGACTAGGGCACCCATACTGTATATTAGGGTGCTCACATACACCCTCATCCTCTTCCAAGTGCCCTAGTCTGGTTGCATCTCCATCTATTATAATTTCCTGGGTTGTACGATCATACTCTACTTCGTCTGCACATCATCCTGTTTAGTCCAAAATAACAGCGAGGTAAGTCATTTTCAGGTTAGTACCTCATCTTTCCTATTTCAATTATTTCATTTCATTTAAATATAAAATAAAATTACGTAGCATTCATATTTCTCTCTATATCAGTTATTTCATTTTTGCTCCTAGTTTATATTAACTCTAAATATTCACATTTTAGTTAATCATTTTGGTGAACTCGTACTTTAGAATATTTTTCCCTAGGATCCACTTAAAACCCTAATGGATAAGGATATTTCATCTTCTTTACCTGACACATTTAACTTCATTGTTAACGCTATCTATGATGAAGTTTTCATTGTTGAACTTACAACCCTCTAAGGTAATCCCACTCCTATACCAGATCATATCAAGCAGCAAATTCTAGTTGGGAAACAATATGTGTCTACTCATTTTGAAGGTTCTCCCATTGGCATTATTATTGTTGAGGATTCGATATCATTCACTCATTGTACACCATGTTATACGACTAATTTTGATCCTCCTTCTAACATTTCTAAGGAAATTTTAGATGATTCTCGTATCGATTACTTGTTTGGTATTGACAATCATTCTCGTATGTATATTGATTATTTTCCTAGTCAGGACACTACTACACTTCCTTCTCATGATACTCCTACTTCTGATATTGCTTCTCATGATACATCTATACTAGCTTACATACTCCTTCATGCTATGTCGATGATCCTATTGATAGCATCCTTTGTGACACTCTCATTTCTGAATCTCTATTTGATACTAATGAGGCGGTTGATAGCCATGGTTCTTCTTCTTTTCATACTTCTGAGTGTGAATATCCTATTCCGTTATTACCTTCTCTAGATATTGCATCTATCACCATGCATGATTCACCTCCATCTATCACATCATCTTCCCGTACCATTTCATCTCCTCTTATCACTTCATCTATGCATATTAATTCGTCTTCTCCTATAGATGTCTCTCCATTGGTCACTTTACCTCCTAGAGATTTTCTTGATGTTAATCCTACCACTCCTATGGATATTCCATCTATATCATCTACTATAGCTTCCTCGGCACCTATTCCTAGTGTTCCCTTAGCATCAAAATCTCCCTTATCACCTCTTGATATTTCTATGATCACTCAAAATGGAAAATTGCAACCTCTAAATACATTGTTGCCACCTTCCACTATTCCTTCACAGGATATCATCTCTCTCATGCATGTTGTAGGTAAATTACAATCTCATGTTCAGACCCTCACTTTAGAAATTAAGGCTTATTATGCTTCTATTGACAACAATTCATTACATTGTAACCCTGTCCCTAAGAAGATTCATAATTATACATTTCCTAATGACTTTATCATGCCTACATTCACATGTTTTGATGGTACTGGTGACCCTTATGGTCATCTTCTACATTACCGCTTACTTATGACCTCTTATTCTAAGGATAGATTATTACTTAAGGAATTTTGATACAGTCTTATTGATGAGGCATTACATTGGTACACTCATTTTCCATTTGGTTCCATTAGTACTTTCTATGACATGGAGAAATTTTTCCTCCATCGGTTTATCATCAAAAAAATCCCTAAAGTTACTTATGACTACTTAGCTACTCTACATCAAGGCTCATCTGAACCTATCAAGGATTATATATTATGGTCCAATGCTTGTATACATCAACTAATTTTCCAGCCTACTAATCTAGAGAAACAATTCATTTTCTGTCATGGTCTGATTCCTGCACTTAAGCAAAGACTATAGTATGATACATGTGAATCATTCATTATCATGTGTTACAAATTTATTAACTTAAAACACGATCTTCTCTCAACGCACATCATATATCCTTCACACATCTCCAGTGTTGTTGGATCATCTAGTAATCCTCCATTGCTATCGGTTGGGAATCCTACACAGTCTCCACCTTTTCCTCATAAGCAAGGTAAACAAGCTCACCCTACTCCACCACGACAGCATACTTCTCCTCCTCTGTGACAAACCACTTATCCTTCTACCCCATCTAGGTCACATGATCCATTACATTTTTCTCATCACGCTCAACCCCGTAATGTGTTGTGTGTTTTACTTCATGAGCATCTAAGTCACTTACCATCCAACAAACATCATCCACATCACAGGATACAACATCAGCGTGACCACCCTTATTATAATTTTCATCGCATAAGTGGCCATAGGGATAGTGATTGTCTTTCCCTTCATGATACATTGCAATAATAAGAGGATAAGGGCATTGTCTCCTTTGGATCTTTCTCACATGAGCGATCCATATCTCCTCTACCTCATCAGAGTGTTTCTACTATGGTTGGGTCATATCCTCTATCTGGTACTTTGGCCATTGTCTGTCCACCACCGTATTTCATTACTCATGCAAGCTCTCCACCACGTCCATATACCACTACATCATCATATTCATCATATTAACTTCCTTCATCTCATCCATCACATTCATGTTATCCACTGTATCATGTTGCTCCTTCACATTTACTTCAATAGCTTGCCTCCTTCGCACATACCACCCCAGATCCATATGACATTCAGTTCGATTTAGACACTCATACTACTTCCATCCCACATGCTTCCACTACATTTTTCTACCTTGGTCTTTGGTAGGTGATTACTATCACCTTACCCCCTAATGAAGAACTTGTGTTCTTATGGTTCTACACAATTATTGAGGGTTTTTCTCTAAGATCCTTTCATCATGCGCTTTTTCATTCATCAAGCATACCCAATCATTTCCTGATGACACACTCTTGATTTTCACGATTCATTCTTGATTGTTGGGGTGTCTTAATAAAATTAACCTAATCATCCATACACTATAGGGTGTCATTCATTTCCCCCTATCACACGAACATATTACGATTACATTACATTATCATGACGCACATTCATCACAACACGTTAGTTCACTAATCATACATCATCTCTTTTTTCATTCATTATACTATCATCATCATACTAACTATGTGTTACAAAATCCATTTAATAAACATTAACAATATACAAAAACATCACATACATCCCAACACTAATCACTAAATCATACATCATCGATCACATTACGACATCAATGCACCACAAAATAAGTTCATCATACATAAATCACATGTGTCTATATATATATATATAGCGAATACAATCATCACTAGAGGGAAACTCCCCTACATCATATACAATAATACTAATCACACCTCATCATCACTATCATTCTCAGGTAATGTGAGATCCCTAGAACTAGATGCCTCGCCACCAACTTAGCACCACTGTTCGTGGCCTCGATACCTCTCCACTTGCCTACGTAATAAGTTTTTCTTTGTATATTTCTCTAAAAACTACCATCATAAATCCACGTATTGAGAAAAAAAATTCTACATTAAAGGGCCATCACCTAAATCCTCTTGACCTCTTTGAGTCTCCTTGTGTGCCTCGTCCCTCTCACTCAACAATACAGTGTATGTCGCAGCTACTATGGCCACTAGTTTGAACAAATGGGCATGCTCTCCCACTATATCATCCACTCTCTCAAGTATCCCTCCACTAAGTACATCGATAAGCACATTCCACGTCAATGTGTGGATGGATGTGTCTACTATCAGAGACTAATAAAAATTTCCTATAAAAACAACACAATGCATTAGACAACCATTACTAAGCCATAATATAACAAAAAAATACACAATATAGCTATATATATTTACGCTCCTCTACAGACACAACCACATTATCAGGGTCATGTGCTTCCCCTTCTCCTACTCCTCCCTGCGGTAACCCCATTACATCTACAAACAACAGAAACAACAATACGCATTGATATGCCGTTTTCCATGCATGGTACTCCTCTGTGTAACCCACATTGTCTATGTCTATTTTCGTTATTGATGCATATACCTCACTTGGCCTAGGAGGTGCGAGCTACTCTTTTATGGGCTCTAGTCTAGTTTCAGCCCCTAGGTGTTATGATAGCTCTCAACCATATATATGGGTCTGGGGGCACATCCTGAGCCATGTCAAATCGGACGCATAATAATCTCTCCACCTGAAACATTTCGAATACACCTAGGAATTGATCATCTAACCACATAGTCCTCTTAATACACTGTAACTCTACATCATCCTTGGTCCATCCCCCATAAACATGATGTGGCCTCCATATAAATTCCTCGAGCCCCATCCTCTCTATCATTTCCCTGTAGGTATCTGTTTCCATCCTATGACAACGAATATTAATCCACCTCCTTAAATATATCTCTGGCCTAGCTGACTCTCCTCAAGGACCTCTAATCGGTATCAACACTGCTATGTGCTCATACACCCATACATGCAATAATGTTTTGGTTCCTATCCCACTGTCATGCTCATCGTGTGTAAACCGGTATAGATCTCTATATAAGTGGGACAAAACACACCACACCCACACATATCTAAGTACTCTCCTCCTCTATACGCCAACATAGATCATGCATCTTATACAATATACCTGCACCTCCTCCCTCGACTACGATAGATGAAGCGATCACAATGGTCATGAACTTCCACATGTGCGGAACCCTATACCTCAAGATAACATCTAAACTGATATAGGCCTCATAAGGTACTTGATTCCCCATCAAATATTATCTAACAGCTTACATCTGCATCTCCATATCCTCCAATGGCATAACCTGTACGCTCTCTCTGATAATCGGAAACCACATTATAGGATACACATCCTCTAAAGTAACCATCATCTCACCCGTAGGAAACAAAAAATGTGCAAGTATCCACACACCAACTCTCACACGTTACAGTCAGCATACACATTATGGGGCACATCCCCCATCTGTGA
This sequence comes from Taxus chinensis, assembly GCA_019776745.2. Taxonomy (NCBI): domain Eukaryota; kingdom Viridiplantae; phylum Streptophyta; class Pinopsida; order Cupressales; family Taxaceae; genus Taxus; species Taxus chinensis. Next base: position 605,551,817 of record CM034155.1, on the reverse strand, counting down.
TATGTGTTGTAGGCCGGCACAATCCCATCACATCCCACTCATCATCTGACAGGCCCAACCTAAGTAAAGTTCTCAAATGACACCCACCACAAAACTCCCTTGAGTGAATATCTCTCTGCACACCACAAAGTGACAAAAAACATAGTGTTAGAGCACTACAAAAATCCAAACACACTCGTTTATCACATTATTATACATTACACATCTTTTTTTCACCATTCTAGGCCACATACACACTTTCTGGACTAGGGTGCCCAGATACAAGACTAGGACACCTAGGAGCAGGACATTAGTGCCTAGATTTGGGTGTTCCTATCCGAAGGGTCACTAGCACCATCACCGTAATTGTCCAGGTCTAAAACATTGAGAAAATTAAAATTCTCAAATTTGTAAAAAATCAATAAAAACGACTACTACACCATACATTTTTCAAAAAATGGTGCACTTACCAACTCCGCAGTTGTGTGTGATGCTACGGCAGTCGCCACCCTCTCAAACTGAATAGGATGCACTACTCTCACTTGTGGCATTTTCACCCACTTCATGCTCAATCTCATAATCGTGCAAACAACAAATGAAGTTACTAAACACTTTTTCACTTCACTACTTATAGGTACTTTTTCACCTACTTTACTATAGTCATTATTTCGTGCTTATTCCCTCAACTAATGCACACCACACTATTTTTGTCATATCCTGAGCGTTTTTACTCCAGTTTACATCCCATTTTTGGAATTATTTTTTAGAATTTTTCCTACCACCATAACATAAAAAATACACCCTCATTATCTCTCTTTCACTTTGTCTTCCATCTAATTCATACACATTTTTTTGATTTCTATCACTCTATTTTTGTAACATCCCAAAATTTCTTGTAAGTTAAATTAACTACGGTTAAGTCTAAACAAGATTTGTAACATGCCAAAAAAAAATTTAAGTTAAATTAACTACGGTTAAGTCTAAGCATGATTAGACGAGATCATCATTGGGTGTAAAATTCATTTGGTTCATTGTATCATGACCCACAACTTCTGCTGCAGGGCATGACATTGTGGAATGAATAACCCTGCACCCACCTTGATGATCCTTCCTAAAACATGATTAGGCCTTAATCATAGGTAAAATAGTTCATAAATGATAGTGAAATTTTCAGTTATTTGTATTCCAGTTACTTTATTTTAATCGGTTTGGTCGTCTTTTGTTTTGTTCAACTTTTGCAATGACCGTGATGATAACTGCCTCTATTTTATTTGACAATTCTATATCAAACTAGATTTATGAGAATATTCGAATTATTATTTACGGACTTGGTGATTTTCATTTGTTTGAAATGTTTTAAATGGAACATGGGAATTCGAATAATTATTACGATAACATATTGTTGGCAATATGTGGACTTATATTATGATGATTAATTTTACCATTAAAGTTAGGTAACAATTAAAATAAAAATTTTAAAAAATGCATTATTAATTTGTGAAGTTATATATCTAAATCCTAAAAGGATTTGGCATGTAAATCAAAAGTTAAAAAGAATAGTAATAATATTTTAATATTTAAAATCTGTGAGTTTTGAGAGGGACATGCCTTCATTTGACACCAATTATGTGGCATGCATTGACGCATGAAGAAACATTCAGAAGCTCAAAAATTCTCTATTATAGTATAGTTTCTTCATTATATTTTCTTTTATTTCTCCTTTGTCTGTTTTCATTCTTCTCTTTTGGGATACCTGCGTGAGTTTTGGAGGAAGGAAGGATTCAACTTATTAGAGCTGGAAGAGTAAGAGGTTGTTGATTCTGGGTTTACTTCAGGCATGAATATCTTCTCCTTTCTCTTGCTGCATTATTTGTAAATAATGAGGAAATACACATTCCGTTTTAAATGGCAATTAAATGAATTTGTGGACAGCTTCTTATTTAATTGCTTGGAAATGAAATTTAAAAAGGAAATTGATGGATTCTGTATTCTTTTAAGTTTCCTTTGTGTGGTTTTAGCTAAACCTAAAAAAACGCAGATGGGTGTTCCTAATCAATTTTTATTTTATTTTATTTTCTATTTAAATTTGATTTCTAGAAACCCAAATTGATTTCTGCCTCTGGGTTTTATTACAGTCAAACAATAATTTATTTGTATAAGCAAAGCGATTTTTGGGTAATGTGAAAAATGTTTTTACCAGATATTTTATCATTTTGCCTAATATATTTGCTTCCGGATTCTAATAATTTCTAAATAGAAAAGAAATTAATGTTGGAATGAATTGAATTGGATATGTACAAGTCGATTTGCCTGTAGGTATAATTTTATTACCGGATTAAAAAAAAATTAGTGTTAATAGTGTATGTAAGATGACTTAGTTTTTCTTAAAGGATTTCGTTACTGGAAGTGTTAAAAACTTATTTTTGTTATTCTATGAAAATAGAATTCAAAATTATGATCATGTGGTATGTGGGTCAATTTGTTTTATTGATCTGTCGGTTACCTGAAAGAACATGTTAAAATGATTTAATAGAGGTGTTTTTACACTATTTAGTTGGATTGTTCATATATATATATATATGTATGTATGTATGTATGTATGTATGTATGTATGTATTTTGATTGGTTGAAATAAAATAAAATATTGTGCATTTTATAGAGCTACTCATTACCTAGAGGGAATATGTCTAATTGATATTTGGAAATGATGATTTAAGATAGTTTTGTTAAGATGCTTGTTGATTGGAAGGTAAGAAAAATAATAGTTGAATCTGTACCATGTGAAACATGATTTGCTTGTGGTTTAATCAAAATTCGGATGTTGAATGATTATGGTTTGATTATGTCTTGATCCTTGTGATTAGAGTGAAACATGATTGTTGAAATAGAAATTGGTTGTTCTATTGGTGAACATTCATAGTTGTATCTTGATGAAAAACATGTAATAATACATTCTCCGACTGTATTACCATGCATTTATTGATAAAATAACTTGTATATCGTTTCATATTTTATTAAATAATTGCATCAAAAAATGGAGGAAATATTCATGCCAGTTAATTTTGAACTGACAACATACCACTAGTCCAGTCTTGCAGGACAATTAGCCGTCACGTTCGGATATGCGGAAACTCATGTCTTGTGAGGTTTTATCGTAGCATGGATCTAAATGAGATACTTGAATTTCAATTTGTAGAAGGATGATATTCCAATATTTTAACTGAAGTTATCGGGATCTTGGACCCATTGTTAATATTCAAACCTCACTATGTGAGAGTTACCGTAATAGTTATATAATTTGCCTTAACGGCATATGTAATTTATGGTTTTAATAAAGAGATGATTACCTTGTATGAAAGAATATCTCAATATGAGTAAATGATAAATATTAGAAGTGAGAAATCTTACTTATCATAAATTGTTATATTTATTTATTTGATATTTGTCAATGTATGAAGCCGATAATTGAACAATTATTGTAACATTCAATTGTCTTTAACTTCTAAATTTAATAGCTATTTAGTGGCGTAGTTAATTGGAGGAATAATTAAATATATATATTATTAATATATATTTAATTCAATCTTCTAGTGAAACTGGTATTAATATGTTAAGATTGTAAAGCCTATTATGTAGAGGATGAAGAGTATCATTATAAAAAGGTAATTTAAGGTTAAAAACCAAACATCAGGAAAAGAGAAACTAAATGGAAAGATAAATAGATAAAAAGATCCATTAGGCATATTAAGGGATAAGTACATGCAAAATGCTAAAATAGATACATTTCAGCATAACAAATGTACTTATCTCATGATGATTCTAGTTGGCCTTTGGCATTTATCTTGATATAAACTCTTGCAAGATAGGTTAAATTGGAAATAAAGTAAATACAAACTATAAGATCTAGATAACTGTGAAAGGGATAGTTGTGAGGTGGCGGAAGACTTAAACCCATAAGACTAGTGTGTTGTCTTGATTTTAGCCGTAACCTACGGAAAATTTTGGCCAAAGTAATGCATTGATGGTTGTGCATTGTCTGATCACCTAGTCCTCCAATTAAATTAAAATTGCCAGTAACCTAATCATGGGAAGCTGAACACTGAACATGAGGTAGGAAATGGTCGGATACCAGGATACAAAGTCAGAAAACTAGCTTCGTGGTAGACCCAAGGACTTTCACATGGTTCCCATGACCTGAAAAAGGTTGAGCCAAAATGCTAGTAAGAATTGTCACTCGAAGTAGTGGCGAAGGGAGATCGTGGAGATCTAGATACACCCTTCTCAGCCGCATATGGCTTACACGGATGTTATCAGATAGATCAAAAGAACAAATTTGATTTAAAGAATTTGATTAAATAAATCTGTACGATTGCAGCTGTGTAATTTGTTTTTATGTATGTTTAAAAAAATCCTCATTTTCCAATTCTAGTAATTTTGAGCGTTACATTTTGGTATCAGAGCCAGAGGTTCAGACACTTGGACATTAATGGGACACACGTTCTAATAAAAAGTATCCTCTTTTATAAAATAGGAAACTTTGACTAGGTCGGCAACAAGAGCTAATATGGCGAGTGACAGTGGGGTAAACAATGATGACGTGCCGGATAATACGGCTGCTAAGTTAGAAGAAATCCTCAAAATTTTGAATGACACCCAAAATCGAGTTGCTGCCATAGAACAACAAGGTCAGGGTGGTGAAGAAGATGAGGATCATAGGAATGATGAGTTACATGATGATCAACCCGAACCCTTGAATGAAAGGGTAAATAAGAAAGCAAGGTTGGTTACCGAGTTAGCGAGGGACATTAAAAGAATATCCCCACCTAAATTTGATGGTATAACTCTTGGGGATGGTGTTGAAAATTGGCTGTCTGAAATGGAAAAATATTTTGAGATTAGGGAGTTTTCAGAGGAGACAAAAGAAGTATGGGGAGCCTACCAATTATCCCGTGAAGCATCTTCCTGGTGGGATAACCATAAAATGGAACTAGGAATTGATTCTTGTATGATCACTGTGGGAGCAGTTCAAGGCCTACTTCCATCAAAGATGGCTACCTCAGCTATACTTTGACCAAAAGATGGCAGAATTCCAAAATCTGACTCAAGGAAAGTACTCAGTTACAAAATATTGGGAACATTTCACTCGATTGCTGAAATATGTTCCTATGTATCAAAAGGATGAGAAGTTTAGAGTGAGAAAATTTATAATGGGATTAAATCCTAGCATTGGTGGTGAGGTAGATGTTCATGGACCTACCTTAATGGAAACAGTGTTTGAAAAACCTATCAAGCAAGAACAAAAGCTTGCGAAGTATTTATGCCTCTAAAGAGGAAAATAGAAGTAAAAATAGTAGTTTTCAAACACCAACCACAAGTAAACCAACATGGAAAAAAGGAAACAACAAGTTCAGGCCTGTTAATAAAAGAGGAATAGCGGGTAGAACTGTTGTGAATAATAAAAATAATGGGCAACAAGGAACAAGTTTCAGCCAGAATAAGATTGAGAGAAAAGGACCTCTTGGTGGATGTTTTAAGTGCGGTGGTGATCATTTCACTAACAATTGTCTGCAAAGAAGACAATGGAATAATCAAAAGAAGGGATTTACTATAGTAAATAAAGAGGGACAACAACATAAGATTCATGCTACAGTCCATAATAAGCAAGCGGAAAAGTAAGCCACTCCAATAGAAATTTCAGGTAAGCTTTTCGGAGAACTTGTTTCTATTTTATTTGATTCCGGTTCAACAGAATGTTTTGTTTCATCTAAAATTACTGATAAAATCAAAATAAGAGTTGGGTACATGGAACACACTTGGACTGTACAGTATGGAAATAATGTTGTACATAGAGTGAAGCAGTGTTTGTTTGAGGCACCACTAGAATTACCTGAGTTCACAACAAAATTAAACTTGTATGTGGTACCTCTTGGATCCTATGATGTTGCCATAGGTATAAATTGGTTAAGTCAACATAATGCAACCTTGGATTGCTTAGAAAAATGTGTAACCTACTGCGATGATCAACAGAAAACATCAAGTGTTCAGGGTGTTAAAAGAGAGTTTGTCACTAGGCAGATTTCTACCATGCAGCTAAAAAAGGAAAAGTGAAAGGGCTTACCATATATATACTGTAAAAATATCAGATTCGGGACAGGAAAATGAGCCTGAAATTGAAGCATTTCCCATCCTAAGGGAATTTAGAGATGTGTTTCCAGATGAGTTTCCTGGACTTCCACCTAAGCGTGAATTTGACTTCACAATAGAGGTTAAACCAGCAACGGAACCAATTTCCAAGGCACCATATAGAATAACTCTCCCAACATGGACATCTCAGACTCCTTTTGCATGTCTTCGGTAAATTTCTTAGACATGTCCTCATTGTCTCCTCCAAAAATGGTTTCATCTACATACACAACAAAAATCAGCTGGTGCTCACCTTCAATTTTAATGTAAATATTACTATCAACAAGTCCTCTCTTGAACCCTTGATCTTGTAGATACTTATCAAGCCTAGAGTACCATGCTCTAGGGGTTTGTTTTAATCCGTACATGGCCTTCTTCAACTTACACACATAATCTTCATTTTTTGATAGGAGGAACCCTTCAGGTTGTTCTATGTATACTTCCTCTTCTAACTTCCCATTTATAAATGTTGATTTGACATCCATTTGATAGACTTTGAAGTTCTTCAATACCGAAAAAGTAAGAAACATTCTAATTGCTTCTAATCTAGCAACAGGAGAAAAAGTTTCTTCAAAATAAATACCTTAGATACTTGAGCATACCCTTTACATACTAACATTTCCTTGTTTCAAGCGACTTGTCCATCTTCATTAAATTTATTTCGGAATACCCACTTAGTGTCAATCACATTCTGATCCTTTGGCCTAGGTACAATATCAGTTATATTAACTCAAGTAAATGATGAAAATATTGAGCAACCTATTGCTTTCTTTGGACAAAGCTTGCATGATTATGAAACAAGGTACACATTTCTTGAAAAGCAAGTACTTTCAGTAGTCAGAGGACTAAATAATTTCAAGTATATGCTTTTGACCAATAAAATACATGTTCTTGTTTCTCATCCAAGTGTGAAATCATTCTTACTAAAATAAGGAATTGAATGATAAAAGAACAAACTGGATAAAATAAGGTCATGGAGTATGATTTTGATATTTGGGTTGCTAAGACTGGTTCGAGGTAAAGGTTTATGTGAGCATCTAATTTCTGATATGGAAAAACAAAAAGTTATAGAACCAGGTGATTCAAAACAGCATGCTAAAATTGTGTATCAGCAATCAGAAATTATGGTTCAACCAGAAAATCAGCAACCTGAGATCACTCACGAGATTCAGGAATCAAGATGGATGACTGATTTGGTTAATTATCTACAACAGGGCACCTATCCAGAAGGTATGGACAAGAATAAACGAAGGTATTTCAGATTACAAGTTGTACCTTATATCTTCATTAATAATGTGTTATTCAAAAAAGATATAAATGGAATCTTGCTGCAGTGTGTTGATTATGATAAAGTTCAAGAAAATACTGTTAGAATTCTATGAAGGACCTACAGGAGGTCACTTCTCAGCACGTATCACATAGCCTTAAAAATTATGAAATTTGGTTACTATTGGCCTAGCATATTCAAGGACTATTTTGAATGGATAAGAAAGTGTAAAAAATGTGCTTTCTTTGTCGAAAAAGAACATTTAGCTTCGCTGCCCTTGCAGCCTATTTCAGCTGATCATCCATTCATGTAGTGGGGTCTTGACTTTATTGGCATGATAAATCCACCTTCATCACAAGGACACAAGTGGATTTTAACTGCTACAGATTATTTTACATGATGGACTGAAGCAATAGCCTTGAAAGATGCTAATGAAGCTTCGATACTATCCTTTTACGAATGAATAGTTTGCAGATTCGATGTTCCAACAACTATCATATCAGATAATGCTTTAGTATTCCTTGGTGCAAAGATAACAGATTGGGTTGTCAACCATGGAATATATTTAAGTTCTTCATCTAATTATTACCCACAAGGTAATGGCTTAGCTAAGAGTACTAATAAGAATTTGTTAAGAATCATCAGAAGAACACTCAAGGATAATCAAAGAGCTTGGCATCTGATGTTGAATTCATCACTTTGGGATGATAGAGTTACTCCTAAAATATCAGTTGGCAATTCACCATACAAACTTGTGTATGGAAAAGAACCGTGAGAATGCCTATTTTAGTTGAGTTACCTGCATTAGATTTGCTGCATCAAATGGAGCTGCTTGAGAATGAACCATTACAGGTTCGTTATGTAGAGTTAATGGAATTACAAGAGCTAAGAGATAAAGCTCATTTGAATATGGAGAAAAATCAGATACAAATGAAGAAGAATTTTGACAAGAAAGCCAAATTCAGAGTCTTCAATGAATGAGATATTGTGTTAAAGTAGGATGCTGATTGTGCAAAGCCAAGAAGACACTCAAAGTTTGATACACTCTGGAGTGGCCCTTACATGATTTCAGCTTCCAAGGAACACAATGCTTTTTAGCTTTCGAAGTATGAATGGAGAGGAACTTACCTATTCCTGTGAATGGTATGTTTCTCAAACACTGTTATTGAAAATCTTACAGTGATTGTTAGAGTAGGATTTCCCTTCAATAAGTGTAGTTCCTGCACATTGCAATGTTTTTCATTTCAATAAGTGCATTCATGCACGTGATCTAGTTTACCGGATCCTTTCCCAACTTTAGTTTCATTTTGGAAGGGTTGGACCTTTCGGAAAAGGAAAATTTTGGTTACATGTTTAGACTCCATGCCCAATGGACAAAAGCAAGGCACTAGTCTTTAAGCTAGTAGGCAGCTTTCCCCACAAGATCACCAGAAATGTTGACAATTTTTGCACTTGTGCAAAAATGGGCAACTCAAAACTTCATCGTTATGATAAAAAGTCTTGGGTGAAGTATACCTAAGCTAATGAATTTTTTATGTTATTTGTTACTGCTGAATCAGTCACAAGATTAAATGAAATCTGCAGTTATGTGTGCTGTCACAAAATAGAATAAATCACATAGTCTGCAATTTCATGCCATCTTCAGCAAAAGAACACAAAGCCCCAAAGGACAACTGTGTTTTCTTGATGAAGATGACAAATTAAAAATTAGGTGAAGTGTTGAGTTTTGAAACAGTAAACATGAATACAGATATCAGAAAATTAGGGTTCATTACTGAATGTTACAAGTTCTCATCAATGTTCTTTCCTTCATGATTAAGACATTCAATTATGTTACTGAGTTGTTTAGTTCATTATACAATCCATACAGAAAAGCTAGAATGCACAAGGAAATACACAACTCATTTTCAGAATTCAATGTTTTATTCACAAGGAGAGTTAAATATTTCCCACGCAAGCCATGGGATGTAACTTAAAAGTAAAGTACAACTACTGAAAAGAAAGGTACACATGCATGAAAGAGAAAGCAAAGGAGTATGAGTGAACCCATCATTGCCTTGGGGTTTTTGTTCTTCGATTGAAGCATCTTCATCTCCATCTTTTGTTTCTCCTTCATATCCATGGTAGAAGCCATTGTACCTTAAAAGAAGAAAAGTTAATTTTCAGTTATGAGCTCAGGGATCAATTCATATTCCTACACTATCCTACTTCGTGCATATGAATCTTCTCCTAACATGAGATGTATTCTACTCGAAGAACAAACTGCATGCATGCTTTATTCACTCAGAAAAAGGAAAAAAGAAAGAAGAAAACATGGACATAAGAGAGGCCAAAAAGCCTAATTATTTTCTAACTATTTTCCTAAGTGTGCAGGCACAGGTTGCAGCCAAAGAGGAAAAAATAGACAAGTCATAAGTGCATGCAATAAAAGGAAGAATGTAACTCAAAGTTCCAATAATTGTTCTGAAATGGAAGAAGTTACAGTGTAGAAGAGAGACTAGCAATAGAAGCACATGTTTCAGTTTGCAACAAAAAAAAGTAGAATTTGAAAGCTGATGTTTGACTAAAAGATAAGGTCACAGTTGAAAGGAATGAAGACAAGATTCTGGAAAAAAATTGACAGGGCTTCGCCCTGTAAAATGGACATTTACAACTTTCCATCATGTTGCTTTTAACTACTACATGCTTTAAAAGAGTTATTTGAATCAAATAAGTGATACAGAAAAACAGTAAAGCATGTTATAATCAAGATAACACAACTATGATGTCTCATTTTATTTACCAATCCAGCTTCAAACATGAAGTGTCATAATTCTATATTTTGAAATCAAAAATACAATTACTATGCTGGAAATGGATGGAAGATAGAATTCTAGAAAAAAATTGCAAGGGCTTCGCCATGAAAAATCAACATTTTACATTTTTCAGAATGCCATAAATGTTACTATAAAGAAAATAAAGCCTCTATCTAAGAGAAAAAAGCTTCAGAGATCAAATTGAATGAAGGATTTACAGTACAAAGATAAAAGTCATCTACAGTTTTAGGACAGATGAACTATTTACAACTTCAGAATACCACATACAGAGATCTCATGAATCAAAAGCTACTTACAATTTCTAGAAGGCCACTTGCAAGATTGCAAAGTTCAATATGGGATAGACCAGATAAGTCATAAGTATATGCTGAATGAAGAAGACACAGTTCAGAATAGAGGAGATACTTGCAGGAAAGGAACATATTTAGGTTGAAGATGGCTTGGAAGAGAGAGAATTCTGGGAAAATTTTGACAGGGCTTCGCCATGTAAAATAGATATTTACAACTTTTCCAATATCTATATCAAACTGAAATCAAAGAAATGCAGTGAAAGTAACAGAACAAAGTATCTGAATCAAGGCTTATGTCCTGATAATGGCATTCAAAAAAGATCAAGAATTGCTTAAAATTACTGCAGGTATCAAAGAGTATAAGTGCAACTACAGGTTACAAACATGCATTTCAAAAGTGAACTAAAGGAAGAGATGTATAAGCAACCCATTTCAGTTAGTGGTGTTTCAACACTATTCAACCTTATGAAGCCCAGAATAATCAATGTTCAGTCAGAATATTGAAGAGATCACAATGAAGAAAGAAACTCAATCACATGAACCCTTCTACAGGCATGGACAACAAAACAACCCAGGTCTCATTTATGGTGGCAATTCGAGATCCATGTAAAGTTGATAGGTTACATATCAAGAAATGCATTACAACTCAAATGATAAATAAGTGTTGGCAAAATACATTCAAGAAATAGACAAGCTCAGTTTGAGTGTGACCTTATCAGCAATATCCATTTATAGGAACAAGTCAAGATTGCATAGTACAGAAAACCACCAATATTGCAAAAGTTACAGTATGGAAAAAAAAAATTCCAATTGCATTCAAGCACTCATCCCATGGGAAGTTTTCAATGTTCAAGTAATCTCAGTTTGAAAAGGATTAAATCAAGTACTCTACAATTTTTTTCAAAGAAATAAGTTGATCCTGAACAATGAATCATAAATAGAATAGATTCTCACAGAACACAAAATTGATGCCAGGGATTTCAGAAAAGTCAAGTCTGAAATAACCCAAATTTAAAGAATAGTTGAGGTAAAGTGTACCAATTTGAGGCACAAAAGAGAAGTTATAGTAAAAATAATGTTTTCCTCAAGCCACGATGAATCAAGTCAGAGAAAGAAGTAAAACTTACTAGTTAAATCGAAGTGGAGAAAACCCTTGAGATATCATCAAGCTCAGAACTAAAAGGACCAAACCCGAAATGAGTTTCAACTCAAAATGAACCAGAGTCATTAAAGAGATCACACGAAGAAATGTAAAAGAATACGGGTATCATTTTTGAAGCTGAGGTCATGATGAACCAAAATATCAGCAAAACTCAAAGATCAAAAATCTTACCGACCTCATCAAACAGTGATGCAAAGCCAAATCTACAGATCTCAAGAGATGGTAAAGGAAAACCCGCAGAGACTAAGAAATATACCGATGCTCAAGCCTTTGACCACAAGATCTCACAAAGCAAAATCAGATCTCATGGACTTCGCCACAAAGACCAAACAGAACGGGGCTGAGCTTCAAGATTAGCGAAAGTGGCAGACACTATAGAAATAAGACAGAAAATGAGCTCTGATCTCCCACCACCATGTCAATGTCTGATGAAGTGACACAGACAATAAAATGAGCAAGGCCAAGCTCGAAGAAACAACCATGGCGGCCAATACAAAGTTGAGCTCTAAAACACTAAACAATGGTGGCATTATTACAGAAAACTCACTCAAAAGAAGCATAGAATGCAGAGAACTTTTTTTTGCAATGAGCTGAGTACAAAATAATAAACAATGGCACTCCCATAAACACTCAGCGAGCTTCACATAATAGAATAATGGCTTTCAAGAGAAAAAAATTCCAGGGCTTCGCCTGCACAACCAAAAACCAAATGAAATGTGCTTGTGGGTCGAGTTCCCTTTACCGCCTGAACCCAAGGAGTGGGTTAACTCTAACTTGACCATGATCAAGGATCAACGATCACAAAACATCAAGGACACAAGATCAATGTCCTTAGATCAATCGCAATAACCAATGCAAACCACCTGGGTAAGATGCTACCGTCAACATTCAATGTGGGCCAAAACCCTAACTACAGGTCAGAAATCGATGGTCTGTGATCAGACATGACACAAAATCCATGGCCTGAAATCATTGCAACAATCAAAGCAAACTCAACCAGAGTTGATGCCACCGACAAAGCATATAAAATGGGTGAGTCACCGTGGAGAAGGGGACAACCCACATGTCCATAAAACAAATCATTTGCCATGACTTTCAAAGTCTAAACCATAGTGCATGCTCCAAATAATGTAAAGGGGCCGACCAAATTATATACAATGATCACCGAAAAGGTGAATTTTATAATATGCCAAGGCCGAAAAACTCAAAGGTGGTAGACCATATAGTATGGTCATTCCAAATAATCAAAGGTGGTCGAGCATAGTGTGGTGGATTTTACAACGTGCCCCTCATGTTTTTTTAAAAACCATAGTATATGCTAAGTCCAAAAGAGTGGCCAAACCCAATGAAGACAAGAGTTCACAACCACAAGTGGCCCCCATTGATGGTGATAGATTGTACATGAATTAGAATGCATTTTTCCATGTGATCACTAGAAAACCGAATAAGTATCAATATCAGAACATGTGCACATAGCAGGTGGTCCCCACAAGGATGTTTATACTTTTTAAAATATTACAAATATTGTAATTATTTTGCTCACATACAGGGAGTTGTATTTTTTCATGCCTTCACAACAGGACAAAATAGAGAAGAAGAGAGAGTTGCATGTTCATGGAGAGGGACTTGCCTAGTAAGCAATCTTATTTTTAGCAAATTATTCACCCTTATTTTCTTGAAAATAGAATAGTCAACTTTAGTTTGACTGTAATGTAAATAAGGCTAATAATGCCCATTTGTAATTACATGCTCTATTTTTTCCTTTATCTATTATTAAATAAAGGATAAAAATAAGATGCATGGGCGAGTACAAGCCTTAGGCTATTTTTAGGAAGAGGGTGAATTTTATTTTTGCTATATATTGTGTGCCTTTGCAAAGCACAAGGAGACTTCTTGAGGACTTTTTGGATATATGAGTACTGAAGAAAATTTTGCTAGTTTTTCCCTCTGAGTGTGAAGTATTTTCTGCCTTTCCAAGTTATTTTATAGTCTTGTGTATGTTTCTATTAGTCTTGTGAATGAAAATTCCCTGATCAATCACCTTACCCTGCTGCAAATTCAGTCTTTTCTGCTTAATTTTAATGTGCATGTTAACTTATTAGTATTGTTGTGATTCTCCCTCAGTACAATCAAGTATTTTTCCCTTAGATATTCTGCAGAAAACTATTGTCTCGTGCATCAAAAATTCTTCCAATGTCAGTTGTGCATATACACAGTCAAAGCCTTCATACAAATTTGGTGTATCACCTTAAGTTTTAATTATTTTTCAGTTATCTTTTACTCTCAAACTCCCAGAAATCAGTTTAGGATACACCAATAAGGAACCGACCTTGATACCAAAGACTCGCCTCAAAATAGGTATACCCACAGACCTGAGGTGTTTCCATTGTATCTACAAAAGAGAGATCAATTGTGCAAGCTTAGAAAACCTGAAGTCATCTCTCTAAAGGGTGCAATTTCAAGAGATAACAATTTTTGGCACACCCGGTGGGACCACAATCAGATCTGCATGCAAATTACAATTTCTACAGCATATCTATAGCAGATTACAAAAATTAAAAGTTACTTTTAGGAGCAAGTTGCAGAAATTTATTCTAAAGATTCTAGGATCTTTTGGCGACTCCGCAGAGCTGATTTCATACCAGTATTGCAACATGTTCCATGCCTAAAGTGACTCAAGATCATCGGTAAGAGGAATTCCTCTTGAATTTGTTTCTTTACCTTTGAATTCTGCTAGAAGGAGAAGAGTTGGTAATACTTTACCTTATAATAGACCTGGTTTTGATAATCCTCCTCCTAATATTCCTTCATCCACGTATCAATTTCTCAATTAATATCCCAGTTTTTCAAATGGCTATTCAACCACCAAGGAATTTTGTGACCTTTACTAATGGCAGTCCATTAGTAATCCTAGTTTACCATGACATTCCTAATGCTACCATGAAAATTTTTCCATCATTCACGGGTGAAAATCAGGTTACACCAGCTGAACATATCAAAGATGTTGCAGCCCTATGTGCAGTCCATAATATCACTCATGAAGACATAGCTTTAAGAATTTTAGCTGCATCTTTCAAAGGGTAGACCTTGCAATGGTATAGAAACCTAGAAATTGGAAGCATAAGAACTTGGACTAACTTAGGTGAAAAATTGTTAAAATAGTTCCAGGATAATTCAAAGCATTTATCTCTCATTGAACAGTTGTCTACTATTAAAAGAGCTCCCAATGAGTTTATGTCCAGTCTCAGTATCCATTTTTCCAGAACTTGGGAAAGAATTCCAGCAAGTGTCAAGCCTCAAGTTGATCATGCTTTTCTTTATTATCTTAGAGCATTAAATAGTGATATCTCAACTATGATTCAATCAATGGGTGGAGAAACACTCCCAACATCTTATGATATCGCTATCCGACCTAAAAATAGTCTTATTCAAGCTAGAAAATTAGCACCAAGGCCTTCAATGCCATTTTTGGTAGACCTAGCACCTATTCCTCAGCCTATTACGATCATAGAACCTACTGTTATAGCTCCATCAGATGATGTATTTAAATCTTTGCATTCTATGGGAGATAAATTGACTTTGATTGAGAATAGAATTGCATTACCTAGCAGACCCTACCAAGCTCCTTATCAGCAAAATCAATAGAATCAGCAAAACAGGCAGCCCTATCAACAGAATCAAAATTATAGGCAGCCTTACCAACAAAGGAAGTTTGATCCAAAGGCTCCTAGTTCATCTAACGCTTTAATCCCAGTTAATATGGCTACAGAAGAGTGGTGTCAACCTTGCAATCAACCTCATTCAGCTGCAACTTGCCCAAATGCTTTTCTGAATCTGAATCTTGTTGCACAACCTCAATCTGAAACATTGTTCATGCCTCAAATGGAGGGTGAGCAGCAAGAAACTCATGTTCAGAAAGCACCTAGACATAATTTAGTCAATTTTAATGAGGAGGATTTCATTGTAGTCACTACTAGGGCTCAAGGGAAAGCTACTGAAAGTCAAAAGCAACAAAATAGGCCTATCCTACCTATTGTCACTGATAAGACAACATCTACAGCTGCAAAATCAACCAACAACCCTGTTGTTCCTAAAAAAACAACAAGCGTTCTAGTTGATAGAAGCCATCAAAAATAGCTATAGACTGATCCAAGAAGACTGTTTATACCTCATATATTCAAGGTAGCTGAAGCAGAATCAGTTTTCGCTAAGGCCTACTCTAAGACAGTTGAGTTTGTCTCTAAAATAGTTGCTTCTTTTAGTATTGTTGATGTAATGAAAAAGCATAATGTTAATATCTCAATGTGGGATGCTCTAAGTATTCATGGACAACAAGATTTACTTTCTCATGAACTAGCTAAGCTGCAGATTTCTTCAAATACAATGGAAAAGGAAGTACAGAAGAAAGACATGGTCCTTGGAACGTTTGAGCAGGACCACATTAAAGAAGTTAAGTGGATGGTTCTAGAAATTTCTAAATGCTCATAATATCAAGAAGCCACCACCATTCTATTTATCACTGATTATTGGAGAACATCTAGTTCATAATTGCATGGTGGACAGTGGTGCAAGTAGTACAATTATGCCAAAAGTGATTGCAGAAAAATTAGGTTTGTAATATGAGCCTACAGAAAGGAGTGTCTTACAACTTGATGGAACTGCAACTAATACAGTTGGTATAATCAAAAATTTAGAAGTGACGTTACATGCTTGCCCAAATGTTTCTATTCTGCAAGATGTTACTGTTGTGAACTTACCTCCATACTTTGCTTTATGCTTATCTAGAGATTTCACAAAAAAAAATAGGAGGTTATCTCTCTTTAGATTGGTCCTTATTTTTCACTACTCGTTATGGTACTAAAGTTACTGTCAATTCAGAGCCATTGGCCAGATTTCACATTGAGCCCCACTCTACAAATGCAGTGGCTAATTATTCAACCCTAGATCAGTATGATTTTTTAGCTTTATATGGTGTTTCTAACATGTTTATGGATGAAAAAATAGTGGAAGAACATGCTCATGATCCTTTTAAGGAAGTTGAAGAACACCTATTTGGTGTGTATTGTATGCATGAAGAGAATACACCACTTCCTTTGCTGTCCAAAATAGAAGATTCAGAAAAAGGGATTTGGAAGCTTCATTTTGATGGAACTAAGAACAAAAAGGGACATGGAGCATGTGTAATGCTCACTTCCCTAAAAAATGAGAGGTATTTCTCAGCTTTGAGTCTCCAATTTTCATGTACTTGTAATGTAGTTGAATACGTAGCTTTAATTCATGGCTTACTTTGGGCCAGAAAGAAAGGTATTAGCATGCTACAGATTTTTGGTGACTCTGAGATGGTTATTAATCAAGTAAAAAAATTTCAATGTTTGTAAGAATCCATTAATGAAGTCTTATAGACACATAGTTTCAGACTTAATGGAATATTTCGATGCTATTAACATTCAATTTGTTCCTAGAGCTGAAAACAAGCATGCAGACAGACTTGCAGCACTTGGGGCTAGTTTTGAAGTGCTGGAACAAATTGAAAATAGCAAAATCTAGCCTCATATAAAGTTAATTGTCAGGCCATCTGTACCTGATAATGATTCAAATTGGCAAGTTTTTAAAAGTGATGATCAAATCTACAGGTTTTTACAGAAAGAAGCTGAATTTTCTACAGTTAATCAAGATAAATTACAGAACTTGTATGGTGACCAGATTGTTCAATTGAAGACAAATAAACTACCTCGAGGTTTGGTCACATTGGAAGACATCTTCAGCATTGATGATTAGTTAAGAAAGGTCAAGACTAAAATTTTAACTCACGCTGACAATTATAAAGAGATCTTGGTTGATGAAGGGTAAAAGATATTTCTTGGAAAGGTATCTTCCTTAACCAAAAAGTAGTCATTTATTAATCTTTGCAAAGAGTTTAAGGATGTTTTTGCTTGGAAATACCAAGTTCTGAAAGGATTTGATCCTAGTTTAGCACAACATACAATTGAGTTGCAACCATATTCTAAACATGTTAGACAGAAACAGAGGCCTGTAAATCCCAAAATAGAACCTCTGATGAGGAAAGAATTATCTAAGTTGATTGAAACATGTATTATCTTTCCAGTTAAGTATTCAAGTTGGGTAGCCAATCTTGTTCCTGTTAGGAAGAAGAACAGTGAAATCAGACTATGTGTAGATTTCAAAGATCTTAATAAAGCTTCACTAAAAGATCATTACCCACTCCCAAATATGGATCAGATTTTGAGAACAGTCTCAGGTTCAGATAGACTATCTCTTCTAGATGTTTACAATGGATATAATCATATTTTAGTTCGAGAAGAAGATAGATATAAAACAATGTTTACCACTAAGTGGGGTACTTATGCTTACAAAAGGATGCCTTTTGGTCTTTCGAATGCCAATGCAATGTTTCAACGTGCAATGGACATGGATTTTCACAACTTATTAAATAAATGCATCCTTGTTTATTTAGATGATGTTACTATATTTTCAAAAGATTTTGAAGAACATCTAATGCACTTAAGGCAGACTTTTCAGTTGTGCAGGTAATTTGGAATATCTTTGAATCCACTGAAGTCTATCTTTTTAGTACATCAAGGCAAGCTACTTGGTCATATTGTTTCTAAGCAGGGTTTAGCAATTGATCCTTTCAGGATCGAAGCCATATCATAACTATCATTGCCTCATCATAAGAAGGCATTACAGAGTTTCTTGGAAAAATCAACTTTGTTAGAAGATTTGTTCCAGATTTTGCAGCATTGGTTAAACCACTCACATCTATGCTAAAGAAAGAGAAAACTTTCTCTTGGACCAGCGAAGGAAGAGAAGGATTTGAAGCAATCAAAGCATCTATCTCTCAGGCTCCTACTCTTGCAAATCCAAAATTTTGATAAAGATTTTACAATGTATGCACTTGCAGGAGCTGAAAAAATCTCAGCTATATTAACTCAAGTCAATGATGAAAATATTGAGCAACCTATTTCTTTCTTTGGACAGAGCTTGCATGATTATGAAACAAGGTACACATTTCTTGAAAAGCAAGTACTTTCAGTAGTCAGAGGACTAAAGAATTTCAAGTATATGATTTCAAACAATAAAATACATGTTCTTGTTTCTCATCCAAGTGTGAAAGCATTCTTACTAAATAAGGAATTGAATGATAAAAGAGACAAACTCGATAACAAAGGTCATGGAGTATGATGTTGATATTCAGGTTGCTAAGACAGTTTGAGGTAAAGGTTTATATGAGCATCTAATTGTTGATATGGAAAAAACAACAAAGTTATAGAACCAATTGATTCAAAACATCATGCTGAAATTACGTATCAGCAATAAGAAATTATGGTTCAACCAGAAAATCAGCAACCTGAGCTCACTCACGAGATTCAGGAATCAAGATGGATGATTGATTTGGTTAATTATCTACAACAGGGCACCTATCCGGAAGGTATGGACAAGAATAAACAAAGGTATTTCAGATTACAAGTTGTACCTTATATCTTCATTGATAATGTGTTATTCAAATGAGATATAATGGAATCTTGCTGCGGTGTGTTGATTATGATAAAGTTCAGAAAATACTATCATAATTCTATGAAGGACCTATAAGAGGTCACTTCTCAGCACATACCACAGCCTTAAAAATTATGAAAGCTGGTTACTATTGGCCTAGCATATTCAAGGACTGTTTTGAATGGATAAGAAAGTGTAAAAAATGTACTTTCTTTGTCGGAAAAGAATGTTTAGCTTCATTGCCCTTGCAGCCTATTCCAACTGATCAACCTTTCATGCAGTGGGGTCTTGACTTTATTGGCATGATAAATCTACCTTCATCACAAGGACACAAGTGGATTTTAACTGCTACCGATTATTTTACACGATGGACTGAAGTAATAGCCTTGAAGGAGATGGTAATGAAGCTTCAATACTATCCTTTTATGAAGGAATAGTTTGTAGATTCGGTGTTCCAGCAACTATCATATCAGATAATTCTTTAGCATTCCTTGGTGCAAAGATAATAGATTGGGCTTTCAACCATGGAATATATCTAAGTTCTTCATCTAATTATTACCCACAAGGTAATGGCTTAGCTAAGAGTACTAATAAGAATCTGTTAAGAATCATCAGAAGAACACTCAAGGATAATCAAAGAGCTAGGCATCTGATGTTGAATTCAGCTACTTTGGGATGACAAAGTTACTCCTAAAAGATCATTTGGAAATTCACCATACAAACTTGTGTATGGAAAAGAAGTGAGAATGCCTATTATAGTTGAGTTACCTACATTAGATTTGCTGCATCAAATGGAGCTTCTTGAGAATGAACCATTACAGGTTGATTATGCAAGAGTTAATGGAATTACAAGAGCTAAGAGATAAATCTCATTTGAATATGGAGAAAAATCAGAAACAAATGAAGAAGACTTTTGACAAGAAATACCAAATTCAGAGTCTTCAATGAAGCAGATATTGTGTTAAAATTGGATGTTGATCGTGCAAATCTAGGAAGACATTGAAAGTTTGATACACTCTAGAGTGGCCCTTACATGATTTTGAATGGATTGAAGGTAACATAATGCTTTTCTTTTCAAAGTTGAATGGAGAGGAACTTCCCATTCCTATGAATGGTATGTTTCTCAAACACTATTATTAAAAATCTTACAGTGATTGTTAGAGTAGGATTTCCCTTCAATAAGTGCAGTTCCTGCACATTGCAATGTTTTTCAATTCAATAAGTGCATTCATGCATGTAATCTGGTTTACCAGATCCTTTCCCAACTTTAGTTTCGTTTTGGAAGGGTTGGACCTTTCAGGAAAAAGCAAATTTTGGTTACATGTTTAGACTCCATGCCTAATGGACAAAAGCAAGGCACTAGTCTTTAAGCCAGCAGGTAGCTTTCCCCACAGGATCTCTAGAAATGTTGACAATTTTTACACTTGTTCAAAAATGGGCAACTCAAAAGTTCATCTCATTACGATGAAAATTCTTGGGTGAAGTATACCTAAGCTAATGAATTTTTTATGTTATTTGTTACTGTTGAATTAATTCGCAAGATTAAATGAAATTACCTGTAGTTATGTGTGCTGTCAAAAAACAGAACAGATCACATAATCTACAATTTCATGCCTTCTTCAACAAAAGAAAACAAAGCCCTAAAGGATCAACTATGTTGTCTTGATGAAGATGAAAAATTACAAATTAGGTGAAGTGCTGAGTTTTGAAACAACAAACATGAATACAGATATCAGAAAATTAGGGTTCATTACTGAATGTTACAAGTTATCATCAATGTTCTTTCCTTCATGATTAAGACATTCAATTATGTTATTGAGTTGTTTAGTTCATTATACAATCCATACAAAAAAGCTAGAATGTAAAAGGAAATACACAACTCATTTTCAGAATTCAATGTTTTATTCACAAGGAGAGTCAAATGTTTCCAACACAAGCTATGGGATGTAACTTAAAAGTAAAGTATAGCTACTAAAAATAAAGGTACACATGTATGAAAGAGAAAGAAAAGGAGTATGAGTGAACCCATCATTGCCTTGGGGTTTCTATTCTTCGATTGAAGCATTTTCATCTCCATCTTTTGTTTCTCCTTCATATCCATGGTAGAAGCCATTGTACCTAAAAAGAAGAAAACTTTAACTGTCAGTTACGAGCTCAGGGATCAATTCATATTCCTACATTATCCTACTTCGTGCATATGAATCTTCTCATAACAGGAGATGTATTCTACTCTAAGAACAAACTGCATGCATGTTTTATTCACTCAGAAAGAAGAAAGGAGAAAATAAGGAAGAAAACATGGACATAAGAGAGGCCAAAAATCCTAACTATTTTCTAAATATTTTCCTAAGTGTGCAGGTACAAGTTGTAGCCAAATTCAGAAAAAATAGACAAGTCATAATTGCATGCAATAAAAGGAAGAATGTAACTGGAAGTTCCAATAACTGTTCTAAAATGGAAGAAGTTACAGTGTAGAAGAGAGACTAGAAATAGAAGCACAATGTTTCAGTTTACAACAGAAAAAAAAGTAGAATTTGAAAGCTGATGTTTGAGCTAAAAGAGAAGGTCATAGTTGAAAGGAATGAAGACAAGATTCTGGAAAATTTTTGACAGGGCTTCACCATGTAAAATGAGACATTTACAACTTTCCATCATGTTGCTTTTAACTACTACATGCTTTAAAAGAGTTATTTGAATCAAATAAGTGATATAAAAAAACAGTAAAGCATGCTATGATCAAGATAACACAACTATGATGTCTCATTTTATTTACCAATCTAGCTTCAAACATGAAGTGTCATAATTCTGTATTTTGAAATCAGAAAATACAACTACTATGCTGGAAATGGATGGAAGATAGAATTCTGGAAAATGTTTGCCAAGGCTTCCCCATGAAAAATCAACATTTTTTACATTTTTCAGAATGCCAGAAATGTTACTATAAAGGAAATAAATCCTCTATCTAAGAGAAACAAGCTTTAGAGATCAAATTGAATGAAGTATTTACAGCTACAAAGATAAAATTCATTTACAGTTTTAGGACATATGAACTATTTACAACTTCCATAAAATACCAGATACAAAGATCTCATGAATCAAAAGCTACTTACAATTTCCAAAAGGCCACTTGCAAGATTGTAGAGTTCAATATGGCACAAGCTACCGGATAAGTCATAAGTATATGCTGAAACGAAGAAGACATACATTTCAGAATAGAGGAGATACTTGCAGGAAAGGTACATGTTCAGGTTGAAGATGGCTTGGAAGAGAGAGAATTCTGAGAAAATTTTAACACGGCTTCGCCATGTAAAATAGATATTTACAACTTTTCCAATATCTATATCAAATTGAAATCAAGCAGAAATGAAGTAAAAGTAACAAGTAACAAAGTATCTGAATCAAGGCTTATACCTGATAATGGCATCAAAAAAGATCAAGAATTGCTTGTAAAATTACTGCAGGTATCAAAGAGTATAAGTGCAACTACAGGTTACAAACAGGTATTTCAGAAAGTGAACTGAAGGAAGATATGTACAAGCAACCCATTTCAGTTAGTGGTGTTTCAACACCATTCAACCTTACAAAGCATAGAATAATCAATGTTCAAGTCAGAATATTGAAGAGATCACAATGAAGAAAGAAACTCAATCACATGAACCCTTCTACAGGCATGGACAATTCAAAACAACCCAGGTCTCATATATGGTGGAAATTTGAGATCCATCTAAAGTTGATAGGTTACATATATCCAAGGACATCCATTACAACTCAATGATAAATAAGTGTTGGCAAAACACATTCAAGAAATAGACAAGATCAGTTTGAGTGTGACCTTATCAGCAATATCCATTTACATGAACTAGTCAAGCTTGCATAGTATAAGAAAACCACCAATATTGCAAAAGTTACAGTACTGAAAAAACCAATTGCATTCAAGCACTCATCCCATGGGAAGTTTTCAATGTTCAAGTAATCTCAGTTTGAAAAGGATTAAATCAAGTACTCTACAATTTTTTCAAAGAAATAAGTTGATCCTGAACAATGAATCATAAAATGAAATAGATTCTCAAAGAACACAAAATTGATGTCAGGAATTTCAGAACAGTCAAGGCTGAAATAACCCATATTTAAAGAATAGCTGAGGTAAAGTGTACCAATTCAAAGCAGAAAAGAGAAGTTACAGTAAAAATAATGTTTTCCTCAAGCCACAATGAATTAAGTCAGAGAAAGAAGTAAAACTTACTGGTTAAATCGAAGTGGAGAAAACCCTTGAGATATCATCGAGCTCAGAACTAAAAGGACCAAACCCAAAATTATTTCAACTCAAAATGACCAGAGTCATTGAAGAGATCACATGAAGAAATGCAAAAGAAGATGGTTATCATTTTTGAAGTCGAGGTCACGATGAACCAAAATATCAGCAAAACTCAAGGATCGAAAACCTTACCTTCCTCATCAAACGGTGATGCAAGACCATAGCTACAGAGATGATGAGCCACCTGGTAAAGGAAAACCCATAGAGACCAACAAATATACGAAGTAAGCTCAAGAGCCTTTCGACCACAATGGCGATCTCACAAAGCAAAATCAGATCTCATGGACTTCGCCACAAAGACCAAACCAGAATGGGGAATTCGAGCTTCAAGATTAGAAACAGTGGCAAGCTTCAGCTATCCAATATGGTAGAGAGTTAGAGCTCTAAGATCTTAACCACCATAAAGCAATACAAGATCTCCAATGAAGTGACACGGAACTATAAATAGAACAAAACCGAGCTCGAGAAATATCAACCATGGTAGCTCTAATACAAAGCTCACACAGTTCAAAATACTAAAACAATAGATTACAGGATTGAAGAAATGACCAAGTGCACGACCAGAATAAGTCATAGAATGACGGAGAATTTCTTTTGCAATGAGCAGAGTGCAGAATAATCAACAATGACACTCTCATAAATGCTCAGCAAGCTTCATGGAATAGAATAATGGTGTTGAAGAGGAAAATTTTCCAAGGCTTCGCCCACACAACCAAAAACCAAATGAAATGTGCTTGTGGGTCAAGTTTCCTTTACCACCTGAACCCAAGGAGTGGAATAACTCTAACTCAACCATGATCAAGGATCAACGATCACAAAACATCAAGGACACAAGATCAACATCCTCAAATCAATTGCAATAACCAATGCAAACCACCTGGGTAAGATGCCACCATCAACATTCAATGCGGGCCAAAACCCTAACTACAAGTCAGAAATCGATGGTATGTGATCAAACAGGACACAAAATCCATGGCCTGAAATCATTGCAACAATCAAAGAAAACTCAACCAGAGTTGATGCCACCGACAAAGCATATAAAAGGGGTGAGTCACCATGGAGAAGGGGACAACCTACGTGTCCATAAAACAAATCATTTGCCATGACTTTCAAAGTCTAAACCTTAGTGCATGCTTCAAATAATGTAAAAGGGGCCGACCAAATTATATACAATGATCACCAAAAAGGTGAATTTTATAATATGCCAAGGCTGAACAAATTCAAAGGTGGCAGAGCATATAGTATGGTCATTCCAAATAATCAAAGGTGGTTGAGCATAGTGTGGTGGCTTCTACAACAGTGCCCCTCATGTTTTTTTAAAACCATAGTATATGCTAAGTCCATAAAGAGTGGCCAAACCCAATGAAGACAAGAGTTCACAACCACAAGTGGCCCCCACTGATGGTGATAGATTGTACATAAATTGGAATGCATTTTTCCATGTGATCACTAGAAAACAGAATAAGTGTCAATATCAGAACATGTGCACATAGCAGGTGGTCCCCACAGGATGTTTATACTTTGCAAAATATTACAAATATTGTAATTATTTTTCTCAGATACAGGGAGTTATATTTTTGCATGCCTTCACAACAGGACAGAATAGAGAAGAAGAGAGAGTTGCATGTTCATGGAGAGGGACTTTCCTAGCAAGCAATCTTATTTTTAGCAAATTATTCACCCTTCTTTTCTTAAAAATAGAACAGTCAACTTCAGTTTGACTGTAATGTAAATAAGGCTAATAATGCCCATTTGTAATTACATGCTCTATTTTTTCCTTTATCTATTATTAAATAAAGGATAAAAATAAGATGCATGGGCGAGTACAAGCCTTAGGCTATTTTTAGGAAGAGGGTGAATTTTATTTTTGCTATATATTGTGTGCCTTTGCAAAGCACAAGGGGAACTTTTGGAGGACTTTTTGGATATATGAGTACTGAAGCAAATTTTGTGAGTTTTTCCCTCTGAGTGTGAAGTATTTTCTGCCTTTCCAAGTTATTTTGCAGTCTTGTGTATGTTTCTATTAGTCTTGTGAATGCAAATTCCCTGATCAATCACCTTACCCTGCTGCAAATTCAGTCTTTTCTGCTTAATTTTAATGTGCATGTTAACTTATTAGTACTTTTGTGATTCTCCCTCAGTACAATCAAGTATTTTTCCCTTAGATATTCTGTAGAAAACTATTGGCTCATGCATCAAAAATTCTTCCCAAATCAGTTGTGCATATACTCAGTCAAAGCCCTCATACAAATTTGGTGTATCACCTTAAGTTTTAATTATTTTTCAGTTATCTTTTACTCTCAAACTCCCAAAAATCAGTTTAGGATACACCAATAAGGAACCGACCTTAATACCAGAGACTCACCTCAAAATAGGTATACCCACAGACCTGAGGTGTTTCCATTGTATCTACGAAAGAGAGAGATCAATTGTGCAAGCTTAGAAAACCTGTAGTCATCTCTCTACAGGGTGTACTTTTGAGAGATAACAGCTACCCAAGTCATTCTAGTGTAGTCATCAATGAATAACATGAAATAACTCTCACCTTGTATGCTTTTTGTTCTGGTAGGTCCACAAAAATCCATATGAATCAAATCTAGTGGTTTGGTGGTCAAATACTCCTTCATTATAAACCTTTCTCTGGTCTACTTTCCATGCTTACACATTGCTTGCATAGACTTTAATTGCATAGGTTCATTACCTTAGGCATATCCCGCACAACCTGCTTGTTTAATTAATTTTCACAAGATTTTAAAAAATTATATACCCCATCCTTCTATGCCATAACCAACTCTCTTCAACCTAACTTAGACAACATTTATCTCCTTTTATTTCTTCAAGCATGTAGTTTATTTGTGGTTCTATGTGCATCTACAAACTAACTCTCATGTGTCTACCTTCCTTATCTCACACCCTTCATCATAAAAGTTAAATGTGTGTCCTTGATCACACATTTGGCTTACACTTAAGAGATTATTCCTTAATCCTTCAACATATAAAACTTTCTCCATTTTTGTTTTACCATTATCAAGACTCAGTGTACCTTTTCCAGGGATCTTTGCTTTAACATTATCACCTAAATTTCACCATACCTTCATTTACTTTCTTCAATGATATGAACTTACTTTTATCTCTGGTCATATGTCTTGAACATATGCTATCAATGTAAAATATCATCCCTTTATCTATACATTGAATGTTGTTTAAATAAGCATATATTTCTCTTCATCTTGCCCATCATCCTCTTTCTTCTATTTCCAAAATTTTGTAGCTTCTTTCTTCTTTATTTCTACAACATTTACCTTCTAGTTCGATTTGGATGGTTCTACAAAACCACTTCTACAAAATCTTGTCATATATCCATAGTTATTGCAATTATAACAAACAATATCTTCAACATAGTTAGATAAAGGAGCAAAGGAGTTGTAATTTCTATTTGAGAATCCATATAGACCTTTGTTCTTTATATTGTTGTCTCTCACCCATATTCTACAATATTTTGCTTTATGACCAAAATGATTACAAATAGAAGCAATAGCATATAGAAAGAATTTTCAAACCTAGACATGTGAGTATATCTTGGAGGATTTGGTCTTCTAAACTTGTTCTCATATTTGATTTCCTTGTAATAAATGTTGATCTTCATAAAGCTCTTCTCACTTTCCAACTCTTTATTCTTCATAGGTCTTTGACTTCTCTACTTTTGTCTCTGTCGACAAATTTATACCTTTTGTGTTAGAAGTGTCTTGTCTTTCCTTATATCCAAGATTCAGTCTTGTCGGATGTTGACTTCTATCAGTTCCAAATTTCAGCTAGTATCTGGGTACTTTTCTAGAATTTTATATTACTTGTAACTTTGGCATTTGCTTTTTCCAATTCCTTTCTTAAAGCTTTGATCTGTGACTCACACTTTTTGCAATCTTCTTCCTTATTCCTTAGTTGATTTCTTAATTCTTATTCAACTCATTTTGCTTCTTCAATTTGGGTTTTTATATCCAAAGATCATCTTTCCTGATTCTTCAAGAGATTGTGATATCTTAGCTTAAAAGTTACGATCTTCTTCTTCATACTTTAGGAGTTGTAACTTTTTTTTTCTGATTTTTATTTTTAAGAGATTTCAACTCTCCCAAGGCACAATGATAAATTCCTATTCAAGATTCACTTCACCTTTTTCTTCCATGTCTTCATCTCTATCTATGTCATCTTTTATAGCCATGAATAATATTTCTTCATTATCGCTATCTAAGTCACTTATCCCACTTTCTTTGGATGATCTACTACTTCCTTTTGAATATAAGCTTTTCCTTTTGCTTTCCAAATATTTTCTTGCCTTTTCTTTGCTTGAATTCCCTTTTGAATTTAGGTTTTCTTTCCTCATCATCGCTATTTTATTTCTCTAGACACTTAACCAAAAAATGACCAATTGATACCATAGTTAAAACATTTAAATGGTAACTTACCTTTGTAGTTTCGATATCATTTCTTTAACTTTGGAATGAACAAGGCTTATTTCTCATCTTCTTTGTTGGAAACTTCGAGTTCTCATTCAACTAATCGGGTTCTTTCATTTTCTCTTTCTTTGAGACTTTGAATGCAGCTTCCTTCTTTGATTGTCTATTTTACTCAATCCTCATTTCATATGTGGTAAGTGTTCCATATAGTTCATCAATGCTAAACTTATCAAGATCCTTCATTTCTTTAATGGCAAACACCTTAGCATCAAATCTTGATGGTAGAGATATTATAATATTTTGAACGATCATGGATTCTTCAATATTTTCACCTAACCCTCTTATGGCATTCATCTAACCTCATCCATGCGAAGAAGATAGGTTGCAACATTCTCCTCATCCTTCATTTTTAGGCTCTCAATTTTCTCCTATGGGTTTGAAGCTTAGACCTTTTAACCTTTTCATCACCTTTATAGATGGTTTGAAGTTTTCCCCATATCTCCTTCACCATGTCACATTGCATTACTTTAACGAAATCATATTCTCACAAGCCACATAGGATTACATTCATCGCCTTGGCATTGTTTTCAAAATCCTTCTTTCTGGCTTGATCTGTCAGTGGAATTGATGGGATTTTATATCCAATTGTTATTGATTTTCAAATATCAAACCCTAATGCCATTAGATATGTTTTCATTCTTATGCTCCAAAATGCATAATTTGTTTCATCAAATAATGGAGCCTTGTTCGAAGAAAAACCTTCTTGTACTTTATGAGTAGCCATATTTGCTTCTGAGATCTACCTTCCACTTTTTAGATTGTTCCTAAAGGTACCTAGCTTTGATACCAATTGTTAAGCACAAGATAATACTGAGAGGGGGGATGAATCAATATTATGATATTTTAACATTTAACACTTAATTGGTCATAACCGTAATCACAAGTAATCAATTTCACTAGTGAATATATCAAAGCAATCAATAAATGTCAAATCAAACCAAAACAATGCAAATAGACACAGATTTATTTGGAAACCCTTTCAGGAGAAAACCATGCAAAGAAAATATTCTTTATTATATTTCTCAAATGTTTGTAGGCACCAACCTAACAGGAGACACCAATCCCCAAATTACAATTTTGTAGGAACCAAACTACAGGAGCACCAACCCCTTTGAATTCGTGAGCACCCACTCAGTCAGGAGCACCAACCCCTTATCAAATCATTTGAACTTGCTCACTCATGGACTTCTTGCTTATTTAGTGACTATTGCATGGTTATCTCTCCTTATACACATGGTGTTTAACCCATCTTCCAATCCATCAATTACCTCTCCATATGTCGATTTGAGATATTACTTTATATCCCTCGCCCTCACAGACATCGAAGATATTGAGGAAGTCGGGGTCAATCTTAGAGTCCCAACAACTTCACATATGTAAGTAACATCCACAGTTTTAAACGTTTAAAACCAAATAAAACCTACTAATTTATTAGGAAAACTTTTTGGTCAATTTTTTCAATGTTTAGAAGGTTATCAATGAATAACATTAATTAGGATTCTAATCATTTTCACGAATAATATCCTTCTACAAATTTTTGTGGAAGTCGACACATTAAATCTAATGATTACAACCTATTCCATTATATTAATTCCCACAAAATATTTAAGTGCATTAGTTAGTCTAAAACCATTAAGTTCATTTACTTTATTACCAGTAATTTTCAATTATTTAATGCACATCATGACCCATTTAATTTACCCCTTTAACTAAGAGTGTTTCAAATATTTATTTAAAAATCCATTTTTTAGTTCATTATTTCAGTTTTTATACTACCATGTTTAATCTTATTTTTCGACTATAAAACATTTTCATACTTGAACACCTTAGCAATGTTGATAGTATCTCTCCTATGTACAACTGTGTTTACCCATACCCTTTTACCATGATAATCTCATTCTGACAAAATCCCCTATTACTTAATGTGATGTAAACGGTTTATTTTCATACCATTCTATACTGCCGATCTATTTGAGCCATTGGACTGTTTACCATTTCCTTCAACATTCGTCAGTAGTTCCATTAACTTCTATTACATGATTCTATTTATTTTAATTTTACCTCATTTTTTAAGCCTTTGTAGGTTTCGATGACAAGATTTCGAGGAGAGGAATCCATTAAACAAGCTATGGAGATGTTGCTCCACTGTTATTCTTGTATAAATTACCACGTTGGCAATTTTTTTGGAACAATACCAGAAGGATACGCTTAGCAGATTTTGTAATATGGGTTTTGATTTTACCCAACATTATTTTGTTAGGAGGAATGATACACAGGTTACATTTTCTATATATATCATATATATATATATATATACCATATAGCTCCTATATCCTATCATATATATGAGTGTGTGTGTGTGTCTCCTAATTCTTTACTAACTTGCTTTATAATTCATTTTTTAATGCAAAGTTACGAAATTTGTGGACAACTTAGACATAGCCGAATTTCAATTTTTGGGAGTGCCCTAGGCAGATAGTCTTGAGTGGACACTCTCCTCAACCCATACTTTAGTTAATATTTTTCCATCAAGTAAATAAATAAACATATGCCTATATTATTAGATTAAATTATGTATACCAATTGAGAGCATGTTAAATATTCCGCTCAAAGAATTCCAAAGAGAATCATCGTCAATGAGTTCTTGAAACAATTCTTTGAAAATCCATTACCTAAAATCAAAGGCAGCAACATTTAGCTGCAAAGAATGACAAAAATGTTTATGTATGCCACAAAAATTTATGAAACATTCCATAACAAATGATACGATCATGATATGGAGGAGATTGTTATCATTGGGAGTCTTTCTAGTAATAGACACACCTAAGTTATTATTAGATCAACACTAACCAGCAATCATACATGGAATGTGTGATGTGAATTCCGAAGGGGTGGTGTAAGATGATGTTGATTTTGAGGGACCAAACATAAAAGGAGGAAGAGGGGTGCAAAAGAGGGGGGTTAGATGGAGGAGAAGCAATTGCGAGAGGATAATATTGGGTGGAACCATTTTGAGGAGGCTATCTTTGTTACAACTTGAGGAACATGTGTAACATGTGCATATCTTATAAGATGTTCAATGGAGAAAGGGGATACCATGTGCATGGCATAGTGGTAATTTAGTTTGGAGATATCTTATAAAGTAAGGTGTTGTCAATGAATACTTGAAAGGAAAACTTGCATTTTTTGGTTCAATCTCGAAGTCAACATATGTTAAAAATTGCAATTTTTAGCTATGAGGGTTCATTATGTTGTCGATTTCATGTTGATATATGATTATGGTTTCATTATGGATTTTAAGAATGTGAATAAGGATCCCCCTCATAAATATGATTATATATGATTGAGGGTTCATTATGTTGGGATGTGGGATGACCTCCACATGGAGGAAGGAAGGCAGCCAATGAGTGAGAGATAAGTGCAGCGAAGGGTGCACAACGTAACACCACAGGCAATGCACACACTAAACAATGCAACGCACAAAAACAAAAATCAAGGTAAAATAATAGCAATACGTAGTATTCTTCGTTACAATTAGTAAATTTATCATAATCATAATTACTTAAACTAAAAAAAATTCCAATTAAAATATACATACACTTATCAATTATAATATACCATATATAAAAATATATAAATAATTTTTCTCATGTCTATATAATATTATAATTTATGTTGATATCTATTTAAAAAAATTCACATTGGTTGAGACAATATGTGTATCAATGGCCTAGAGGAGTGCATGGTGCCCAAGACAATAAGTTTAGAATATTTGTACATGAAATGGAAGCAAACGATACAAATCGAGAAAATGGCAATTATCTAAGAAAAATTTCAGAGTTTAGTTATGATACTAAAACTGTGATCATGGTGAGAATATGAACAAGTCAGAGTTTGCTAAACCCAGTAGTAATCGGGGAGACCGTGTTCCAAGAAGATGATACGGAAGTGGAGGATTCATATTCAGTTTTTGACACGGAGGAGGAAAGTGAGAGTGGGGATGGACTGGACGAGGTGGCTATGATGGAAACCATAGAGAATTGCATGGAGGAAGCGAATGGAATGTACAGGGACAAGGAGATGATTGAGCCAAAGGAGGGAGTGAATATTAGAATAGTGACATGTCAAATGATAACTTTAGGTGGCATGACATTTCAAATTTCAAATTTTAAAAATAGCATTAATGCGTTTACGGTTGCTGGTACTATTTATGCCCCTTTTGGTGACGTGGTGTGTGGGATGGAGGTCGGGTCTGACACAGGTGTGCTCTATTTAAAAGGCTAATGCTATACAAAAATAAAGTATTTGAAGTTCTAGAAAAAAGAAATTTTACACCCTTTCCAGTTTAATTCACTAGAAACCTATAAGGTTATATAATGGAAAACTAAATGTAATAAAGATGTAAACCATAAAAAAAAGGGCCATGTTGTGGAGCATGCCTATCCTATGTGCCTTACCATAGTTGGGTCATTATCTTGGTTTATGCCATTTGAGTAAGACATTAATATGTACCCTAAGTTATCAATTTGTCTATGTGGTTGCATATTTTTATAAGTGTTTTTATGTGATGTTGACTTTTCTATTTGAGCCCATATGGTGTCGTGTCATGAGCATTTAAAGTAAAAAAAAAAAATATTCCGATAATTTTGTTGTTGTATTTTTTGTGTCTAATATGTGGGTGTTACATATGGTATCAGAGAGGAGGTTAATGCTCTCGAACCTTTGGGACAAATTGGAATTGTTATGGTGATGCATGGTGGTGGTGGAGATGATAAGAGTAATGTGATATACGTTGTGATATGAACAATCTTGTAATTGTTATATTATAATTGCACATGTTGTGCATGTCACTTAGTGCGTATTTTTTATCATGTTGATGTGTTTGTGATGAGAGTATTCACTCCCTTTTGTGTGGATTCAATGAGGAGTTCATGTGATGTACTACCTGGTTGTGTGTGAAAATAATGTTATTGCAGATTGCGGAGTGTTGGAATGTTTTGGTTATTCAGTGATATGCAGATGTGTTGATATGTTGTATAAAAAAATTGGTGTATAATGAATAAGATTGTATCGTGATGTCGCCACCATGTTGTGATGAATTGTGTGCATCACCATGTTGTATTGCAATTAACTATATGTGTAATGTTAGTCATTGTATTCATCATACATATAATTCGTGTAATATGTGATGGTTCATGTCGTGAATTAGGGGCATATGGTGATCGTATGACCCCTATTGTATAGTTCTTGTGCTTGTGTGCATTATATGGAAATGTGATGTATTGTAACCCATGAAAGTAATGATTATGCTATCACCATACATATACCATTGTAAGACAATATGGTTAATGTGCATGAATCACCATCGTGTTAGTAAGGTAGCTATGTGTTATGTTGTGAACCTTACACTAACCAACCCTAAGGGTAGAAATTGGTAAAAAAGTGTATGTTGGAGAGAGGAAATGAGTACCGTTGACCAGTCACTCGATCTGAGTACAAAATAGGAGGTGGAGTCTTACATAGACTAAAAATCCACCTCTGTTTCTTTGGTATGTATGGCACATTTCCTAATGGGGACCATATATATTGTGTTTCTTCTGTTTTTTCTTCTCCTACTATTTTCTCTCTCCCTATATGGTTCGCGTATAGATTACCTATGTGTACCTTAGCATTGGTGTACCATTGACCATTCACTCAAGCGAGTATGAGATAGGAAGTGGAGTCTTACATAGATTGAAAACCCACTTTTGTTCATAGGCCACGTAGTGATTCTAATGTGATATTTCTCAATACATATTTTATTCCTAAATTGATCATTATCTCTTTTCTCGCAAGAACCATGCAATTTTATTGATTGATGTGTTTCTTATATTTTTGGGCATTTTATTTGGTTGTTGCACTAACATGCGGATTTTCGCACTAACTATGGCTAATTATCCATTTGTTTTTCTTAGTTTTTAAAATTTTCTTTTCATGTTTAAAAGTTTTATAGCTTTGCCAAAGGCTTGGGATTTTTTCCACTTGGCATTTGAGACTGATTGTTATGGTGGTTTTAATGTCGTAATGTGTTGGGATAGGTTATGGGATTCACCATGGAGTGGTGGAACCTATAGACCCGCTTTGTTATATGGGGGTACACCCCCAGGAGTTACATATAACTAGCGGGTTGTTGAACCATGAGTTATTATGTCACTTGGGTGGGGGTGATAGGGCTCTATGTGCCCAGGGCCATAGGGTGACCCACCTCATTAAATTGAGAAAGGAGATGGGGATCTATGGTTGAG
Organism: Taxus chinensis; assembly: GCA_019776745.2. Lineage (NCBI taxonomy): Eukaryota > Viridiplantae > Streptophyta > Pinopsida > Cupressales > Taxaceae > Taxus > Taxus chinensis. The sequence goes on along the minus strand of CM034155.1, from coordinate 605,517,495 downwards.
TGACCTGATATTATTGATGGGGCTCTATGGTTGAGTGACCCGACATTTTTTATGGGGCTCTATGGTTGAGTGACCTGATATTCTTGATGGGGATCTATGGTTGAGTTACCCGATATGGAGAAATCAAGTGACAAGGCTCTATGGTTGAGTAACCCGGCTTGGTTTTGGCACTATGATTATTTCTCTTTAGGAGGTATACAGAGTTCTTTGGTGATGTTTTTGGAGGTATATGGAGTTGTTTTGTGGTGCTTTGGGAGATATATGGAGTGTTTAGTGATTTGTTGTGATGTGTGGAGTTGGTTTTATGAGTTATGTGTACTCTTGTGAGTCTTGTTAGACATTTTTATGATTGAGGTTTGACGCTCCTCTTGGTTACTATGTACTATTGGATATTTTCCTAGCACTGTGCTGGTACAGTCATGGTATTCGGGTCATGTGGTACTAGTTGTATATGTATCAACGTTATGATTCATTATTTGTTAGTCACATGTGCATGTTGGATCTATGCCTATGACATAATTGTTGGAAATTATTCGTCATGTGGAATACATGTTTGTCTTTCCATGGTGGAATTAGAGGTCTTGTGATGTGATACAATTGTGGAAGTATGTAACAATATCTATTGTGGGTCGTTTGTGTTGTGTTGAGTTTTTTGTGACATCTTGAGGCCAATTATTGTTGGGCACCCACGAACATAAGACAATTGAAATTATAAAAAATGAATATTAAGATCTTGAGATTAACAAATATTGTAAAGGAAAAGAAAAATTAAGTAATAAATAAAAGATAACAAACTACCAATATTCACATGACATTAAAATTTATGATATTGCTAAAATTAGTTTACTTCCTTGTGGTCGCATTTGACAGAGAAGTTATTTAGTTAAACTACATGTGCCATTATTGACTTTGTTTCCTATGTATCCTTTGATCTTTGGTTTTGTATCACATCGAGGACGATCCTCTTATAAGGGGAGGGAGATGTAATTCCCCCTCGATTTCAGACATTCAGCCGCCTTTGTAGCAACCACGTGAATCCAAAGTTAACATTGTAATTTAGAAGTATTTGGATAGTCACAACTAGTGCAGAAGTCAGAACTCTACTTTATTAACATTAGAAAAGTAGATTTTTGTACTCTCATAATCAAATAAAATGAACATTATAGGGAACCATGCTAAACAAATATCTACTAATAGTTGTCTTAATAGCTCTTCATTTTACCATATATGAGTTCATTGATATTGATAGTTATCTGTTCCTAAAGCAAGGTTTAATGTTCTTTGAGAGGAAATGGATCTACTGCATGCTGCTGTTTTGTTTGTTATCAATGTAGAGGAAGGAAGAAGGTTGAGGATAAGGGGGCGCTTCATTTGGTGTGAATCCCATAAATATTGTTTTGGATTTTACTTCTCCTGAGCACCTTTTCTACATTTTTTGTGGGCCTTTACAGCCACCACATCATTTTCCTATACTTTTTCTTTATTTCAAGTAGTTGTTATATCAATTAAGACATTGAAAGTTCCCTTTTTCTACTATCCCACTTTTGTCTCTACCTGATTTGTCTCTTTCACTCTTTCTCTATGTGGAACCACTGCTTGGCCATTATTTTGATTGGAATGCACTGATAGTTATATTTTCACATGCAGTTTGCTGAAACAACCTTGGAAGTTTTCAAGAAAATGCAGAGATCTTTAATCTATGGAAACATTTTCTCATTATGCCGAGAGGAGAGATTTGAAAGCATTGCTTCTATTCTAGAAATGCAACCAACAAGTGTCTACAGATTGGTTCACCCTTACCACCATTTCGCTCCAGGTTAGCATTAAAATAGGAAGTTTGGAGCATGGTATGAACAACATTTAAAGAATTTGGAAAAAAGGAGGAATTTGTTAGATGTTGTAGTTTCAAATACCCCTTATTCATATATGTAAATGTGGGAGACTAAAAAGGAACATTGAATGTTGGATAAAATTCCTTGAACAAATGCCTCCTCATAAGGCACGCTAATTGTTTGATAGAATGCATTAAAAAAATGGTTTCATGGAATGTCATGCTGGCTAGATATGCACACAAGTATTTTCAGAAAAAAGGCATTGGAAACTCACAAAAAAATGCAAGTCATCGACCTAAAGCGAGGTTGAAAAGCCCCATATTGTTTTCCTCTAGCAAACGTCAAATACAGGTATGGTTTTCCCCTTTTCGCTTGCACTAAATCTTGCTTCATAATTTCTAGATTTTTAAAAAAATTAAATGTTGAATGATAGGGAATGAAATCCCAACAATTGACAAAAATATTACTTTGACACAAACTCTTAAAACATTTTAAAAAAATATCGAAAGTCATGCGCATGGAGCGCCACACCCAAACATACCACAAAACTGAAACTCGTTAAATGACCCCTGGTGAGATGGAACACCTTAGGGAACCTTAACCGAGTCATTTGAAATTATTTAACGCACTTTCAATTCATATTCCTAAACCCTCTTAGCTTAATAGTCACTTGTGTGACGTGTTTGTTTTAATAAAACACTATTGGTTTCGCTTACATTTGTCGCTTGGCTTGAGCGAAACTGAAATCCACTACCTCATACCTCTAGGCTGCCAACTAGAGAATCGTAAACCACTTTCATTCCTTTGAAAAATTCCTTCAGGAAACTAATTTTGCAAGTGGGTTTTGGGATCCACTAGTCACTGTGTTAAGAGTTGCTGACGAAATTATGATAACTGGCCCTAGAGTTGTCCCTTGTAACTTGATCTCTGCTCGACGTAACCAACTTCCGTCAATCATGAGGAATTCTCTATATATGGGGGAGTAATTAGGAATCATAAAACTTCACGATCGAACTTAGAATGAGAGTATTTAAGACCCAGTTTGTAAGCATTTTTGTTGTTTGGGTCAGTTTCCTCAACTTGTTACTTTAGCTTGGATCACCTTCTGTGAGTCTCGTTGACTTCTAGTGACATGTGTGACCTCATAATATTGTCAAAATGTCATGTAGAATATTATTTGGTCTTTTATTTAGTATGAGTGATTTTTAAAATGTATGGTGTTTTTCTCTCTCTACCCTCTCTCTCTCTAGAAACAATTATGAAACTTTGGTTGATTTGAAAACGTAAATGAATGGGGAAATGTAAAACTGGTTTGAAATGAAATGAAAATGGAAATGAAATGCAATGGTCATGATATTTTGAATGAAAGATAAAAGTGTCTCTTTACTTTCTCTCTCATCTTTACTCTCTCTCTCTCTCCTCTCTCTCTCTAGTATTAAAATGTTAAGTACAAATGAAAGTGAAAGTGTGAATGCATGAGAAATGAACTCTATCTTCTTCCTCCCCTACCTCTCCCTCTCTCTTCTATTTAAATGAAATTGTTAGAAATGATGAATGTGTGGATTTATGCTTGAGTGTAGGGGATTTCCATACTCGGTCCTAGGACTGACACAACGTTGGTTGCAGGTACCTGAACAAAAGGAGTAGTAAAAATGAACATTTGTGTCTTTTATTAGCATGTTATTTGAAGGCAATGTAATTGTTTAGAATATTTCAATGATATTTTTATGAATAGAATGTATTATTTTCATTATTTCCATGATGAAAATGATAGTGTTGTGTATTGGGAAAATTTACTATTTCGTACGTAGTTGTACTTTTGCCTATTTAACGAATGTTACTCTTAGTTGTAATTGTATATTCTGTTAAGTAAATGGAGTTGATTGTATTATGTACTTTGGAAAAAGATGTCAAAGATTCCTTCTTTTAGTGTCAAAATAAATATAGGAGGATGAAACTGGAACCTTGTCATTTAAAATGTTTATTAGAGCCGAAAATTTTGGATATGATTGTGCTAGTAAAATTATTAGCAAGTAATTTAAAATGACGTGTTTTTACCTATCTGCTAGTGTTGCAATGACCTAGGAAATCACTTAATCTTCAAATAAAAATATCAACTTACATTGTGTGTGTTTTCATATTGAGCGGAAAGTGACCAAACAAACATATAGCTCAAAATATTTACCTTTGTTGAATGTAATGACCCTCTCTAGTAAGCTCCAAGTTAGGCTAGCTCCAAACATCTTTCGTAGTCTTAGAGACATAGAGGTATTGTAAGTGTTTGTGTATTCCTCCCTAGAAACCTAGTTGAGAGCATTCACATAGGTATGAAAGTGTGTAAGATTCCTTAGTGTGAGGCATAACATCGTTTTAATGGCATACAAGATGACATGTTGAGCTTGAAATCTCATGGTTGTTTTTAGAGACTAAATAACGTTAGAAGTGGAATGTAATGAACAATGGGTGGGACCACAAATATAGTTAGGTTGTGCATTATTTCACTATTAAGTTTTTAATTGTAAAGGAAAATTTGTAACTTGCCCTCATTTGGGAAAGTACCCTTGTGATGTCGATCTAATCATTTCAAGGGTCATGGAGATTGCTTGTAACATATTAAATATTTCTTATGAGGTGAAGTGGATGTGATTTGATCCACGTGAGAACAAGTGAATAAGAAAACATAGTTTCCCATTTAAGAATCAAACCTAAAATGTGAATATGATAGGATATTTGAAATTAACTATCAAGTGATATATTTTATTGGAAGTCAAATAAATGAACCAAATCTAATAGAACCCTTTATAAGATAAATGTTAAATGAAAGTGAGAAAATGTATTCTTGGAATACCTCGAGTGGCATGAATGCCTTGCAAAACATGGAAATTTGATTTCTCTAATTTTATCTTGTGGTAAGGTGTAGAAACCCTCGAGCACTAATAAATGCAATTTATCGAGTGACCTCTCTTGATGTTATTGGACAAAGGGGATATGATGTACGATTATCAATGATTGTAAATATGGCTTTAGAAGGCTGTTGAATGCGTAAAATTTTATAGCTTTTGCATTTGAACCCCTTTTGTCCCTCTTAGATAAATGTGTCCCTTAGTATGTAGTAGTGGATTACCATGTGTTTCTCATATGGGGTAGTTTATCCACCATCCCTGAATGCTTTTGAAGTTAGGAGATCGTAAAGCCTCTCTTAAGGTTTTTGGTGAAGGAAACACTAATGCTTATTCACACAATGATTTAAATTGTTCCTTGGAAGGAATTTGAGAAGCATATAGTTGTTGGGTTGTCTTGTTATATGCATTTAATTCTTGATGGTCTAAGAGAAATGAAATAAGTAGATAGGTGCAATGTCACAACTCCTTATAGTCATGAATCCCTAAGTGTAAATTATGTATCATTTGAATTTTAATTGTTCAAAAAATATCAATAGTGAGACCAAAGTACGTTGTAAGTGTAAAGAGTACAAGAGTTAACGATATTTTGGGTTAGGAATAATGTCATGCTTGAAGTCCTTATAACTCAACTAGACACTTTCATGTTGTTAAAAATAAATATGAATTGCCCTTGGTGAGATCAAACTTTCGAGAAAAAAAAATATATATATATATATATAAATCAAATTTCTTGATGTGAAAATGTTGAATGGATTCAAACAAGTTATTGAACTATATCAACTGTAACAGGAAAAATAGGGTACTATGATGGAAGGATGTTTATGGGAAGAGATATCTTGAATCTAAATCACCCTTTTAAACTCCTAAGATATCTTCCTTGATCTCATGATAGATTCCCCTTGTCTAGCAAAGGTAAAATTTAAACATCGAATATACGTCTCGAAAAGAAGAACCTTAACATCTTGTTAGTTCCTTTTCGTAACAAGGATAAAATTTAACGTCAATTAAACATATTTTGAGAAACAAACCTTTAACATAAGAATGAATATTAGGAGGCTCGTAGGTGTTTAAAATGAATTTCATTAACAAATGAGTTGTGGATAGTTAATGGAAATTGAGAAAGGAATCAACAATGCATTCTCTTTTAAAGGCTAATGCTATACAAAAATAAAGTATTTGAAGTTTTAGAAAAAAGGAAATTTTACACCCTTACCAATTTAATTCACTGGAAACCTATAAGGTTATATAATGGAAAACTAAATGTAATAAATATGTAAACCATAAAAAAAGGGGCCATGTTGTGGAGCATGCCTATCCTATGTGCCTTACCATAGTTGGGTCATTGTCTTGGTTTACGCCATTTGAGTAAGACATTGATGTGTACCCTAAGTTATCAAGTTGTCTATGTGGGTCCATGATTTTGTAAGTGTCTTATGTGGACTTAGAGGATACATTTGCATTCCAAACTCACAATAGGAAATTATGAATGATTCCATACTACCAAACATATACCTAAGAAATCCATGGAATAACAAAATGCAATCAAAGCCTCCATAAATGCTCACTTATGTAATATACTGAGCAAGATTCAATGCTCAAGTAATTTTTTTCCCCTTGGATTACAATTATAAATTTCATGTGGGCTACTTAATTGACCTTAACACATGCAGAACAAAAGTGAAGAATACATGCCAATTAGAAAACTAGGTTCTTCCTTACAACCATAACCCGAGAAAAGGGTAAAAGAATCATAAATATAGAGAAAAATCCAATGAGATGATGGTTTTCCATTGAGCAATGGAAGGAAATGAGATTTGTGTTAATTTGCATATCCTTAGTTTGAGGAAACGAAGGTGCTTCTTATAACCATGTCTGGAGGACTAGTGGTTAGAAATGCATAATAAGAATAATGAAAATGGAGACGTAATAGAAATTAATTAATCAATATTGTAAGTTTTTCCATTTGAAGTTAAACTACATGTTATGCCTTTATGAAAACCGTGAAAGGTAATGAAATTTCTGCTTATCTTTATGCAAGAAATCTTCAAAATAAAAATGGTTTGGAGAATATTATTAATGCAAGCATCATATTTTAGGGCTTCCTTTGCAAATTATCAAATACAAAACATTTTAAATTTTAGAGAATGATTTGCAAGATTATAAGCTTATTATTCTCAACACCAAATATAAGAATGTTGTCACCAGGGTCCATACAACCGAATAAATTGCAATCCAATTATCATATTTCTAAATCCCAAATTTTGGTACATGCCTAGATTTATTGGCTGAAACACCTCCCTCAAAATCCTTCTGAAATTGAAGGAAAACATCATGTATTTTATCATCCTGTCACAACTAAATGAAAAGAAATATTTTCAAGTCTTTTGAGAAGAGAGCTCCTACTTGAAAATACAAAAATAATAAAACCATTTACAAAGAGAAAACATAATGTGGAAACTAATAAAAAACTTAAAACACAACGCTTGAAATCACAACCTCAAGCAAATTCACCTTAAAGGTAAGAACAAATCCATATTGTCATTATTCAAGCATCCAAGCCTAATATTGTTTACACAGAAAATAATTCACAGCTAGAAAAGGATAAAGCATTTGGAACAATTTTAATAAGCATATACCCTCTTACAGATGAAGATGCCTTTCACTTTAAGAAACATAATTATCTTTTTTAAGTTTCTCATAAATAATTTATGCTCTATACAGACCAAGAATATTTTATACTCTCTATATTAATTTTGTATTACAGCATGGGTTGTTTTATACAACAAGCCATAATATTCACTCCTCTTTGAATGTAAATGTCTCCATCACTTTTCTCATTGGGAAATTTTTATGCCATCTTCCCTCCTCAAGCGTGAATCAATTACAAAATCAAACTGACCACCTTAAGTACTTATCATTATAAAAGAAGTTACAGCAATAATTTTTTATTTACAAATTGAATCAATCAATAGATTCATGTACTCCCTTGTACATTAGATTTCTGATTTATAATAATTGTATCTCCAAATCTTGGCCTCATCATACAAAGTTATAGAGCTAGTAACATTCTCTACATTATATGATGTAGAGGGCCATATAAACATTGATAGACTATATGGAAGACTTTTTGTAGGTTCTTGTGCAGAAATTGCTTAGCCCTCTTGAATGGTCTTGTGTGGATATTTTCAATAGGTCTTCTCCTCTCTTGATAAAAATACACAATATTTTCTGCAATATTTGATCTGGTTTCTGCTCTCTCTGCAGAGTATGTATCTATCTGTATAATTTGTCTACAGATTTTAACATATGATATGATGAAAAACAAATTGAAGCTATAAACATTTCTATTTGCTAGATAAATTGTTTGTCTGATTAAATATTTATGGTCTTCTAACACTGTTCATATAGATACTTGATACTATTCCTTCCATGCACAAACTATGTCAATCTCCTATGTATAAGAGACACCACTATACTTGTAAAAACAATTATAGCAGCAAGTTTCCTGCAGAATACCATGACCATCAATAATCATGGATCCATTAGAAATGAATTGACAATAATCTCTAGATGATTGGAACTTTCTTAAGAGTCGCTCTATTGACTGTGTTACATGTAGGGCATCCTGAAATTTGGGTGGCAATAATTCAATTTTGATTGGGTTGCATTGAATTGAGAAAGGTTGATACATTGTTTATTGTTGTAGTTGTCATTGTTGTATCTCTTTGAGGGGTGGAGTGCTTCATCCCTATAAGCTAAAGAGATGGTTCTCTTGAGAGAGTTAAACTTTTGTTTTTGTCTCCACAGTTGATATTTCTTGTTTGGACACAACATAATATAACTTGAATATTTATAAAGATGTTGTTCTCAAACATATATTGACTATCAACATTTAATAGTTTTATTCCAAGAACATGATTTTACATTTCATTAAAACTTCTTCTTATAAATAAGTTAATATTTTTTTTAAGATTATTAATTAGTAAATTTATTTACTATGATTCTAGTATATTTTGTGGATAAAATTTTTATCTTGATTATTCACTTTTTAGTGTGTGGTCATTTTAAAAGTATATATACATGATTTGAGGTATATTATTCTTCACTTGGAAATGTTCATATTCTACCATGTCTACTAATTTTTACTTTCCCTTCATTTGTTCTCGCTTTTATGGTTTTCTCTTTTCCCTTTTTTTTTAACATTCTCAGTTTAATTCAAGAACCACAGTAGTATGACGTCGGTTACATTTTGTTGTCAAAATTTTTATCTCATTCCAAGTTCCATGTTGTTTATGATCCTTATTTGATATATGTTCTAACTTATTTGTTTCACTTTGCATGCCAAAATTATTATAATTTGATTCCAAGAAATATATAAAGACATAAGTACATTTAAAAAAATCACACAAACAGTCATTTGAAGTTTTAAAATCAAGAAATCCATTATTTCTACTTGTTGCATTGATAATTGCATTGAAAATATAACTTTGGTTGGGGTAAATACATTATTATAATCCAAATTGCTTGAGTTCAAATCTATTATGCTTAATGTATTGCTAATGGATTGTTGGAAATCTTATGGACTTGATATTAATTGAGGTACATTCTTCATTACCTCCATCTAGTTATGGTGTCGTGGATATATTAGGGTTCTAAGAAACGAGAATAGTTTTTTGACAAAATTGTAGTGAATTACATAAAAACATACGAGTTTTGTGATGCCCTAATGTAGATGAAGAGGATAAGAAAATCTAATATTCTATATATGATAGTTTCCAAACCATATTGCTAATATGTTTTGTCATATTGCTTAGTGATATTAATATAGCGCAACTACTCTAATCAATATATGTATGCTTCACCTTCTCATTTATACATTTTCTATTATATATGCTTATGACTATCACTGTAGAAAAAATTGTAATACTCTACAAACCTTATAAGTTATTTAATTTAAGGGAGACCCCACTTGAAAATCTAGGTGATATGGTGTTTTACCACTTCTTATTCCTCTATTCTTAAAATTTAATATTCTTTTCAAATTCTAAAACAAAATCTATACGTATTTATAAATTTAATTGGTTATTATATTATTATTTTATAATGTTATTAATGGGATGGAGATTAAGAAATATTGATTTTATTTCATAAAACAAAACGGAGATATTGAATCTATACATGTGAGAGACGGTTGGAAGGAGAGGGAACCATCAAAAATCCTGAGAAAGTAAATGCCACGTCGGCATAACTAAAACAAACAATGTATTATGATATCCTCCCATAATATATTGTTTTTAAACATCATATTTTCAAATAGTGGACCCCCTTATTTTAAAAATGGTAAAAAAAATTGCACTCTTTGTGTAGTCTTCTCACCTTTGAAGTGCCATGCCATCTTTGTGGCTTCATGGTCTTGGTGACACCTTGGTTTTTCCTTGCAGTATTACCACAAACTTGTAAGTGACATGAGTACATCTCTCTACTAACACCTTAAGTGGTTTCCCATATTACCTCAAACCCATATGGTTTTCAATCTACAAGTTGACCACAAACTTGGAGGTGACATGAGGTCTCAACTATACACTTCAGTGGTTTCTCATATTTCCACAAACCATTTTCCAAGAACCAAGCACTACTTTAATGTTTTTTCTCCTCACAATTTTCTTCATTAGGAGGTACCAAACTCAAAAATAATGTTCAAAATTTTATTGAAAAACCACACTGCACACTACACACAACAACAAAAAACACACCAACAAAAATGTCACCAAATGAATGATGCAACCCCATCATAGGTGACTGACGAGAGGACGTCAATTGTCCTCCAACCTCCAATAAGATGTTACTACATGCTTCACAATAAGAGATGTGAAGTGAAGGTGACCTCATCAGCTAATTCTTCACTTTCATCAGTATCTGGTGGATCTTCTAATCGAGAAAATTTAGCTTCATTGGGATTGAAATTTCCTTTGAGAACATCTTTCACTCGAACAAGACAGTACCGTGTTGTATGATTTTTCTTCTTGTAGTAGTGGCAATTTAAGTCATTTTTTCAATATTGGACTTTTTATAAAAAAATAATTGAGGATAAACTGCATTCTTGTTTTTCAAAATACCTTCATCTTCTACATGCAACCTTTTATCTTCTGTGAGTAGTGTTGCAATCATATTGTCAAGAGATTGTGATGGTACTTGGCTAAGAGTAAATACAATATTGTTATATTTATGTTGTAGACTACTCAATAGAATAGCTTTAGTATCTTGATCATCAACTATAGTTTTTACCTCAACAAGTTGCCTGAAAAGAGACCTCAAATTTGTTATATGGTTAGACATAATAATTCCATTATCCATTTTAAATCTATATAATTGTAATTTCAGTGAAAATTGCGCATTTGCCGCTTTTGCACTGAACATTTTGTTAAGCATTTTCTAAATTTCTTTGGATGATTTTTCTAAGTCCATGTGATGTAACTCAGAATCTGAAAGTGCAAGTCCAATAATAGCTTTTACTTTTTCATCTCTTATTTTCCACTAGAATTATTTACTTATATCGATGGGTTGTTTTTCATCCCTGTTTACGATGCCCCACAAATTTTTATGCATCAATTACATTTGTATTTTAACCTTCCACGTATGAAAGTTTAATCCAAAATATTTCTTGATAATTTCCATTTGCAGCTAACAAATGAAAGAAAATGAGCAGCCTACCAGAATTGAAACGATGCTTGCAAACCCTTGTTGTGTCTGTGACCTCACATGGACCTCTAGACCTATGGTAATGACTTTGTGGATTTTGTTCTGGAACTTTGAACCCATGCATGTCTGTTGCTTGTTCTCGTGCCACGTTTCTTACCACCAAAGGTCTACTACCTGTTCCCTTGGTCTCTTCCTATGTTGTTCTGCGTTAGTCAAATGACAAAAAAACATCAAATGAGAATTGCCACACCAATTGAAAGAATGATTCTACTACACAAATCATCATGTCTCCACGTTGGTTTCCTCCTTAATATTTTACGCAGGCTGCTAGATTCAAAAATCTACAGTCGACACAAAAAAGGTCTCTCACTCCAATGCTTGAACCACGTTTCCCTCGATGTTTCCTCTTGGCCAATAAACAGAAAATAAAAAATTATGATAAACCAATGGAACAGGTCGATTCTCTGATTCTGAAATGATGGATTGGGACGCCAAACAGTTCACTAAACTACTACAACTTTCTTCCACACATCCTGATCTTGTTCTTCTCCAAAACGCTGCGTCAAGGGACTGGGAGAGAAGCTCTAATACCAAAGATAGGATGGAGAGCAGGAAATATTAATTGTATGTCATAAAACAAAACAAAGGCATTGAATGTATAAATGCGAGAAACGGTTGGAAGGAGAGGGAACCATCTACCATCCTGAGAATCTAAATCTCATGTAGACATAACAAAAACAAACAACGTATTATGCTAAAGTTATTTTTTGGTTCTAGTTATTTGTGTGGATACCCATTATTGACTCATATGAGGCTCTTGTTGGCTCTTGTTCTTGTCTTTGTTTGACATAAAAACTAATCCCATTTATTTTTATTATGTTGTTTCCAAATTATTTTTTTGTTGACTAATTTTGTTTTATCCTCGTTTATATTTTTTCTTGACATTAATTAATCTTGTTTCATCCACGTTTATATTCTTTCTTGATATTGGTTTTCTCTTTGCCCAATTTTGATGTTTTTCTAAGCTGAATACTATAATGTTAGGAATTATATATTATGGTCACCTTTTTATGAACTTTTAGACCTTATTCCAAGGCCCCATGGTTTTTGCACCTTTTTCAAATTTTTCTTTCTTTTGTCTATTAACCTATGTATCAACGAAGTCCTTATTTAAACTGATAGAATCCATATAAATTTATGTAAATTCATTAAGGAAAATCACATAAATAATCATTTATTCTTTTAAAAGAAATGAATCCATCCATCTCAAGAACATTCCTATTCCAAAAATATATTTCAATAATTTAGAGAATATAATAGTTAAACGCTGGGAAAATCGCACTACACCAAACTTCTAGGTGAATACCATTATACTTTTTGTGTTATTTCTAGACTATTCAAAATTATGCTAAGAGCCTAATGAATCAAACACTGCATTGTTTTTCCAAAACAATATTTCAAGAATTTAGAGAATATAATAAATAAAGGTTGGGGTATTTGTATTACATTGAATTACTCAAAGAACCCCGTTGTACTTTGGTGTGTTTGTTCCTAAACTAATAAATCATAAAGATGTAATAAGCGTTGAGGGGTAGGACATCCCCTAGCCTGTAAATTTTATCGTTTTGTATGGACTTACAAGTTTATTCTAGGATTCAAAGTAATTGAAATATATCTCCACCAATTTATTTATAATTATTAAAAAAGGGTGTGTGGTTTTGTAAACATTTCAATTATTAAAAATTCCTAAAACTCCAAGTATATACATTTTAAAAATTGAAACTAGTTTTAGTTAACTATACCTATTAAAATATGGTTGTGATTTGATTTAGTTAATGTAGTATGTTATTGTTAGTGTAAAACTACTTTCTATTTCCACACTATGGTGAATGTGGAAATTATTGTAATTTCAATATTGTGAGAAAAAAATCATCCAAAAATACTCTGATGAAGTTCCCAATGTAGGGTTCAAACACCTTATTCATCAAACGCTGGAACATTGCCAGAGCATTACACAACCCAAAAGGCATAACTCTATAAGCAAACGTTCCCCAAGGAGTGGTGAACGTGGTCTTCAGCTGATCTTTCTCTATTATACGAACTTGGCTGTATCAGCTATATCCATCAGCAAAACTATAGTACTCCTGGCTAGCTACTTCGTCCAAGATCTGATCTGAGAATGGAAGAGGGTAATAATCCTTCTTTGTTGCCTTGTTGAGCTTCCTATAATCAACACAAATGCATAGTTTTCCATTCTTTTTTATTGAGATCACAATGGGAGAAACCCATTCTGAATTCTCCATAGAAAATATGAATCGTGCATCAAGTAACTTATCTATTTCTTCTTTTACGGTCTTGGAAAAATTAGGATTCATTCTATATGGCATTTGATTTATGGGCTTAGCACCATCTACCAGCTCAATAGAATGTTCTACCCAACTTACTTGATGGAGTTCCTTGTAATAAAAATTGAATAGGTGTATGTACCTTCGAAAGAGCTGGAGGTAGGATTCCTTCTCACTCTCCATCAAAGCATCACCAATATTTATTTGTTGGAGATGATCATCAATTTCTTCTTCAGATAATTTTATGGGTTCATGAGTCGGTGTGACTAGAAGGATATCCATGACTGAAACATCGACCTCACTTTCTTCGTCTTCTGTGTCCACTTCACTAGTACTAGAGTAATCAGAAGATGTCCAATCATCAGTTTCATCACTTGAATCCATAGGTTCTATCTTATGATGCCGAGGGATCACGTTTATCTTCACCCTCTCTCTACCACATCTAAGTGTCATGAAACATTCATTCCAGTAGTTTCTTGTATGAACTCTCCTTAGCCATAGTCTTCCCAACAACATTGGGTATGCAACAGTACCATTTTTCATCACTTGAAAGTCTACGACACATACAACACCTAGAACAGATATTGCCACATTTGAAACAACACCTTCTGGTTTAGTTTTTCCCTTATTTAATGACCTTAACATAAGTGTTGAGGAATGATCAATTTTTAAACCCAACATATTCATTACAGACTCACTCATTACATTAACTGCAGCACCTCCATCAACTAAGACATCATGAATTGAAATACCATTACATAATACCATTACATAATACCGTAGCGATCCACCTCTACCTCTAAAACAGGGACCTCAACCTCCTTCTTTCATCGAGCATTGAGTCCACTTCGTAGCTCCTGTCTCTTCTCAGAAGACATAGCCAAGAGTTGACCATATGTAATATTTGCAGGCCTTTTGGACAGATCTTCTAAGATGGAGTATGGTCCTTGTTCCTATGAAATCAAAAAATCTTACACACCCAACTTTCTTCTCCTATTTTTCTTACTAGTTTCTCCTTTCATCTTCTTAGGATCATTTCCATCTTGGTTATCTTTTTCTCTTTCTTTTTGTTATAAACACATCTGCTTCATTATTTATGCTCTTATCTACTACATGTAAATGATTCATAGGTACTTCTCCTTTATCATTATCTCTTGTACCAGATGTAGAAGCTCTATCTAGATAATTATACTTATAATGACCCTTTTTATGACAACCATAACATACAACTTCAGAAATATTTATTTTTGGACCTCTATCTCCTCCCTGATAACTAAATTATTTTCCTTGAAGAAGATTAATAGTTAACTAACCCATCTTCCTGAGTAGATCTTCATACTCAGTAGATGTACTAGGAGAAAGATTTTTGCTCACCAAAAGTGGTTGTGGATTCTAGACCAAAGGTGTTGGTGTAGGCTCTACTTTAGCAACAATTTCTTTGGGCTCTTCTTCCATGATTTATTCTTTCCTTTTTGCAATCTCCTTTGCTTGTTCGAGGGTCGTTAGATGGTCATACTTCAGTCGTTGTCTGATCTCTGGCTTCATCCTAAGAATGAAGTGCTTACAAAGGAGATTATCCATGCCATTCATCAACCCATCTGCTAATCCTTCCTTCCAGATCTAGGTATCGAGCTTCCTCCTTAGCTCTAAAACATGAGCATGATAATCCCTTATCTTCTCCTTCTCTCCTTGGGATATCTTTGTGATATCGATCATGAGATCTGCATATTTATGTTGTTTACCAAATTCTTCAAGAAAATTTTCAGTTAATAAATCCCATGAGTTTTTCACATTATCACCTAGTGTTTCAAACCACCTAAAGGTTGAACCATCCAAAAAGGTAGGAAAAATGTTAGTCCATTGTTTCCTTCTTATAAGACCATTACAAATACAAGATCGTTTAAACTCTTGAATGAAAGAGGAAGCATCTTCATTAGATTAGGCTGAAAAAATAAGAATCTTCCCCATTTTCAAAAGTAACCACAGTGAAATACCAACCCACAAGTACAATCAACAAGACTTATGTGCACAAATAATTGGAATCACTATAATAGAGAGTGACTTTACACCTTTCTACAGTAAAATAGAAATGACCACGGTAAACTATGGTAAAAATTGACTTACTGTGGTAAAAAATGACTTTACTGTGGTAAATACTATTCACGGTAAAAAGTGAAGTTACTGCAATAAATACCTTTCATGGTAAAAAGTGACTTTACTGCGGTAAATACTATTCAAGGTAAAAAGTGACTTTACCATGGTAACTACTATACACAGTAAAAGCAAGGTTACCCTCCAAATGATTTTTGACTAAGTTGGAATATCTCTCCAGAAAATCCACCAACGAGGAATGATCCCAGCAACGGAACTAAAATGTCATCACCAATCCGGCACTATGATAATTCTTCACTAGGAACTCCTCATGCTATGATTATTTACTAATGCAAAAAATTTAGTTTGGTGGATGTAATCTGGAAACACAACAACAAACATAACACAAGAATACCATAGACTATGATAAGAAGGAATGATGATAAATCTGAAATATAAGTGTAAATTATAATATCAACATGAAATTTTTACAATCTCACCCATGAGGTACTTCAAGTGTTACTGACTTCACTTGCCTTCCAATAATAACTATGGGAGAAACTTCACAATTACACCTCTTAATGGCTTCTTTAACACACCTTCAAAATGATGGCTTCCTTTACATACTTACTTATACAATATTTCTCACTACTTCCTTCTATGTTAAATGAGGGGGGTGGTCTCTCTATTTATAGAACTTCCAGGCTTATCCATCTTATCTCTAAGATAGGATAAGAAATCTACTCTGACGAATCATATTCCATACCTTAACTCTTATCTGTACATGTAAGCTTATCTTTTAAGATAAGATAAACTTTATCATTTCACATGGGTTCCACATTTTTAGACTTTTTACAAATAAAATCAAAAAATACTTATAACTTCACTCCTTGTCCTTATTACCAATATATTATTTCTAATTCCTAATCATGTAGACTCTACTTCTCTACTTAACCTAACTTTGACATTTTAACATTACCGAATCACTTACGAAAAATATTTACTTTTTACCACAAAATTCCGATTGTGCTTTTGCTTATTACCGTACTATACATTATTGGCGGCGTCGTACTGGCAGCGTCATTATCTTCTATCAGACGCTACTACTAATTATACTTAACAACATCCTATTCCTAATACATACATTAATGAAATAGAAATTACAGAGAAATTTTTTAGTGTTAATAGACCCCCCCCATGGGAATCCCTAACAACAAGCAAACACACACAAATAATTACAACTTGCCATGGTGACCTTGTTGAATTCATCTAGAATTCCAATGTGGTTGGTCTCCAATCCCCCGATGTTTTTTGTGATATTTTAACCTATAAAAGACAAATACCTCCTTCGGCCTCATGGCCATATTAGAACATCCAAATGAATATAAATATAATCCCAAAATCATATACATATATATATATATATATAGCAATCACAACAACATCAAGGCAACTAACAATATCATTTGCAATTTTATCAACAACTATATGATCATCAAATTAATTCCACTTTCTAGGTGTACTTGTAATATCTAATATCACATGTTCAAATAACATCCATAAATATAACCATGTGTCAAACAACATATCATTATCAATATATAAAAGTTTCCAATAATCATCA
Source organism: Taxus chinensis (assembly GCA_019776745.2). Lineage (NCBI taxonomy): Eukaryota > Viridiplantae > Streptophyta > Pinopsida > Cupressales > Taxaceae > Taxus > Taxus chinensis. The sequence continues at coordinate 605,500,001 of CM034155.1, read as the reverse complement.
TGCACCATATATGAATCAAAGTTAACAAGAATCCATGATCCAACATCTAACATCATACTAAATCAAAACTATAACAATGTCTATAATATAGTCAATAGTATCAGGATCAATAACTAAAGTTGTCAAAGGGAAGTGGGCACTACATCTTCAAATCCTACTTTCAATATTATGGGATTCGTCAAAAAATTCCTCCTCGACACACATCGCAACAGAATGGTGTCATTGAGAGAAGAAATCATACTATCATGAAAATGGTGCGATGCATGATCGATGATTCCAGAATAGAAAGGACATTCTGTGAAGAAGCAATAAAGATAAAAATGTATTTTTTGAATAGAGTGCCCGTATTTTCTCTTGACAGAGTAATGCCACAAGAAGCATGGTAAAAAGTGAAGCCATCTGTTGCACACCTTAGAGTATTTAGGTGCAAAGAAAGTATGCATATAACCAAGCAGAACAAAAAGAAATTGGATATGAAATCATAAAAACTAATCTTCATTGGGTATAGTGAAGAAAATCTTGGGTACAAATTGATGGATCCTAAGACCAGGAAAGTCTACACCAACAGAGATGTTGATTTTTTTTGAGAAGAAGGAAGTAGAGACTCCTCCTTCAGACTCACCTGATGTAGATTTTTCACCAGATTTAAAAACAAAAGATGATGTTCTCACAGGTGATAAAATTAATGATGAGGATGATGGTGATGATCATATATAACCACGACCCATGGGAGAAGTTCAGTGTATGCCCAAGTGGTATAGTAGCATGCTATAAGATGCAAGAATGGATGCTACACTAGATACATCCACCATTGGACCACAGACTCACAGTAAAGTAAGGGAAGAAGTAAAATTTACTTTGATGAGTAGAGTTATTGAATCTAATGAGCCCTCTACAATCCAAGAAGCCCTACAATCAAAATCTTGGAAAGATGCCATGGATGCTAAGTATAACTCAGTGATAAAAAACACTTGGAAGCTTGTTAATCTTCCACTAGGGAAGAAACCCATTGGATGCAGATGGAAATTCAAAACAAAGTAAAAAGTAGATGGGACCGTAGAAAAGTACAAAGCGAAACTAGTAGCAAAGGGGTATGCATAAAACGAAGGCATTGACTATGAGGAGACATTTGATCCCACAACTAAGATCAAAATGATCAAGATGATCTTTTCTCTAGCTACATAGTTTGGTTGGAAAGTCCATCGGATGGATGTAAAAAATGCCTTCCTGAATGGAGATTTACAAGAAGAAGTCTACATGACTCAACCTAAGGGATATGTTGTACCTGATTTTGATTTCTCCAACACATATCTCCATAGCTATTGGACACAAAAAAGAGAGGGAAATCTCCATAGCTCTCCATGGTTTTTTGCTCACGCTTCCATAGCCTCAATTTTCTCCCACCTGTAAAACCCACATGAACAAATGAGAGAAATTCAGGCAATAAATGAATAAAAGGGAAACAAAAGCGTATTTAGGGATTTTTAGTCAAACCTAGAATCTAAGGGATCTTATTGATTTAATCCAAGGGTGGAGATTAGATCCTAAAATTTTTAAGTTGTAGGTATTTTGGAGGGAATGGATTAGGAAAATAAAATAGGGTGGGGTCACTTTTAATCAAATGGGGTAAACAACTAGGTGGGTAACCTAAGAGACTTTATTCATGGAAAAGGGGTGAGTTTTATTATTATTTGATTTTATTAATTGTATGGTGGGGTTAATTTATAATGTGGCTTTTCCGTTATGGGTAAATAAATAAATGATTTAAAGGAGTTAAAATGATTAAAGTTAAATGTGTAGCTAAATAGGTAAATGAGGAGTATGGATTATTATTACTTAGGGAAATAAAAATTGAAATAAATTTGGGAGAGATAAAACTAAATGTAACTTAGGGAACGATTTTAATTTAATTTTAATAGAAATTTAAGTGCACCAAAATAAACGAAATTAATATTAAATTAGGAATTAATATAATAACCTTAATACAGATAGATGAAAGAGATTTTAATATGTACTAACTTTGGGAATAGGAAATATTAATTTAGGGATGGATATAATAAAATAAATGTGCCAATACTTTAAAAAACACAATACACGTATGTTTAAAAAAAAATCCCCGTAATTTTTCTTAAGTGATTGATGAAGTTTTGGCATGGTTTTGGTGCATCGGTTTTTAGATGTTGTAGAGGGTATATATAAAGGGGCATCACCCATGAAAAAAACAAGAGAAGCTTATAGTTGTATATCATAAAGGCCTATAGTATGTATACAACTGAAAGAAATCCATGTTCGGTCATTATATTAAAAAAGGAGTTACATTTACTACATAGCCAAATATTAATAGATACTAGTTAGTATTCAATAACTCAGGGGAAAACATTTGTGATTTTTAATTCCATAACTATAGTGGTGGCAATGATAGAGAGTTCCACATCATATTCTTTAACATTTAATGCAGTACATTGAAAATATGAGGTGTTTTGAGAAAAGAAGAGTGTGTTGATGGATGAAAGAATAGATCAAACTTGAAGGGCTGGTATGAATTTTATTGTGAAGGGAAAATATTGGACTAACCCTTTGATGATGAAAAGCAATCTTAATATTTTACACTTCATATGACAAGAATAAATCAAGTACATATGTCATAAAAATTAAGATGATTTTTTTTTAAATGAGATATATATTTTTTTCAAAATCACCATTTGATTGGCATCTTAAATAAAAAGGGAAAATTCAGTAATCCAAACCAAATGACCCCTTAATCATAATGGTGTAAAATTCAACCACATTTAAACTAGTAAAATAATTAAATTCGATGTAAAGAAAGCCCAAATTTTTAATATTATAATTTACTAAAAATCATCATAACTAAAATAAGCTTTAAATAAATTTAATAAATAAATACATAAACAAATACATGAAAGAAGACACACAAATGACTAAACACATAAATATAATCAAACTACATGTGGCACACTAGGATCTCTTATCAAAATCATTAAGAAAACTTGTAAATAATAAAATACATTTAACTTTAACTTCTACTTGGATTTTAGTGCTAAAAATAAAATCCATTTGTATTCTTACCACTTGAATTAAAAAAACCATTCGTTTTTTAACCACTAAAATAAAACACATTTAAATTTTAACTAGTAAAATGTATTGACTTAAATATCTTCCAAATAAATTAAATAAAATGTGCATCCATATATTGAAACACCCACACTAAGTATGTCACTTGTATATACATCTAAATATTCTTGGTTGGATTTCAGATCCAAGATTTTCACCTCATGCACAATATGCATTTCGATATACTACATAGAAATGATGTTGTACCAAATTAGACTGCTCCATTAAACACACACAACCTTTGTAAGATCCTCCCTGAATCTATTCATAACCCTCACTTCAACTCCTTAGGCATAGAGTTTAACAACATTGTCTTGAGCAAAATTGTAAATGTAAAATTATTCTTGGCCTCCACATGACTACTATTGAATAAAATTTTGAGAGAAGATACAAATGATGAATTAGAGGGTTTATTTCAATGTATGAAGAATATCATCTTTACCTATTCTCCTCCTCTAAAATGAGCTCCTCTCCTCTTACATGCATTATTCCATCTTGAATAGGTCTGCTCAATATTTGCATAAGGAATCAACTTGGCACTTAGCTTGGTTTTTATTTGATAGGGTCATAATGGATGCTCTCCTCAAGTGACTCAAAAAAAAAATTCTTGAAATAAAACCCATCTAGCTTTTCCCCAAGATACTTCTCCATTGCATACAAATAGAGCTAATCCAATCATCTTGGCCCATGGCTTGTCTACATATCGAGCTCAAATTGATCTAGACAATCTAGATCAAGACCATTGAAAGCTCATCCCACACTTTGGAACCAACATGGATCCAATAGAGCCTTCTCGACACCCTACATCGTGAGTCATAAATTGAAGCCACTCTTTAAGATTAATTAAACACTTTTCTCCATGCTCTTCCCCTACCTCAGATATCCATCTCATCCTATATCCAAACTAGTAATCAGGCTACACACTGAATATGTTCCAAATCATGTTGTGTAGGCTCCCAAGTGTGCAGATAGTTGTGTGCAAGTTGATCCTAGCTTTGTTCTATGTCTTTCAAGGTGGCTCTTGCAACAAAAAATAATAAAAAATTACAAAGTGGTAGACAATTCATCCGAATGAATCCTAAGAGAAGGCTAGAAACGTAAACGATAATAATAAATATTTGGTTTTTAGGTATTTGTGCTCAAGTATTCACGTAGCTGATATCAACGTGCTAGAAACTTGGAATTTGAGATTAATAGTATTATAGTAGTAGCCTATTTATCGTATTAAAACTTTGGGTAATTTTAAGTATTACGCCTTGTTTAACGTATCTACGAGTCATACGCAGAACCTGGAAAGCTGGAGGTTATTGTTGTTTGTAAGAGTAATCAAAAATATATTTAAGATATAATAATTTCACACTAATTATTGAAAGGTATTTTTTCACCATAACCCTTCTTTTGACAATTTTAAAAGTAATTTGCCCTTTTTTATTGTCAAATGATTTTGACATTTTAATTTTTTTTACATGCAATTTTCTACCCACCCTTTTCTAATGGGTTTGAGGCCTTGGGAAGGGCTATGATGGGCTCAATTTTGAACCCTGGAAAAAAGCATATTTTCTTTCCTATCTAAAAACTCTATAAAATTACCCTTTTCTCTAAAGATGAATAACACATGGCTAATAAAAAAAGAAAACATTCCTAAAGACATTAAGTGTTCTTTGGCTGGACATGGGACTTCTAAATTATTTAGGATCTCTTACTTCTTAGCATGGGTTAATAGCCACTCTTTTTATGTGATACCTCTGGATGGTAAAGATTTTCCCCTCTCTTAGTTGGTGGATTAGATGATGTTTTTCACCGGATCGAACATTGTTTTCTAGTCCTCTTTCTCTATTTTATAGTTAGGGGAGAAGAATTGATTATCTTATCTAAAGTTTCAATCCTTTGAGAAAGAGAGGAAATGTTAGGGTGATTCATGGGTTTAGGATTATGATGAGTTGGAAATTAAATAGAAGAAGTTCAAGGTAATTGAAATTGGGTTTCGGCAGTAGATGGTGATGCATTGACCCCATGAATCTATGACATATAGGTATCCCAAATTAACTTGAGAACTTAGGTTGGCATCTTTAATTTTAGGGGAAATACATGAAAGACTAAAAATTGAAATAGATAAAATATTAGCATCACTAAAGCAAGCCTAGCAAGGAAACCATACCTCACCTTTTTGAGAGTGGACAATAAAGATTCTAGTTCATCTGGATTAGGTTAAATGAGTACATGAAAAATAAATCTTTATCCATGTAAAATAAAATTCAAATATGTGCAAGGAAATTATTGATCAGATAAATATGAAAGTACTCAAGAAATATATAGCTAAAGAAGTACAATCAAGAGTGAAATACAGGAGATAAAGATAACTTAGCTTGAAACTGTAAATCTACACTGATTTTAGATTGATGAATAGGATGGAAGACATATTATATAATGTATAAGCTCTTTGTCTGATTATGGAATATGATGATCTTAGGGTCAACAATCCTTTATGTCTTGATTATTTTAGTGTCACTTCTTGTTCATTGTAGGTTGTGTTAGGTTCGTTGTAATTTTGTTTTATCACACATATACTTGAAAAAAATCCTTGCTATCTACACAATACTTAAGCGCATATTATATGAATAAAAATATACATATTCTTGAGTCAAGATGACCTCAAAGGTCACCCTAATGTGATTATAACCAAGCGCCGCACTACATTTAAGACTCAATAAAATTTCTTGTGTGTGTGTGTGTAGAGCGAGAGAGAGAGAGAGAGAAATAATGTCCCTAGATATAGAATTCCCTTGTGTTAGTCGCACAAAGAATAACGAGTTATAACTTCTTTCTACTAATGCAAAATGTTTCCTATGGAATTTATAATAGACCCTCCTCTGCAGCTAAGTATGTAGTACAAGAATGTATTCCTTGGTGTAGTTGATTTAATGAAATTAAGTTTAATATAATGATACTTAGGATCAAGTAAATATAATAGTATTCAATAAATATCAAGCTAAAGAATTACAAACAAGAGTGATATATATGGTTTGTAGAATTACTCATCTTGCATCTGTAGGATTGAACATATTTTGGACTAGAGATTGGTCTAGACTAGTAGATTCTTGGCTATGAAATCTCTCTATCAGAAACTGGACTGCAACGATCTCAGGGACATAAGATCCTGGATGAGATAGGGCCACCTGGGAACTAGCATAAGATCTAGGTGTTGGTGTCTGTGAAAGGGATTCAGTCACAATTCTTTCTTTATCGCTTCTTTTCACTTCTTGCTCATTTAAGGTCACATCAAGTTCATTGTAATACTCAAGCGCACATTATTGTCGAATGGTAGTGAAGTGCCTTACCAAACACCCTCGCCTTGAAGCTCTCATTTTCACACAAGAAGAGAGTGTTCTGGCCAAGGATGTTGAGTCTCGCTTTACACCTTCTAATGACATTTGATTCGAAGTTTTGAAGACCTTTTGAACAGACCCATCTTGCACGCCATGACCCACATTAAGATATCTTAATAAGCTGGGATTGAAAGGAGTGGGAAGAGTTAATTTCTAGTCTTAAAGGTGATCTTGGAGATAAAGCTGGCTGCAATATGGTAGTCAACACATCCACAGAGGTTCTTGACAATTCCATTGGTAGTCCCAGGGCATGACTTAACTCTCAAATTGCAATTTCCAACTTCTCACTATGGTGGCAGAGGAATAATTCATTTATCTCTCATCGATTTCCTTACCATTTGAACCTCACCTGACCTATGCACTTATGCATAGATGTTTGATAGAAGAACATAAGTTGTAGCATTTTGACGATCCAACTCAAAAGAAGAGTTGCTATAAATTATTGTAACTTTGTATTCTTATGTACTCTACAGGGTACCAAACAAACACATCCACACAACCACCACAGGTTTAATTGGTGTGTTGATGATAAAGTTTAGAGTTTCCTCAAGATAACCAACACAACAAAGAATGTCAACCGAGCAGACATAATATTCAATTCTAGGTGGAATGCTATAAGTAGAACTTATGCCGTTGAAGTATTTACAACCCTTTTCAACTAAACCTGCAAGTTGCATTTCAAATAAAACAAAAATGAAGCTTACATGGTCAGGGTGTGTTCCATTAGACCACATCTCTTTGATGCATTTTGCCGAACAGTTACTTTCCTGGTGTAAGCTTCCCCATTTTGTGTACATGACTACCAGACACTTGCAACTATGTCTGACACTATTCCTCTAACCTTTATGCTTTGTTGGATGATCACACCTTGTTCGAGAGGTCCCACTTTGACACAGGATGGAAATATGTGGCAAAGGAATTGTCTACCCTCCACTGAAAATGCACCGGGTGCACCGCCCTTACATAGACGGCTGCGATGCACCCTAGTGGTGCATTTTCAGTGGAGGGTAGACATCCCCTGTAACAAAGGGCACGAGGCTCTACACCAACGAATGCATTTGCTTAAAAGTTTCAAAGCCTTTTCAGCCAAACCCGATTTGTATGAATCCTGCAGTCAAAGCTACGTACGAAAACACGTCTTTTAAGACATTCTGTCAACAGTTCCCGTGCATGTTTATTCTTTCATAATTTGCATACACGTCTACCAACGTTTGCAACTACATCATCTGACAAATGTCCTCCATATTTATGCTTTGACGGACGTCCATGCCATGTTCCAGAGCTCGCTTTTTTGACACAGACTTGGAGTACGCGGGCAGAAGAAAACTGGTCTGGTTGGAGATCTGTTTATAACATAAGTGGACCGTGGAAAAGTGAGACTATTGCGTGGCCTGAGGAAACCCGTATCTTCTGAACTGCCGGCCCAAAATCTTATCCCATCATCATCTTACAGTTTCCCGTCCACATTTACATAAATGTCTATCAACGCACCTGACCTTTCCAATTATTGTTAAGTTTTCAAAGTTGATTGGGTTTTAGCGTGATCATGGCCTGTACAGTTATCCTTGGCGCAGATGATGGAGACTGCCACACGCAACCCCCTAATATTGTAGCTTTTGACATAATTAGCTCCCCATACCCTGCCACATGCCTCCATCATTTTATTATAAAAACTAGCAATCACACATGAATTGTGCGATGTTAACGCCGAAGGGGTAGCCTAAGATCGGGTTGAAATTGAGGGATCAAAATATAAAAGGAGGAAAGGAATGTAGAAGAGGGAGTTGGAGGGAGGAGAAGCAATAAGACATTCAAGAAAGGTACAAGATCAAACAAATAAAATGAAAAAGCAATTGTATATGGTTATAAATGTAGTTAGCAGAAAAATTCAGTTCTTGCACTTTATGTTTTATATATATGAATGCAATTTGCATTAAAGTGCTGAAAATGTCAAAAAAGAGGACAACCCAAAAAACATTTTAATTTTGTTTCAAGCTTTATTATCTTTAGTGGTCATATGAGAAAAAGGTGTAATGTGTATCTCATTCGAAGGAGGGATTTTAAAATAAAAACATGGGAATTAAAAACCTACATGTCCCACGTCTATTCAACAACTTAGTAAATAATGCGGTAATTAAATCTTTTCATGTCCCACAACGATGTAGGTGAAGAACATTATGGAAGCATGGAGTGAAAAGGAGTGTTCTTCTGGCAATGGAGTTTCTCGCTCAAGAGGTGTTGTGAGATGGAAACCCAACAATTGAAATTACTTCCGTCGGATCAGTTAGCAAGGACACATAAAAGGAATGTTCAAGAAAGACAAGAAAACCCCAAAAAACTTCTCTAATCATTTTCAAGGCAAAAGAAGTCATCGATATTCAAATCCTTCAAGCAATTGGCCAAATGAGAGAAAGGTGGCTCTTATTTACCATTTGAAAGAGAGGTTTGAATGAATAAAACCATCAAATTGTACTGTGTAATGTAAGGACGAAAAGAGGTAGCTTATTTTCTTAATCTAAGATTTAATGTGTTTATTCTATGTTCAAGCAGTTCATGTCCTGCACATTATAGTCATGAAATAATTAATAACTTAAAATATGCAATCTATCAATAATATGTAAATTTAAATTTGACTTCAAATGTGTAAAAAATTGTTAAAACATATCTCAAAATGCAATTCCAGCAAATCTTAGAAATAAAATTGAACGAAACGACTAAATACATATATAATTATGGATTTTCACGACATAATATGTATATAAGTGTGTTGCTACAATACTCAGAATATAATGAACTCGTAGTGAAATGGGAGCTCATTCACAACTACAACTTGAATCAACCTTTGCATTATTACCCAAATAAATCTCACTTGAACCAACCTTCATATTTTCTCGACACGTATATGAACGCCTGAAATGTCTCACAGGCAGTGGTCTAACATTTTTTATTTACTATCTTCAACATAAGAAAACATGTATGCGCAGAACATTCGCTAGTGTAGACATACAGTCAGATGTACTACATTGCTTTTGATGGTTGGAGGCTGCTCTGGACGAACGTCGAAGTATGAAGAAACACAGGTCGTTGATCTACTAACACATGTTAGAGACCCCCATTATATTATAATATCGCTCGGATGATTTCCTATTCATATGCTTACAAACACTCACACATGTCTCAGGGTAAAACATAACTTTAAAATATGTTTTACCCTGAGACATAAATATATTTACAGTTCGTTAATCAAATCAAATGCTTTTCAATCAAAATGGAGCAGAAGAGAAGTTTTGGGAAAATCCACTTCGACCTTGTTGCAGTACATCCAAATATAGCCAAACTTGAACTCGGAGCCATTGATTTAGCAAGACCATTTCCCAAATTTAGTGGACAATCGACGACCTACATTGATGTACAATGATTTAAAGGGGCCAAACTCCTCCACCCTCTGCTTGTGGACATTTATTTCACGCACAAATTTTGATTTCTGTTGAAAAATGACAGTTTTAGGCTTTATTTTCCCAAACATTGCCACTAAAACATAATACAAAAGGAAAATAAACCAAATTGCCACTAAAACTAAAGTGTTCATGTTAGTGGTGGCTGATGCATGTAGTTATTCATTGCTACTTATTTAACAAGTTTAACATGGAGACTTTAACGTATGAGGAAAAATCCCCATAATATGGACGTTGCACTATCTAATATGAGAAAATTTGATTTAGAATGCAAAAGATATATGCCCCACTAAACAATTTTTCAACAATAAAAATAATATCCCCTCTTCAGAGAAGAAAATCCATTTACAAAATTTCAACACCACTTTGAAAAGTTACAATTCACCACATATAACATCATACCCATTTTGAGTTTTGAACTTTTGACTACGTGTTATACAAGGGTTTTAGAAAATTCATGGTCCCACATATGTTATCAAGCACTTTAAATGTAAAAAAATATTAAATTATATTTGAATGTTAATGAAATGAATTTAAGAAGATGCAGCTTGTTTATTTGGAATTCGTGCGAGGAATTAGTAATTCCAACGCAATATTGAGTGAGTTGAATGCAGTATTGAAATATTTTAAAACATAGATGATTAGAACACTATCAAAGAAATCTGAGTGATGCAAATGTATATAGAGAAGAGTAGGGAAAGTGGAAGCTGCATAATCAAGTTGACTGGAACAAATGGAAGATCTCGAGCATGTCAGAAGCGCACATTACTGTTACAGGAAATCAACCTGTTTAGAAAAGAGTTATCCACCCGATTAATGTTGGGAATTCCTTATTTGAAACAGATGTCCTCCATCTTCACGGGAGGTGTTTATACAAACCTCGGGGTTAGTAACAGTTGTCGTTGAAGTCCTGTTTTACAGGCACCAAAGTGGAAGGATTTGATTTGTGGTTTGCCTTGGACGTAGAAAAATCACTGCTTGCAGTTTTGAAATTACGCTGCTGTAGATTTTTGTGAAAGGCTAAGTAATAACCCTCTGCTTGCAAATCCATTCTCCATGATCGCACCTTGTCATTTAACTGAAGCAGATTTTCAAGGCGTGAATCAGATTTACTCTATGGAAAATATGATAGAGGAAGGAGTCGGCCTTGATGAAACAAATCATCTGTAAAGTAAATGTTATACGCCAATGACCTAGATAGGCCAAGGTCAAATTTCAAGTCGAAATTCTAGTGCTGTGAAGATCTTGTGTGTTGATTGACATATGTTAAAGACCCAAAGCTTCATCCCATTGTAATAAACACCTTCAGTGTAACTATGTATCACAGGCACACACTATAATGGAATGTTCGTCAAATGGGCGGCCAATGTCATTTTTAGGATATTTTCCTAGGCCATGGTTATTGAATTCAGAAGCCTTTGAAAGCTGAGTTTGTCCACACTTCAGGTGGGAAGAGTGTGATAGAAGGAAAACAAAGGTGGCCACATATAGTAATGTTGTAACTGATTGCATGTGCCCTATCATTCCTTTTTCAAGTTGGTAAAGTTGTTGGTCAAACAAGGTAGATTTCTCATAATAATCATCAATACACCTCGTAACATCTTCCGACTGTAGACCATGGTTTTAAATATATACAAAAGCCATGACATAGAAGTATGCCTCCAAGAATTTCCATTTGTGAGGGACATCTAAGGGTTTCCTTTGGGTATGGACAACATGGATTCAAGTTTCCTTAGAATTTCATCTTCCTTAGAATGTCATGTTTCGCCCCATCAGCAACCCATAATCTATTTGAGTAGTTAAGTTATGATGACTCTCAAAAGTGGAGCACCAACATTTGATGTGCATTAAATCACCGACATGTTTTTAGGTTAGAGTTTCCAAACATTTCAAATTGGGACAGAATTTTGAGGGCGATCTTCATGACAATGGGCACCTTTACATATTTTGTATATTATTATATGTCACTGTGTCTACATCACGAGAAGACCGAATCTGATTTATTTTCACTTGCCCTTGACCTTTTGGAGGTCTTGTTCCATAAATTGTAACTTCCCTTAAGTCTTTAGTTAATGAACGATACATGCATGTGCTACCTATTCTTGAAATGTTTGATACCTAAGAACCTTGGCAACTAGGGAATGTTGCTCAACACATTCACTACGGTCAATCAAAAAATCACGGAAAACTTGTGAGGTAAAATTAGCGGTCAGGTTGGACCATGGAGTGTGTGCTTCCCGATGTAACTAACATACATTGACTGTTTTAGCAATCGAGATCAAATCCTTCAATGACCTTAAAAATCGAGACCCTTAATTAATTGGATGCTATATAATGTGTCTAAATTGACTCAATATCATTTTAATTTAGAACACAACTATCAACATAAAAATTATTTTAATAATAATATGTTATTGTAGAATATTATTATTAACATATTATTATTAGTCTTGTGTAAAGTTTTAGATTGCTTCCCCAATTTAGATTTCCCCACCTTTACACGTCCCTGCCCTCATACCCCTTATTCACCCATTTTCCTCTCTCATTGTTCTCTCCCTGCACTTTGACTTCCTCGCACAATTAACTTTCGGAGTTTCCATCGTACACCTCACGTACGATTGCTAGTATTAATAATATATATACAGAGAAGAACCTTGGGCTTCAACTGGTCATCTTTGGTATCGCTAGATGTAGAACATCTAGTTTTTTTGGCAATTGATCTGGCTATAGGAGAGTTAAGGGACTTCAACATAATAAGCGCGAGTTCACAAGTACGTAAAAACAACACAATCCTTAATATTATTATTGCAATTCATATACAAATATACATCAATTAAACATAATTTTCTATTAAACAATTTACAATATTAATTATAAATGTTAATCTTAATAAAGCTATATATCAATATCTTTGACACAATTAAAGAACACTTGTGCTTTCTTTTGCATGCAAGTCTTCTTTGTACTTTCCGTTCCGTTACTTGTTGAAGTATTGCAATTTGAAATTTCAGCTTATATTCCAAAACTATACTTAAACCAAAAGGAAGATAATTATATATTTGAAATATTTTATTATTATTTTAAAAAATTACATAAATCTATTAAATTTATTTAAATCTATTTTATAACTATTTCAATGCTTCCATTATTTGTGAAGTATTGAAATTTGGAAGTTAAACACAGTTTATAAAAACATATTACTTTGACGTAACACCAAATGTCAATCTAAAGATGGACTTTACATTAAGGTGATTTTATAAAAAAACAATTGAACATTGATTAATAGATACATATTTTTAAAAAAAAAGGTTTCAGCATTATCTATAAACTACAAATGCCATAATACCATGCAAAATATCAAAACCAACTTCTGTTATAAATTCATATTAGCTAATTTTGTCACAGGCATAATCAAGTGCCCATACACAGTCCTTGCATGATCTTTTCTATATTCCAAAGAAGGTTTCTGATTTCTCTTTCAAGTATTTGAGATTCCTGTAGTAAAAAAAATACATTTAGTATTCATTGAGGAAAAAAACAGAGCAGTCCGAAGTACTCATAAAAAAACAGAGCACTATGTTTAAGAAATAAAACTAAGAGAGCGCTAATAAAATAAGTTGCAAGACGAAAAATATCTTAATACATTGTAATGTAAATTTGCTAAAAAAAACATTTGATAATACTCTGGTGGATAAGATTTTCAAATTGGTGCATATAATTTTTTGTTTTTTTGTTAATCTTTATTATTTGCTTCATAAATTTTTTATTTTTTTTTGCTTTCTTGGAGGTTTCCTAGGACATTGGATTTACACTGTCTTAATTTCTTAGGGTTGTTTGATTGGTTGATTTTCAAGCTGCATTTGCATTTTTAGCACAGACCTTAGAAAATTTAAACCAAAGCATCTCATTGGACAAGAAAGTTCGAGTCACAGCGGTGAAAACAACTTGCAAAGCTTGAAACGACAAAACAAGAAAAGTTAGAGAAGAAAATAGGGAAATCCAAAACAATAATAATTACCTTTACATCCTCTAAATAGAAACAATTATAATCCCATATATTTCATATGAAGTACTTAAGATGAATACGCAACAATTACATAAAAGAAATTTCTTCTAGAGAGCATAAACAATATCAAAATTATTAAAAACCATAATAGAGTATAGGTGGAAGAACTCTCAAGTACTAAAAAAAAAAAGAAGAGCACTCTGAAGTATTCATCAAAACATAGAGCATTCAAAGCATCATATGTTAATAGAACTATATTTAAGAAATAATACTAAGAGAGCACTAATAAAATAAGTTGGAGGAAAAGGATTTTAATACAAAATACTAAACAATTGTAATGTAAAGCTGCAAAAAAAAAAAAAAAAAGCTGATGATAATCTGGTTAGTTTTTCTGGGATAAGATTTACAAAAGAGAAATTCTATAGCTCTAGCACTTACAAAGACATTTATGATTTCAAAAAACCATAAGGATATTAGTATAATTTGATTCAACAGAATGCTAAGGATATAATTTGATAATTAGAGATAAAAAACTAGCCTAAATTTTAAGCAAAATTATATTAAAATTAACAAAAACATAATAATTGTAATGATGTACAACTGTAAATTTTAACTCCAACATGCAACACAGTTTTAATGAAAGAAGCACAATTAATTGTACATGCATCTATCGATTGTTAACAACTAATGAAACATGTTACATGTTTAAAATGATAATTTTCAGGTTTAGACAATCAATGTGCCCTGCCATTTTTTTTACACATATTAATTTTTTTCTGATGTATTTCACTTATATTAGTGGTTTATTTTTCCACCTATAATAAAGTTAGATTTAATCTAATAACATTTTAATATAAATTGTGTGTATGTTAGATTTTAAACAAACCCTTTATGTTTTAGAGTTTGAATAAACCGTGTTTTTTCATCTCCATTTTTATTTGTCTAGGTAACAATTTGGAGATCCTAATGTACATTCCATGAACTCAAACCATGGATCCCGTACAAAAAATTAACTTAAACAGTTTTGAAAACCTGCAATTCTCTCAAAAGTCTGTAATGTAAAACAATTCAGGCATCCCAAGGAAAAGACCAAAATATTAAAGAACTGAACACAAAGCTGAGGCGCTGGATGGTTCCAAAAACCCTTTCATAAAGCTTTGATCCCTTAAATATGATTCACAAGATTACTGGGTGGGTGGCTACAACTGTAGAGAAATAAATTCCTTCTTAATAATGAGGGATATCAATATACAAACAAACAAATTTCTTCTTTAGAAAATAAGAATGATTTACATCCAAATAGATGGAAATAAATTAACAGAAAAAAAAAATGAAACCCTAACTAGACATCTTATCGATACATTTGAAATCCTTGATAACCTTTACAGTGATTCATTTTCGTACAGTGAATGCAAATGACACAACGCTAAAGTGCAGAACAGTTTCAAATGATTTAATTAATGAAAACAATTAAGAAGACTACGGAAAAGCATTTAACATTCAAGCCCTATACAAGCGCGAAACAATTTAATAAATCACATAGAACCATATAATCCCTTAAGTATGAAATAAAATATTACTGGAAAAATAAATTGCATAAACCACAGAAAGCAATTGAAATTGGATCCTTTCTGATAAATAAGATAATATGTAAATGGTTTGCAAATGCAAACAAATCAATTAATTATAAAATAAAAGAAAGATACAACAACATAATACAACCATCTAGAGTTTTTCCCTATTCAGTTCCTTCTACATAGCTTCAGTTTTGTCCACATAGTGCTTTGTTGCAGACACAACCGATTTGATGAAAAAAAACCTTTAAACAGACTATCCTAAGAATGATCTAAGCAAAAAGTTAATTGACCTATCTGTATATCTGTCTATGACTGAATAAAATACTAGTATATCTCATCAGTTGAACATCCGAGTAGATGGAAAGAAATAAAGAGTTCTCCATCTTTTTCTATGTCGTGCAAAGAAATAGAAAGAAGTGATGGGTCTAGAACATTATCAGAAAAACTCAATAATCAAACCCTAGATGGACATCTTATCGACACATCTGAATCCATCAATAAATTTTACGGCTAACAAATTTCTTTATCATTTCCTTTTCCTACAGCGATTTATTTTTGCCCATCTCGTGCTTTGTTGCAGAGGCAAACGCTTTAATTGAAAAAAACTTTAAACGGCCCATCCTATGGAGTAGTCTTATAAACCCTTGATCCTCAACCATTAATTTATTCAGTGTCAAAAACAATATCACTAGAAAGATATATCACATAAACCCACAAAATGCAAAGAAATCAGGCCATTCTTGATAAAGAAGATAAAATGGAAATGATATATAAATGTAAACATATCGATTAATTATTAAAAAAAATACAGCAACATAAACTGACCTGTCTGTATATCTCCACTGCATAAAATATCATTTGCTTAGAGTCTTTCCCGGTCACTCAGCCGTTCTCATAAAATCCCAAGATATTTACAATCTCGCTTATGAGGAAATCCCCAAATATATGGAAAAAAATATAGGAAGCCTTTCCAAATTTATCCTTCATTGTGCTGCTGATGGTGGACATAAACAAAATGAAAAAAAAAACACAAACAAATGAAAACATTGAATGGACCAAAAAAGAACTATTACACCAAACACAGCACTACAGAACATAACAGGGCCCTGCATAACATACAGACCAAAAAATGAAAATTAAAAACATAGAGATCCAAAATGACCACCAACATACCGCATGCTCTTCTTGATCCTTATCTGATCTTTTAAATTATTCTCGGGCTCATATGTACTGACAAAGAAAGGAGCCACCATACTCACCTGTTGTTCATGATGGAAGAAGTATGCCCACACCTGCACAGGACTCCGGAAATTGTCCTGCATTTCTCCCTCACGGAATGGCTCACCTTGTGCATGTCACTATCTCTGATATTCCTTCTTTTGGAGGACACGTGTAGAATTGGTTTTGCGCCGTGCTTCGTCGACCGATTCATCTGGACCATTGCAGTCTCCTTCACTGTCAGAAGGCAAGAGGCTTTCCCACATAGAACACGCCTTTCGGCGTAATTATTATTTTGATTTTGTTTTGAGCAGGGCAATACACTATGAAAGTGGACCTTAACATCGATAAGCCACTCTCCAAACATGGGAGATCGTCGAAATTGATTTCAATACTTTCTTGCAACGAAGTTTTCTACTTTGCATATGACCCGGGTGAAATTAAAGGATTAAAATCAAGATAATGTCGTGGAAAAATTGTCCCTTCCATGTAAAACAATGGTAATGTCGTATAAATTGGTCCGTGTTCACGAGAAACGCATAAAACATGTCAATGGAGACCAGTCTGGATGGCGGACATTTATTCACGTATGCGGTTATGAAATGGGTGCAATTTGTTGGTTTCCTCATTCACCAAAATGCGAAGTGCTCTTCTAATGTGTTTCCCTATTTACTAGCAACCCAATGGGAATGCAAAACAGTATTAATCAACAACTCATCACAAAAAAGATATTATATGTGCTCTATATATATATATATCACGTCTTAAACTATAATAAAATGAGTTTCATGCCATTATTAGAAATATACCGACATCATCCTTATCATCCTAATCCTCACTCAAAACATCGAGGAATTGAGAGCTTAAGGCCTTTTCTACATCTCTCCAAGCACAAGAACATGATTGTGATCTATAGTTCCATAGTCACTTGTATGGGGTCTCTATCTCTACCTTAGATTGGTTTAGATATAAAATCATGTGCAAGCTTTCCATAGTCACTTGTATGGGGTCTCTATCTCTACCTTAGACTTGTTTAGATATAAAACCATGTGCAAGTTTTCTCCCATGTAGACGTTGGGGCCTTCATGTTAAATCTACTTGACTCTCATCCCACTCATGAGGTAACACAATTATGTGGTAGTTTTCATGGACAATAGTTCAAACAAATATATGTGAACCCCCCTGCGACATCATCAACTTTCTCTAACATCCCATTGATTACAACATCACTAGGGATGTTCCTTGTCAATTTACTCACTAGTGAATTTGCATTCATTTACCTATACACGTCGCCTTCAAAAACATGAAAACACATTTACATATTCAACACCCCTTGATTAATATTTTCTAAATCGATCACATTAATTTGTTACAAGATGTAATATACAAAATCACACAATACTTACACTAGGAAATGTTCATGGCTACAAAATCATATGTGTGGAATCTCACTCGATTGCACCTTCCCATCATGTGGATGGAAGCATATTTTCTTTACCTCCTCCTCTAGGAGGTGCTCCACCTAATACCACCATTCGCTGTAGGTTGTGGTACATTGTACATCATCCATAACACCCACAACCATCACTATGTCCACCTCATCTATTGGGATATGGGGAAGAGCTTAGTTGGATTTGGTTCCAACCGACTCACATGCCTTAATGTTATGTGTTTTGATCTTCTCCACATATATGGTGTTTGAGGTAAATCCTATAATAAGAAAAAGCGTCCCATCACACGCTCATAATGGTAAATCTCCCATACTTAGAGATGCCAATCCTCTAACCACATCATCTAACATATTTGTCATAGCTCTATAGAATCATCTTCCCATCTCCTCAAGTATATATACATTTTCTATATAATCCCACATGGGGTCATCTTGTCCAATATAGCCCGATATGATGTAGTGCCCATGCATCGCCTCCTAGGTATAACCCACCATGCTATAAATATATCTGTATGGGCCTAATCATCCCTTAGGCCTATAATTGGATGCACTATGGTAATATACTCATATGGCCATATGTGTTACAATGTTACCCATACCACGTGCAAGTTTCTATGTAAGGATTAAGTGGGATAACATACACTAGCCCTCCAAGGATATCTAATGTTATCTCCATCTATATCTTGACATATCTACCACATCCTGTATGATATTGACACGCCACTACTATCCACTGTGCCAAATTACGTGAATAACATTGTACTAAACTTCAACGTTCATAAAATCTCAACTATTATGATAGAACTAAAGAAGATAATTGGCTCTACAAGGGCACCTTTCCCCAACTAAAGTTTTCTTTCTTTGCACATATGATATAACACATTTGTTGGTAATAATTTTACCCTCTCTTCCTCTATTTGGAGCCTTATAATATGATATAAACCATTTTCCTTAGTTAAGCTTTGGAACTTCGTTGTAAATACAATATTCTCTTATCCTACTATAAATATAGTTTCCACACATACAATCGTATTTTATTAGATATAGTATTTATTATGTAGTTATTTACACATTCAATCCTACTCTAATGGACAACCCCTAATACATGATTTTTACAAATTTAATAGTATTCTATCAAACATTGTCTTTATTTAATACTTTGTTCCATTTAAAAACTATTTAGTCTCTCATTGTCACCACAATATATACTTCACATATTCAACCCAACACATTCATGCTGTCTAGTAACTAAAGGTATCAATGACACTCCTAAGCACCATAATGTCACTCTAACTCCTATATCCAAAGTTTCTTAATCTCAACACATTGTTTGAATCCGACAACACAATTCAAATCCATACCAAAATTTACCTTTGTGTCAATTGTTTATATTTTATATCATCCCTTTCCTCGAAAGGGGGAAAATTATATGGTCTAGCTATGGAAGACCATTTTCTCATGTATAAATCAATACACAATCCTAAGGACAAAATGGTCAAGTCTAGATACAAACACACATGAATTCTAAGTTACTAAAATATAAATGAACACACCATTGTATTTATTACAAATGTAGGGGGTATAAAATTATCATAATTACACAAATTATTGATACTATAGTTACTATAGTACACCTATATAATGCATGGTGATACATGTGTAGTGTTTTTCAAACTTCTTTAGACCAATATCCATTTGTAGTAATGTTCTCTCACTATGTGGGAAACATTATTTTGGGCAACTGAAACTCTTCTCTTGGTATCGAGAAACCCAATTCCTACCTAGTTATCAAACAACTATTAAGGATTGATTGGCCCCAATTATTTTAGAATGCCATCTAAAATATCCACATCTCTAAACACACAACTTATTTGTATTACAACCTTTGGTTCTTACAACCAACTACTCTTTATCTCCATGTGGGTCTCGCTGGTGGCCCATGTTGTTTTCCACATGTTGGCTACTTTATAATCATCCCTAATAACATTATATTTTGAACAATACTATCATATACATTCCTCTTCCTTGAAACTAATAAAACATTCTCACTCGCATAAAGGGTTGCACAAAATCTATTTTAAATTATGCTTTTTGGAAACTTTATATATGTAAACTTTGAACAATCAAACTAGGCCTTAGTGGCACAAGTTCTTATTGATTCACTTTTTCATTGCTTCATTTGTGACTTACTTGATGGTTCCTTAGGTTTTTATAATGTGTCACAAATATCTTTAGCCTTTGCAATTATTTTTTTGTTTTAACGACTTTAGTCTAGGATCATACAAATTATTCAAGATTGTTGTATGGTCCTTGGTGACATGTATGGTCTTGACCATTTTAGTTTTTGGGTCTTTTATTCCCATTGGATCTATTCATTACTCCTTTCTCTTTCACTTCTTATGTTTTTGGTTGACATTGCACACCGCTAAGATTCAAATTTCTAAGTGATATTTTTAGGTGAATATAATTTAATTTGGGTACACTCATAATTCTTCACCTTGTCGAGATTTAGCAATGAGACAATCAGAGTCCAACCTAAGCAAACTAAGTCACCTATTAAACCCTAGTTGTACTTCTATTTGCCTTATCAATTTGACATGCTTGGAAATAACTTACTTTACATTTTGTAAATGTAAATGATTGGAATTTGAATTATTCATTTCCCTATAGCATATATTCAATCCTATTTAGATTAATTAGATTAATATCTTGTAATTAATATAACGTTATTACAACTAGGAAGATTTAGGTAATGGTTAAAAAACCACACCAAAGTCTATGAGATATCATTTATTGTGAAACATTGTAATAAAGTCTATAAATCTATTTTCTACCCTACCCTATTTTATTTCATTTAGTGTACTCCTATATTATCCAATTTAGTATTTTTGGGACTTTATTTAAAAATTTTATTCAATTGAGGCGATGCAAATATATTAATTGGTTAGGTATACACATATGTTCCACTCTATAATGATGAATTTCACATCACTTTGTTGGGTCTATTCATAATAGTCTATGTAGGAGAGTTCAAAAATGCATCTCTTGCCTTGTTTTTCCTTTCAGGTAATCCTAAAATGAGAGGGATAAAGTCTAGTCAATCCTCTAGTTCTTGGTTCTTGTTCATATTTTCATGAGCATAAAACTCTCATCAACACATCCCAAGTTTTATGATTGTCATGGGCTTCAGACCTTTAAACACTTGTTTTAGACTTGAGTATGTGGTTGAGAAGCCTATTAATGGACTCAAAACCTCTTTACATCCTTCCATTATTAACTCGTCAAATAGAGAATGGATTTGATTGAGAACTTGATTGAATATAGATATATATATTTTACTTTGAAATGGGTTCAAAGCTACCATTTTTTTTTAGGTTCAAAAAGATAACAATGTTTTTTTAAGCATATATATATATATATATTTCTCAATAGATTTTTACTAATAAGAAATATTTTGTTGTTATTGATGCCTTCTTCTAGATTCAAGTATAGGAAAAGAATGCTATGTTAGAATTTACATTTACACCTAGGCTTCTCAACATTAGGGGAGTACTCCTTAAACCATGAGAGGAGTACTTCTAGGCATCTCACCAACACAACATGATTCTCCTCAACCACCTCTTTGGTTGTTGCACATCAGATCCCATAGTAATTTCTTCTCGTATCCTCCTCAAGGGTAGTGGGAGGGGGATATGGATTTTTATTTTGACAGAAACTTTTATCACTTCTCCTTTTTGTTGGAGTTTAGAAACATGGGAGTCAGTTAGCATTATATTTCTTTCTCCTCTACCCCATTGGATAAATGCTTCTTGTATAATTGGTTTTTCAAGATGTGGAACAAGATGGATAGGTTGCACTAGATATTTCGTTGACGTATCCATCCTCTTAGGTTTCTATGCCTTCGTAGAATGATCTACTACCTCCATCTCTAGTTCTTGGCATTGTTGTATGTGCATCAGTCTCTTGGTTTTTGTTAGTTTAGTTTTTTGTAAGACTAGTAAAAATATCTTAAATAATTTCTTCTAGGAAATGTGATCTATCGATATTAATCTCAAGGATCTTGTTTTGGATTCTACACATATCACATTAATTAATAATTTTAATTTTTATTAGATAAGGTAAAAAAATTAGATTTTGAAGGGATCGAGAACCCTGTACAAACCAAAAGATAGGCATCAAGGCACATAGGTGGAACAAAACGGAACAAGGCCTAACCAGGCTTAAGATGAAACAAGTAGACAAACCACAACCCCAAAGAAGGATCCACCGACAGAAGAAAGGTCCCCAAAATAGGAAAGTCAAAGAGACTTGGCCACCCAAAAAGGAGCAAGACTAACTACCTTGGTACACCCCTCTTTGGGATTTAAGGCTCATCTTTGTAGGATAACTTGCACTCTTTCCTTTCTTTTTGTTGTTCACTACCTTCCAACCATCTCCCACATTAGGATTCACATTCTCATCTGGGTGGATAGGTAGCTGAATTTCAAGAACATCCTTGTTTTTAGCATTTTGATTCCTCTTGAGACTAAGAGATTCGGGAGACGAGGCCCCTCCCCTGCCCACCATATGATTTGAATTCTTAGCCAAACTAGTGGGGGAAGGGGAAACCTCACACAACTTCTCCTCTTGTTTATCCTTAAGACTTTATAACTCATTTTTTGTATCATTGTCCTTGAGTACATAAACAACAAGATTATTCAGATTAAAATATTTCCACCAGGAAACCCATCCTTTAATTTGTTGTTTAACCATTTGACAATCAGAAGCTAGATGTCCCAGAGAAAAGCAAGTTCTACATGTAAATGGGAACCCTTAATAATCTAAATTTTGTGTCCATATTGAGTCCTTGACATTGAGTTCCATAGTGGCTAGAAAGTTAGCAGTTATGTCCATATCCACCAGTATTCAGGCATAAGTGGTGTGATCAAAGGCATCGGTTTTGGGCTCAATAGATAATAATTTACCCAACACGTCACCCATAGATCTAAAGCAATCCTCACTCCAAAAGTGCAGGGGAAGATAAAATAACCTTATCCATACTGGTATGGAATTAAATTTTTTAGTTGAGGAATTAAACTGATGAAACCATGGCTTTATGAGAAGGAGATGTGATTGGAATTCCCAATTTTTTTCTAGAAAATAATCTCCTTATTAGAGGAAATATCAAAAACTACTATGAAAATTCCACGGGAAAAAGGATAACTATTTTCTTTACTTTCAATGAGGGGGTGCCATTGTTCAGAAATTTAATTGTTCAGAGTAGGGAGCCCAAGGGAGCCATTACTGAACTTGCAAATCAAACCCCTCTTTTGAAAATATTCAATAGTCTTAGTAACCTCATCTCCAAAGGAAACATTAGGTGTTTGTTTAACATAGGCCATAGGTTTAGCAGGAGGCCTACACACAGATTTGGCCACAGTCAAGAAGGATTTTTCCCCAACTGAGCCCCCCTTGTTAGGACCGGTAGCAGTTGTTCTGCCTCCACCACCCACCGTTCATGCCTCACCCAAAACAACACCCTCGAGTATGCCAACAACAGCCTCGACACTAGCACACAGGGCCTGGAAAAAAAGGAGGGTGAAGACAAGAAAAACCCAACCCACTATTCTACCCCAAAATGCCAAACACAAGGGAACTTGGTGTAACCCAATCATTGATTTGAGAAATACCAGTCATGGTTGGGGAAGAAAATGACATCCCCTACTCCAAAACTAACTAAAAATGTCTATCGCCATCATTCCCACCAGTCGGTTGAATAGTGATATCACAGAGTTCACCCCCACCCGAACTACTAGCTGAGCCATTCAATCTACCAGTGGTCGAGTTCGAGTTTACACTAGGAAGCCTCCTATGAGCACCCACCGCTTCCCATGCAGAAGTAGAGTCATCGCTAAGGAGGCTAGGGTTAGGGAAAAGAACGAGAACAACATTGAATTTCTCCATAGGACCCAAATGATTTATTATTATTTTTAATTAATAATTTTATTACATTCTCTTCATATTTCACAAAAATATATTTAAAAAAAAGGCCACAACTTCTATCATATGATCAATATATAATTTTTTATTGCTTCTCAAAATTTTAAAAACTATTAAA
Source organism: Taxus chinensis (assembly GCA_019776745.2). Classification (NCBI taxonomy): domain Eukaryota; kingdom Viridiplantae; phylum Streptophyta; class Pinopsida; order Cupressales; family Taxaceae; genus Taxus; species Taxus chinensis. Next base: position 605,475,680 of record CM034155.1, on the reverse strand, counting down.
TGATAGTGAAATGGATATCATATTTAATGTATAGAAAAAAATTGCATTGTCACATTATTATTTCCCATCCATTAATACATTACCTTTGGAGAATGGGTGAGAAGGAGATTGGGTGGGAAGGAGATTTTGAATTTTTTCTTGGTCAGGATCACTGCTTGGATCAGGTGGATGCTGCAGCTGATGGAAAACCCCTCTCATGGGATGAATGAATATGTAATCAAAATAAGGAATCCCTCATTCCTTACTCTCCTTCATGGAAGGATGTTGCTCCAGTTCTGCAGGTCCCTGATGAGGTTGTGAACCGAGTTTAGAGGAGATACAAATATGCCTTGGTAAGTTATTTCTTTGGCTTAAGACCTAACATTGATTGTGTTAGATCTTGGTCTAGGAGAAAATGGAGGCTTTCTAGGAATTTGGACATTGTGGCACTTTCAAACAGTTCCTTATTGTTTATTTTTCTGCTTGAAGAAGATATATTGAATGTGCTTCAAGGGAAACCTTAGTTTTATGGAAAAAAGGTATTGTCTCTCTGTAGATGGTTTCCTGGTTACCTTGTTAGGGCTCCCCCTATCTTTTCTGTGTGGGTTAGATTTCCAGCCCTTCCCCTGGAATTCTAGGAACTATATTTATTTTGGGCATTTCCAAGGCTCATGGTAGTTTTATTGATGTGAATTCAATGACTATGGCCCATACTAGACTTATATTTGCTAGAATTTGTGTTAATTCTCCATAGGGAAAGGCTTTTCCTTCCTCTATCCTCCTTTCCTAAAAATTTGGGTCTTTGGAATATTCTTTAGTGTACGAATCATCCCCTAGTTTTTGCTCTTATTTCCAGAGAGTGGGACATGGCGATATGGGTTGCACAACGAAGTCTCAAATTTGGAGTAGGAAAGACGTGCCTGTTTTGGGCAATGATACTTTGTCAAAGATTAAGCCTGATGTAGTCTTCCCCCATATATATCCATCAGTGAATGGGTCAGGTTCTCAGTCAGGGTCCTCTGGCTCTGGCGCAACAGTTGTGGTGGATGTACAGGTGGAGTGGATGGAAGGTCAGGTGGATGCGCCGAGTGCTAAGGATGTGGTGATTCTTGAGCAGTTGGAGGTTGGAGGTTTGCATGATTTTGTGGAGCATAAGGAGGCTCAGCCTAAGGCTATTCAAGATTTTCTTGGAAATAAGGATTCCCACGTCGTCTCTATCCCCTCGGTTGCTTCTTTAGATTTGTCTTCTGGCACGGTTGTGGAGGAGTATTTTAAAGAAATAAGATGGAGAACTGTTGCTGAAATAACCTTTTCCTTGGGAATTCTTGATTTTTAGCTTAAAGATTCATGGGTTTTTCTAGCCTCTCAAGTTGAAAGGCCTATTAATAATTGTCTAAATCATGAGGCAGTCATTGAAAATGTTAATGAAGGCTTGCTTTATGATGAGGTAGATGATGGAGGAAGTTTTACAGATGAAGAGGATACCGATGGAGGCGTTGAAAGCCTATATTCTTGTAACATCAAAATATTTCTAAACATGGATGAACCAGGGCTTGATTTAGATTCAAAGGTGGAGGATTTTGGGGATAAAGCTACATGTGACCCCAATAAACTCAAAGTTTTGGATTTTTGGGAAGGTACACATTACAATAATTACATTTTTTACACCTTTAGTTTCATAAATCATGATGATTACATTAATCACACTATGGAGGAAGAGGTATGGAACAAAGTTCTTTCAAGAAAATCAAAACGGTCTTCTATTCCTCGGGGCTAGTTGCCCTTTCTTGTTTGCGGTCTATTTGCTGGTTTCTTTTTGGGCTTGGTTTCAGGTTAAGTTGTTTTAACCTCTTTGTTTTCCCTCTCCCTATTTTTTTTTATGTTTGGTTTCTCTCATGATGTATCTGGTGTTAAAATGCCTCTGGGAGCCATAATCCTTTCTTATTACCCTATCTAATAAAAAAATTATCACATTTCAAACCACTGTATGTTTAACCAATCATTATAATTTTGAAATGTGAATACCAAACTAAAATATTTTTATTTTAAACCATTTATGTATGTTAAGTTTATTTTATAGCATTTGCGTATATATATATATATATATATATATGTGTGTGTGTGTGTGTGTGTGTGTGTGTATAGAATTAATTGACATGTTCAATCAATATAAAATCTACCCAAAATAATGAGAAATAAAGACTTGTTCCATGCATGTGCTATTTTTCTAACTAATTTTACAAGATGATATGTAATAACGTATATAAATATTTGTGCTATACCACATGAGAAAGAAAATACTCCGCCAATTATCTCACCAGAGGGCCAAATTACAATGGAAGACTCTTTCTTACAATACATTGATTATTCAAAAATTTTAAAACCAGAAGATTAGGTAGCCAAAATTATGTGATGCAGTGAAAAAATTGTTTGCAGTGCAGTGAGGAGCAAAAAAAAAGATGTTACAATGGCCTTGAACAATGGTCGTTTATTAATTCAGTGACCATCACCTTAATCTTACTATGGTAATGGTTGTGGGCATCGTCTCTGACTTTGAAAAATGGATCCCTGTAGCTTTTGGTGATGCTTTGTTAATACTATTGAACATCTTTGCCACTTCATTGTTTCTTCTGAAGTAGCTCTTGATAATTATAGATTTCATGATAATTTTGGCTCGAACCATGTGAATTTTTGTGATCTTTAGGAATAGCCCACAATGGGTATGCAATATAGTATTTTAAAAAATTATTTGTATGCCGATATAATTAAGTTTTGTCATATGGTAAACAATAAGTGATAAAGGTCCTCTGCATAATAGTGAAGCCATTGAAGCGATTACAACTACTCATGTCAAGTAGCCCAGGGCAAACACTTCTATGTATTGGTAAACAACCAAGTTTTCTTGTTTTCTATGTTGAAACTTTGGTGATAAGACCTTACTGTGTTATGTAAGATGTTTTGGAGATCTGATTGGCTTTGAAGGCACTATGTGAAGTTCTTCAAAAAATATTTGGGTCTCTCTTTTAACTCCAAAATGGTAAACATGGCCTTGATGGCAAAATTTGACAAGTTTAGTAAAGGGTTGTAAATCCTCTCTCTTAACTTGTGTGGTGGAACTCTTAGTTGTATGAATTATTTTTGTTTTCCAATCGTGAAGTCATGGCTAATATATCTGATTTCTTGAACTCATGGCTGAAATGGGGGAAATGATAAAAATTAAAATAAGGTTGGAATACTTCTTGTTAACTAGTTGGTAACACGCTATACATGATTTATTGGATAACTATTATTTATTGAGAATGATTGAAATTCATGTCAACATTTTATGTTGACTCAAATCCTAATAGGGTTTTACAGGTGTTTGTGGAAATATGAAGAAGTGAAGATTTTTATTTAATATTCTTTCGTGAAAAGAAGAGACGATATTAATGAAAATTCAGTCATTAATGGTTTTTGTTTTGTTTTGCAACATTAATGTTACTTATCACTGGAGAAAGAAATAATTAAATTAGTATGTGCAAATTGTAAAACTTGGTTCTCTATACAATTGTTTGAGTTGATTTGTTGTCCCTTTATGGCCTATTGAAAAGATTGAATAATAATTGTTTGACTATATTCTAATCTCATCTTGAAGTTTTTGATATATCTACATTATGGGACTGGCAGAACGTTTATGAAGCCCTTGTGATATATATATATATGTATGTATGTATGAATAAGAAAATAATTAAGTATTATTACAGGCTGAATGTGTATAGATTCTCGAAATAGGGACTTATTCTATATTGTACAAGTTTATTAATAACTGTTGAAGAGATATATAAGTCTAGGATCTACATCATTGATAGTCTCATTTTTTGCATCTAGTTATAGTATAAAAAAAGGTTTCTTGAAAGATTCCAATGGTTTTTCAGGTTGTAGGCTTGTAAGACCTATCTCCTAAGCAATGTCACCTATATTTTCTAACATAATGAATAGATACATAGTTATAGTACTTGATAATCTGGTATTAAGAGTATTAAGCTAATATTGAGCTTCATAATTAAGAGGATATACTAGTAACCAACAAGTAAAGTTTTCTGTCAAGAATTATAGAACATGTTATGGTTATATGTTGGTTTGTTATGATCAATGGAAAATGGAATGTGAATATAGTTATTTGTTTACTTTGTGCATGATTTGATGTTATGTTGCTCGTAACAAAAAGGGTTAATATCATTAAGATGACATACCATATATGAATTGTTATGTGGATATTTCTATTGTGTTGTATTTGAAGATTCTTATGAGTTAAGATTTCTCTTTTTAAACTTAAGTAAAAAATTGAGATATAATGATAGGCATTGTGGGTTTAATTTCCATCGTTGTGGATGGTTAAACTAAGAGCTTGTATTAATTAAGTATAATTATTATAAAAATTGGGGGTTTTTCCCACATATGGATTTGGACTGTCTCAAATTTCTAAATGGAAAAAATGGGAAATTTTACCTTATTTTCATAAAGTAATACTTTGGTAATGATATGGATAAGCATTAGAAGGGTAAATGTTAGTTAGAAAATAAAACTTCTATATAAATTATTATGGGTCTTCCTAGAATCACTACTAGGAAATATGGAAATATTACCCTCATTCCATTAAGAGAACATTAATGGTTCGTATGTTAAATAAACATTAAATTATATTTCTTAGAAATATGGTTGTCCTAGTTTTGAATCTTAAATGAAATGGTAAAAGAAAATTATAGCAATAGACACATGATGTTAAGTTGAGAACTCATTAGATGGAAAAAATTTGTTCCCATAATTATAAATCAAAAGGAAAGATGAAATGAATTACTGATTACATGTTGAACAAAATTCATAATAATTTTATAAGAAAGATTAATTGGTCAAGTACTTTCTTTAAAAGAACATGGAAATGCTAGGAATAAGAAATTCAGGATTAAGTATCCCTAGCGTCTTCATGAAGGAATGATTAGTGAAATGATAATCATATAAATGAAGATTGTATCTACAAAACTATGGTTGATCCTTGACAATATTTCTGAAGTTGAGGGAATTAATTAAAGTTAATCTAAAAAATGAGGAAAATAATTTTCTTGCAATATTTAGTGTTCTCCTTGCTCCAAAGAATCAATATTCTGAAATTTAATTATGAGACAAATCTAAGGAATAAATAAGTTATGGCTAATATAACTCCTTGTGAAACTCGAGTTCAGTAAAATGAAAGAAAAAAATTATTGTGATATTAGTTTATGCACTATTTATATATGACAAGCTTAGATATAATGGAATTCATCTTTATAACCTTGTAAATACTTGTAATAGTTAAGTCTACATAGTTGAAAAACTATTTTTGGTGTCAACTTAGTAAAGTTAAATTAATAAAGTTACGAAACATAACCATGATTCATCATGACAGACCTAACACAATTATTAGGAATGGAATGAGGATTTGGTTACAAATAAAATTAAATGGAAACTATACCTGATGGCCAATAAGGTAAGAATGGGTATGAACATATAATGAGAATTGAGAAATGTTTGATAACTTGTATATTGAGTAGTGATGTTCCTTTTCGTCAGAACTTGTAAGTTGAATTTTTAGTGATACTAGATACTTTAGTTTTCAAGTGATTAATGATATGAAACCTATAGAAGAAATAAGTATTAACATCATTATGTAAGACTTATATGGATCTAAGGGAAAAATGGAAAAATGAATTTAACTAAGTTATTATGAAAATATTATCATCACTAAATTATTACTTCCAATAAAACCAAAAGATGATATCTCAGTGTTTATGTAACATGGATTTTTACATTAATGCATTAGGTGAGTGTTTAATATCCAACTTCCGTCAAACCGATAACAGGTATGAGGTGGAACAACTGCGGCCTGCTGAACAAATAAGTAGTAAACTTAAGCTTCATGTAGGAAAATGAATTAGATATATCTTTTAGGAACTGAGGACGGGTCACTACATTTGAACAAGAACGTAAAATTTCCTCAAACATATTTTATATGGGAAACCATCTTCTTGTCAGATTGGTTTTTTTTCTCTCTTAGTCCTCAAAACTTTACACTGAACACATCCTTGAATTTTGTAGTCTCAGAGCAAAACTGTAGGAGGAGGGGGGCAACAAATGGAGCACATAACTATTCTTCGCATGTGAACCATCGATCATCCATGAAGCAATGATTATATATTTTTATATCACGCTGTATACAATGTATTTATACACATTTTTTAGTACTCCCCTAAAGACTAAAGAAAATTGGAATAATTTTTTTTATTGAAAACACAAGTTGGAATTTTAAAATATGATATATTCTATACTTTCAGGTACATATAAAACTATGAGTAATAGTTACAATGTTAGATGTAAAGTATAATTTTTATAATATATATTTAGAAATATTATATTAGGATTTAAGTGTCGATGTATTATGATTAATTCAATCATTACATTTCACACCCTATGGCTATCCGCTCATCTTTCTCCCATACTTTACACTCTACACCTTTTATAGTTTACATATCAAGATCCTTGCATGGAATGGGTAGAGGGGCTCTTGAGGAGGGGAAGTGGTGGGCGACCCCTGTTCCCTTGCCAAACTTGCATATTCCTAAAAAATGGAGGTTTGGGGATTTTTTTGGAGACCCTTCTTATCACAATACTCAATCCTTCTGAGAGGTGGACCAAAAGGGTTTTAGTAAATAACACTTCAAACCCATGTCTTATAAAACTAAAAAAACTTGTGTAACTTTTGGAGAGGACATGATTGAAGCTGACAAATACTTTCAGAATCATAGCTTGATCTGAAAATTAGTTAATTTTGGCCTACTATTCTAGATCTTCACACTTGGATCTCTAAGAACTGGCTCCCATTCCTTCAAGGTAAGATGGACCTCTTTTCTTGTGCCAAAGGAATTTTTATTGTTATTTTACTGAGATTTATGATTGGAATGTCATACCGGGAAAAATTTGGACTTTCCCATCTCACTTCTTGGCCATGAAACCTTGGTTTCCTTATTTTAACCCATTATCTGAAAACTTTTTCAATTAAACCATAAATAGTCAATTACCAATAGATAAAATTACATTTATATGTAAAATGTCTTATAACAGATAACATTGCATAATGTTGTGAAATGGAGATCATCGGGGAAAATAGATAGCATTGCATTTATATGAAAAATGTCTCACACGTAATCATTGCACAAACAATGTGGGAACTCCATTGTGTTCAATTCCTCCATTTTCTGCTCAACCATTGCAGATGCCAAGTGTATTGCATGACAAAAATGAATTTGGATGGGTATTTATATGTTTAAATGTTTGAGTAAGTTTATATTTGACGGATGATTACATGTTTTGATGCTTTTATGTGTCAAACCATATATTTTTTAATATGACCACAACTTTTAGCTTGAAGGTTTAAACTATAACCATCCATTTTATATATACAAATGATATTGATATGAGTAAATATATATTGATTTTTTTTAAATAAATAAAAAAACCACTTTAATTACTCTGTAATATGTATATTATTCGAAATGTGAATACCAAACTAACATATTTTAATTATAAACTATTAATGTACTATTTATATACATTAACTATCTTTTTTAGTTATGTGTGTGTGTTTTAGTGTGTGTGTGTGTGTGTGTGTGACTCTTTACTATGTATATTATTTCAAATGTGAATACCAAACTACCATATTTTAATTATAAACTATTAATGTACTATTTATATACATTAACTCTCTTTTCAGACGTGTGTGTGTCCCTCCCTCTCTCTCTCTCTCTCTATATATATATATACATTAACTCTCTTTGCAGACGTGTGTCTGCCCCCCCCCTCTCTCTTTCTCTCTCTCTCTCTATATATATATATGTATATGTACACACACACACACATATATGTATGTATATATATACATATACATATACATATACATATACATATACATATACACACACACACACACGTATGTATGTATGTATGTATGTATGTATGTATGAGACTAGTTCCACACATGAATTCATGGATAAGAGATTGACATTCACCCTTACTCGTCAACTAAAATTTGAAGGATGACTTAATTTTTAAATGCCTCCTTACATTTTTGAAAAATTCAAAACTACACAATATTTTACTTCCATTGATGATATTTCAAGCTATAATATCTCTGAAAATATTTAAACATTACCAGAATATTAGCACCATTTAAAATATCATAATTATAAAATCCAACATTAAATTTACAATGGAAAAAACCAATATAGCAATGAAACATGACTGTTAATATTTTGAAGAGAAAAAAACATATAATAGAAGATGCCAAACTTGCATAAAAATTGGAGAAGAGATGCATATGGTAGAACCTGTCCTTTAGGTGGCACGAAAAGATGATATTTGATGCCCATCCTAGACATTTTTTAGGTTGTGGGTCATATTTTACAATTTTATTTTCTACCATAATTTCATCAATAACGTTTAAGCTTTTTTAAAAAAACCCTAACAATGCAACCCATAACCCCTAACTTATACATATTATAGGGAAGCACAAAAAGACTAAATACTACTTGAATATAAATAAAATGATGACCTAGAAGAAGGATAGACCTACTAAGGGAATAAATATGATAAAACGTGGATCATGGGTGACCAAGAAGAATTTGGAGTTGAGAGGAAAATAAAAAATAAGCATAACTACATCCAACATAGCTAGAACTTAACCTAGGAGATATTGAATTCCACAGAAGCTTAGATAGGAAAAAATTACCATGGTAATTTACTATCCATAAAATGATGGACAAAATCTTACTCTCTAAAAATCCTAAGAGATAAAAATAAAATTACAGGGAGAGTTTCAAACCATGCAATAAGTTGTACACATGAAGGAAGAGGAGGTATGAAAGTGCCCATCGAGAATAAATAAAGGAGTTGATAGGAATTCTTGGCATGGTAAAGACTAATTGCATATTTCCTTTCTTGAATGACTATGAATAGGAATTACTTTAGGTACAACTTATGACTCAAGAAGAATCATAAGGTTTTGAGCTGAAAATAACAAGTGTGGCTTTTGATAGTGAGTTATTATCCTTGAATGGGAATGACATATGCAATATCTTAGTTAATACTTTTTTAGAGGTGAATATCCTCACCAAGGATGTGCGGCGGAAACACATGGGAAGAACACTAATGTGACCTACCCCAAATACCTTCTTTATGGCTACTAAAATAAGGTCATTCCACTTGGTGCACTCAAGGGTTTATGTTTGCACATTGTGGGCACAAAATCCACAATATATTTTGAGGTGATTGAACATGTTAAAGTCAATAATTATTCTTCCCTTTTAGAAATTATGTGGTGCTTCCAAAATAATATGGACATGTGTTTTCAAAAAATTTACATGAGTTTTGAGAATGGTTAACACAAGATAGTGATCATGCTAAATATAACCTAAGGACCCCCATTTTTAGAGACAATAGATGTTGAAAAGGATTTAAATTACACATACAAGCTTATGGTGAACATAGGAAAATGCATCCAATAATATAAGGAAGGATTCCTTAAATGGGAAAGAAGAACGTTATCATTAGATACTAAAAAAATTTACTAGTAAAATGTGGGTTAAGGAAGCATGTGAGGTCATTGGAATTTGGTGCACTAAAATAAAAACCTGCGCCGCTTTTCTCCGCCCCCAACCAAACATTCACTAATCTAGGATGTGCGTGATGCAGATATGGAACCACATCAATGCTTAACGTTACAGATCCTAATTATGGAGTAACGTTTCCTCTCTCGGATCAAAATATTATAAGGTGAGTATCAACAAACCAACTTGCAATCTCTTCCAAAGTAGGTGAAACAACGGTTCATTTAGAAGGCTCTATTGGTGTGCTTCGACTCTCTGTATTCCCTCGCGCCGCCGCAGCAGTCAGCCTCTCTTGTCTCCCACACCCCTCCTTCGCGTCCCCCTAAACATGGGGGGTGACACACCACCCCTCATTATCCAAATAGCTGCATTATTGACAACCTTCTTAACACACTTTGGGAAGGATAAAAATGAAGGTAAACCTACAAATTTTTGGATTAATGGATGAAGCACTGTCCCATCTCCATGTGCACCTTTTGAGGCATTGAGTATGTAACATTAGAATTAGCAATATACCTATGGTGCATGCATTTGATAGCACATTGATAACATGGGAATTTTTCATGGTATGTGCCTGACTGCTACATAGTGTTGGATTTGGATGAATTGGACTTTGCATGAAATTCTAAGTTCTAATTTTTCTTCCGCACGAGAATGGTATAAACTTTAATTTTATGAACAAGTAAACATTCTAATGATGTTTGTTATGGAAGAAAGAGTGGTTCAACTCTTTGATAAGGAATATTATGCATTGAATATACTTTCATAACAATATCTACCCCACGATAGGATGGATATAATGGCTCCAATAACAGAAAACGGTACAAGGAATCTACTATTAAGTTCTATGAATAGAAGACCCCACGAAACTGATTTCATTTTTTTTGGGAAGTGAGCCTTTAATTTATTTTTAATCTTTAGATGTTTTTGTTAAACATACATAAAAGGATGAACTATTTATTATAGGTGGGTTTTCTATTTAGTTAACTTCAACATTAATTACACACATCAAATACAATTTCTAAAGTGACTATCGATTTAAAAAATTCCAAAATAAGAGGGAAAGAGTACACTTAGCTGATTATGTGTGGATCTAGAAGATTGTAGGTATTCCAACTGTACAAAAAAAATTAATCTAGAACTTAAAATTCTTCATTATTGATACTATAACCTAAACTGAGCATTGTTTAAAAACCCATACAACTAGGTCCAAAGCATCCATATGGTTCTAACCTTTTCATACGGTCTTGGGCATGCTTGAAATCTAGGTTTGCAAATTCCTGAGTACTTCACTCACCTGGAAATATATGTCAGTGTATTTCTATCTTCTTTTTTCACCTCTTAAAATAGATCTATAAAATTTTCTCAAAACCTAGAACCCTTGTAGTGTAAGGAGTTCCTTCAAAACAAATTTAGGTGGGTTTTGGGAACCCTTATGCACTACTAATGTTGTCACTACTCTAAAGAGGTCTCAAAGTGCATATCATTTCTTCCAACATTTGATATCTACTGTAGTGAAATCCATACTTGACAATCATGCTTTTTAAGTGCTTCACTTGAATTTCAAACTTGCTCAAATACTGGGAAGGGTCAATTTTATTGGTTTTAGGATGGAGAGGATAGTACTATAGTTAGTAGAGTAGTTCCCTAAGGGATGTGCATGAGTTATTTAATAGTTTAGGGAGTTTGTAGTTCCCTTTTGTGCTTTCTTTTACATAAAGTTCTTAAAGTTTTCCCCAGGTTTTATGCTTCTTACCACAATAATGAGTATGTGTTGAGGTCAAATTTCTCAAGACCTTAAGTAAAGCCATTGATATCTAGGTGAAGGAATTTTATTACACTCAATGTGGGGGTCTACATTAACCTTCCCCACCAATTTTTTATTTATTTCAATCTATTTGTCTCTATATTCCCAGGATTTCCCTTTGTTAGCTTGACGCATAACCAAAAAAATTCAAGCCAAATATTTTTTTTATTAAGGAAAATAGTTTTGAAGGGATTAGACCCTATTACAATAAGGTCGACACCATATCAAACATGAAAAGCAGCAAAATAGGATTTAATGCAGATATTATGATAAGTCCACAATAGTAAAAAAGCTACTGATACAAATAAAATAGGGACATATCACGGACTTCTACTAAAAACAAAAAAAGAAACAAACTATCAAGAAACAAAACAACAACTTAAACTCCTCCAGCTTTCCCAAAAGGTATTATTTCTTCGAGGCCCCTTCAATCTTGATTGATCATCTGCAGGCAGGTAAAAAAGTTCCAGAGTGGTGACATGTGTTGTGTCATTAATGTTCAGCTGCGACATGACATGATTTATCTCCTTTTTAGTACCCCCAAATATCCTCAGGGACTCCATTAAAAATGTGATGCTTCTTATATGTTGTTCAAGAAACTCATTGATTTCTTTGAAGATGGCCATATTATGGTCATGTCTATCCTTATTTCTCCCTGTTCTACTATCTAGTGAGTTCAATTTTATGTAAATTTATTCAGTTTGATCTATGCCAAACCTGCATCATCATTTACCTTTATTTTTTCCTTTTTGCTTGTTTAGCTAATGCATCTCTTTTCTTGATATTTTCTACCTCATTTTCCAGCGTTTTGCATTCTAAGGCAGAATATTATCCTCTCCTGCTGGGAAGCTTTGTCCTGCCCTGCATTATTGATATGCAAGAGATTGTGAACAATTTACAATATCCTTGTACTACTCCGGAGAACACAACTAGAGGTAGGTGGGGTCGCTTTGTGGGGTGAAGGGTTCTTAGGATGACATTCATGATATTGGAAGAGTTGGTCGAGTTGAGAGTGGGTGGTTGTGAGAGGGAGTGGGTTTGAAACTAGGTAAACAGAATGGCGGGGAAATTGATGAGGGCAATGCTTGTGAAGGAGAAGATGAGCCGCTAGTGAATATTGCACCTTCTTAGGTCTCCTAGAAAATTTGGTTGGAATAAAAAAGCATATAACAATCCCCCATTCTCCACCATTCTCTTGACACTAATAAGGTCGGTGAACTATAAAATATTCAATTACCAGTTGCAAAAAAACCTTCCTAATCCTATTAGAGCTTATATCTCCAAGATTTCTATGGATTATTTTTCACCGTATTAGGATGATGATGTCAAATAATCCACCATAGCGTTCTTCTCCTTCTAGGGCATCCAAAGAGCTAATGGGTTTTCAAAATTTTATACAATTATAAAGGGTGGGTTTTATTTTGTGTCTCAACATTTAGTGTCACTTTCTCCCATAAAATGGGAACTCAATTCTCTCGAAAGCCTCCTCACCACCACAATGAAGCTAAGTAACACCTTTTAATAGAAAAAAGCACCAATCTAGTGCATTTTTACTTTCTGACTAGCAATGGTCTTAGGAAGAATAGTTATGATGTCCTTTCAGACCTGATTTCAAAGGATATGTCTCTAGATGCTCATATTCAATGAATTTCATTTCATATAATGTCAGGGGTCTTAGATTCTCCATTCACAAGTTTAATGTTCAAGATTTTAAGAAGCGGTTTCTAGAGATGTACATTATTTTTTATAGGAAGTTAAGGTGGAAATTTTTCTTTTATTCATGATCACTTAAGTCATATGACCAAATAGTTTACCTTTGACTATTCATCATGAGGCTCACCATGGAGGAATTATATAACATTTATCACTCCTAAATTGAAACTTAATTATGTTAATCGTGGATGTGACTCGTAAAATCACTTCTTGTGGGTTTTATTTAACATTAATAATCCCTCTTTTGGATTAATTAATGTTTATACAACTAATGATGTGGTTGAAAGGGATATGTTATGGCATTGGATTTTTCAGAGATCTTTTATTCCCATTAGGTAATATGTGGTGATTTTAATATGGTTGAGTTGGATATTGACAAGATTGGCCATATACCCATGTGATGGATTACTAGTTAATGGGTAACCTAGATGTATATGTATAATAAATATGGATTTATAACCCTAATGTCCATTTACATTATGTTTTTTCATTTGTTAGACTTCATCTAATTTATGCCCAAGGATTTGATCATGTCTTTATGGACCTCAATCCTGTCATAATGTTAACAAAACATTTTTTCTCCTCCTCTAATGGTTTTCAGTTACTAGTAAAGTCCTGTAGGACTTGGTCCTTTCCATTCACTATCCTATCTTCTTTAGGATTGAATTAAACTTCAAGTGCCCATGTGTTTGAAAGGAACGATTAGAATATTGTTCCAAGCCGCGATCTTAGATGATAATAGCACACCACAGTAGATTTGCAAAACATAAGAGCTAAAATACCATATATGGAAACCCATCATAATTGATAATGCTCAATACATTACAAGACAATGACTTGAATTACTCAATAATAAAGATGTACATATAGGAGGAGGAAAGTGCAACTACTACCTAAATCAATGGTGAAGAACTTCCAATAACTGATACTGGAAGTTAAGTTAAGTCCAGAAAACTAGTAAGCTAACACCACATAACTGAGAAGCTAACTCAACATAACTAGTAAGCTAACTCCACACAACTATTATAAATAAGAAAGGTAACCCAACAAGTGTAGGGCTAACACAAGTGTAATAATTATCCTAATAAATAAATAAAATGATATAATAATCTACACCAACACCCTCCTGTAAGCATAACTTAGGTGGGCGAAAAAGAAGGTGGGTCCTGGAAACAAGGCATGATGAGGTACCCACGTACAATAAATTGAAAAATTGGACACCACAAGATACCCAAAACTAGTAATAACAAATTAGAGAGAGGAAAATCCCACTGCAAGATATCCTAAGAAGTTTGGCTCTAAAAAATCATACAACGCTGAAGAAGTTTGGTGCGCACTATGTTCTAAATCCATTGCTCGATCATATAACTCAAAAAAAACTGGCAATGGGCTTCACCAGAATAGCTCCATGCAAGGAGAGTGTCAATGGAGTGATGTCAAAAGTGTAAGAAAAGCACCAAACATAATTTTCTCAACTACTACAAAAGGTGTGCTGCAATCCAAGAACAACCAAGGAAACAAGTCAAGGACATGAGATCCAAATAAATAGGAGTGCCACAATCCAAGAAAAACCAAGGTAACAAGGAAGGAACATAAAATACAAAGAAGCAAGATCAACTGCTACAAATAGGTGTGTCACGATCTAAGAACAATAACCAAGGAAATAAGGCAAGGACACAAGATCCAAATAAATAGGAGTGCCGCGATCCAAGAAAATCCAAGGTCACAAGGAAAGGACACAAAACCTGAAGAAGTACTATCAACACGTAACAGACAAAGAAATAAAAACCAAAGAATCAGTATCAACACCACACCCTCCTATACTGCTAAATGGGTAGGAGTGACACCTCATATCTATATGAGTTGCCAAACTAAACTACTCAAACACTGAACAAGTAACACTGGGATTCACTAGAATAAATCCCACCAAAAGATAGACTGTCAACATACCAAAAAAAGTGTCGAAAATACAGATCCAAAATATCTAAAAAACCAGAGAGATATAATGTATACACCCATGAATACAAGAATGCAACACCCAAAAGTTTAGGACGTCGAGCTCAACCGAAATTGCATCCACAAGTGATTACAACACCCTCCCAAATTTGGCATTTTATAATTGAGTGTATTTAAATATTACAATGAGTAAAAGTACCTTTTACATTTGAAATATGTGTATAAAAATTTCACCAATGCGTAGATCTAGAAAAATACACAATTTCAAAAAAATGATCGCCTTAATCTGAGCTATGGATCAAAATTTATGACCTCTAGAAGGTTTTTATATTAAAATAATATTTTAATGCTAATGTTTTTTTAAAAGCTACACCTGACACCCAAATTTCCAAAGGGTAAAAGAGTGCATCCACATGATATAGGCTTGCGACCAAAGGATAAAAGCCTATGCCTATATCCATTGCACCCGGAGGGTACACGTCTATATCCAATGGATAAAAGAATTCACCCAAAGGGTACAAATTTGTGTCTCGTGGATAAAATAAAACATCCAAAATAGAAATATCCTGACGTCAAAAGAATGCATCTAGAAGGTACACGCTTATATCCAATGGATAAAAGAATGCACCCATAAAGTACAATTGTTAATACAAACTTAGATTGCAAATATCTCTTTTTCTGGAACCTGTATCAAAAAATAGAGAGAAACTTAGAAAATTTCTCAAAAAACCTAGAAAGATGATATCAAAAAAAAAAATTTCTGTACATAATTATACGGATTTTTTGAGAAATGTGCCAAAAACCCTTAGAAAATGTCCAGATTTGACTATCTCAAAACATGGCCGAGTTTATAATTAATTCTAGGGTTTTTCCACCTTTCAAATCCAATAGTGCACTCTATTTTGCATAAAAATGCATTTTGCAAAAAATTACTAACAAATTATGAATACATGAAAGCAATAAACCATTGTTTGCAAAGAAAAACTTATAGATGGATTTCTACATCATCTATTGCTCTGATACCATGAAAGGAATGATAAGAAGATTGTTCCAACCCATGATATCAATTTTTAATAGCACACCACATTATATTTGCAAAATAGAAGAGCTAAAATACCATATATGGAAATCCATCATAATCCATAATGCTAAATACATTACAATACAATGACTTGAACTACTCAATAAAAAAGATGTACATATAGGAGGAGGAAAATTCAAATACTACCTAAATCAATGGTGAAGAACTCCCACTAAATGATACTGGAAGTTAATTTAACTCTAGAAGACTAGTAAGCTAACTCCACATAACTGAGAAGCTAACTCAACACAACTAGTAAGCTAACTCCACACAAATAGTACACCTAAGCAAGCTAACCGAACAAGTGTTTTCTAACACAAGTGTAATAATTATCCTACTAAATAAATAAAAGGATAAATAATAACCTACACTAACAGTGTTGAAACTACTCCTTTTTATCTCCATACCACTCTTTTGCATCACATGACCACCCTTCACCATATTAAAAGGGTATGGGGCCTCGTGGCTCACCCTACGAGAATAATAAGATAGATTGAATGGTAGACATATGTCATTTAGTAATTGAAACATTTTTTGTGCAACTGTGAACATAGAATGGACCATATTCTGAGAAAATCTTAATCCACCACCACCACCTAATTAAGCCACTATAAAGAAAAATCCCTTTAAGGAATATTTGTAGAGACAATTGGAAAATTTTAGGTGACCCATCCAAAATATTGATGCCTTAAATTCCAGAGGATCTTATATCAAAGATAGATTACATTGGATTTAAGGGTATGATCAGGTTTCTAAGGAAATTTTTCATTCCATCAAATCCAAAAATTCAAGCCAATAAATCGAAGCAATCTAGTAAGGCTCACTTCATATGTCTAAAGGGCCATAGGTGACTTGCAAGATTTTTTGAACCATTATCAATAATTTTTAAAATCCCAGGAGCTTTCTCATGAGTGACAAGTGTCTCTTGATAAATGCATGGTTATTTTCCCTTGTAATCTCTTTCAATCATAACGGATTGCTTGTGATAGAATACTAACTAACGAAGATATTTTTGGGGAAGTTTCTTAAATAGATAATGATAAAACCCTGGGGAATGATGGTTTCCATTGTGAATTTTATAAAAAAAATTAGGATGTGGTTAGTAATGACCTTTTTCAAGTCTATTTGGAGGCCTTTCATTCCAATTCACTTGGTTATGACATCAACTAAGGGAACATCATATTCATTCCCAAGATGAGGGATCCAAAATTCATTTCCAGTTGGCATTTGATTACTATGTTCAATGTAAATTATATAAAATCATTACCAAAGCCATGGATTTGTGCATATGTAACTAATTACCTATAATTATTAGTGTAGAGAAAATATAGTTTATTTTAAGTAGATACATTTTGGATAATATTATTATAGTATGGCAAGGTATGGAATGGTCTCGTTAGTCACAACAAAAAATTACTATTTGTTAAATTTAATTTTCAATAAGCTTACGTCATGATTTAATGACACTTCATTTTATCCATGCTCAAAGTGATAGGGGTTGGCCCTACTTTAATCAACATTGTGTGCATTTTTTATTCATGCCTCTACCTATCTCTCCATCAATGATGTTCACTTTAAAACTTTTGGGATTTTCAGATCTATTCCTCAAGGTTGATCTTTATAGAGGGAGGAAGGATGAAGAGTAAGAGGGAATCTATGTGCATCAATGTTTCGTACTCAACTAAAAAATGATGTAACTTTAACATTCAATCAATAACTCAACCATGGAGACAATGTGCATGTATTAAAGGAAAACGGTCTCAATCCCCATGCTCATAGATCAAGTAGGAAAGGTATACATATAGGGGGCTATTGAGTAAATCCCATGTAGAGATAATGATGCCTCCATGATAGAGAAGAGGAGTTAATTTCTGAAAGGGGAATGCAACTCCTATGAAACACGCTTACACATTATAGAATCTGTCATAACTAATATGACACCTAGATCCATGCTAATCTAAGTGAGATGACTCACATGGTGAGGTGGAAATACACCTCACACTAAAACCCCCCTTCATTGTAAGTTAGGATAAGGAAAGAAAAGTAAGAAAAACACACAGAGAATGAAAACCAAGTCCCGGAAACTAAGCCCAATGAGGTACCCATGAACAACAAGGATCTTAAGCTATAGAGGAAAACCTAGTGGGAAAAACATCCACAACAAGAGAGTGAAACCACACTCTCTAATCTAAAAAATATGCCAACAATGGGTCCCAGCCATTGAGGATCATGATAAGGTACCCATGTACAAAAGGGAGATATCTCAGAAAGAATAAGAAGACAGAAGATGAGGGAGATGAGAGGAACACAGAAGATGCCATAGACGGATATGAAATTTGTAACTATAGAAAGTTTTATAAAAGAGTGTCAATGATGTGGTCCTCTACCTATAGACTGAAGAAGATCCACCCACACCAAACTAAATGTCTTCTCTTAGGAAGGATAGAAATGGAGTGTTGGAATTCTTCCCACTCCACGAAGAAAAACAAAGGCACCAACACAAAGAAATCTAAGTTTGGTCCACGGAATTATAACATAGGTATAACAATGGAGTACCAAGGAACTGAAGGTAATGCCACATGTGTAGAACTGTTAGAGTGAAGAGGAGCACCCAAAAAAAGGATTTCCAAGTGATGTGAGAGAAACACAATAACCCCCACAATAGAAAGAGGATCCACAAGCAAGGGTGGATCAATGAAGGTCTCCTAAAAAATTGAAGTGATAAGATTCCCAGAAGGGGTACTCCCAACAAAGGAGACGATGGACTCCTTAGAAACACCTATATAAGGATGAGGAACTTGTAGTGCATTAGAAGTGGGCCCTACAAAAAGATGACCAAGGTCAGGTATATACTCTTCCCAATGAGGGGGATCGACAAACAGAAGAGTGATGTAGGAAAGGTATAAGTCATCCATACATGATGGAAGAGGAGTGGAAAGGAGGATGGTGAAATGAACATATGAGGGTGAGAATGGGACTACTCGATGTCTTATGGGAAGTGAGGAGTGTCAAAATACTCTGGAAAGGTGAGAGAATAAGGATAAGGGTCCTCAGTAGCACTCTCTTCATAAAAATTAGAAGTACTTTTGGGCCCTAAAATATTGACCAAGTACAAGAAGGTGCGTGGGCACACAAGGCCTATTTTAAGAAGGGTGCGTAAGGTGAAAACACGTAGGACAAGGTTTTAGGATGGTTTAGTAGAACTAGTGACGCGTGCACAAGGTAAAGAAAAGACTTTGGGACTTAGGCATATGTGTCATATTGGGCAGAACATGAGGAAAACATGACTTGACTATGCACATGGAGTGGATAAGGTTCCAGACTGGTAACTTGGTGCCCATGAAAGGAATATACCTTACGATAGAATATTCTAGAAGGTCATCATGGTGAAGGATGGAGAGATTGCGTCTAAAGGAGTGTGTTCCCATGGAGGACCACTTAGACATTTGACACCTAATCTAAAACTTCAGAAAGGCATGGCAGTGCTTGCTAAGGATATATATATACAAGCATTCAGTAGAATAAAATATATATAGATACCAAGAATGGAAAGAGGCGAGGCTATGTAGAAATACTCTGAGAGTTCTATGGGTTAGGCTTAGAGGATCTATAGGGGTATGATGTATCAAGGGGATGGGTCTGAATATTTTTATTTTTAGTAAGAAGGGCTTAAGTCTAGTTCTGATGCATGACATTGGTCTTTACTATTATATGGATCTGTGATTGCCTCAGTAAATGTAATGTGGTTATCAACGTACTTAATATGAATGTATGTGGTTCTAGGTTTTACTTATATCTGTATGGATCAGTTTTATATATATTTGATATGAGTGGGTGTAAAACCTTGTGCATTTCTTTTTTGTTATGATTCAGATCTATGTTTTCTAATTATTTTGTTATCAGAATGAATACATTGGTCTAGAAGCCCATTTTGAGCTCTAAGATGAATGTATGGTTCGTTTCTAGTCTCTTCACTTAAGTTTCTATCGTAAATAATGCATTCTCAAATAAATCACATAAAGGAGAAGCTCGGAGCCCATGCATGCCTTGGGTGAGCGCTCAGCACCCACTGGGTGATAGGATGATGCGCATGGGATTTCCTTCTTCTTTGAAATGAAATAAAAATGAATACATCTTGGTTTCGTTACCGGGAACTCTTTTCAAAGTTTTTGTGAGAAATGACATGCATATTTTTCCTTGTTATGTGTGATGATAGAGCGCTTGACTTTAGAAAGTGTTGAAACATGGTTCAAGAGCATGGAGGACAAGTTTTCTCAAAGATTCAGCACTGGACTTGAGTTTATTGCATGTAGATGGGTAGAAGAGAACCTATACCACAAACTATATGAGAAATTATTTTGTTGCTTCCCAGTAGAGCTATATGAATGGCTTTCGGCATACGCATCTAGATCAAGATGGTACTATATATCGTGTGTGTGGACCCAAGATGACTATCAGAGGTTGTAGGATGGAGATCTAACTTGGACACGTGTTATTGATCACCAGTGAAAGGGAGTGTTGGATAATTACACTTTAGAATATGCCATTTTGACGTATTCTTTCCCAGAATTTACTGAGTTTGAGTTTTTAAGGGAGCCTAGAGGATCATTTTTGAGTGCTATTCCTTTGGCTATGAAGATGTTGGTTGTTACTTTGAGTTTAGAAGAATTCTGCATGGCCGACTAAGTGACTCTGAGCATTGGGAAAGGAAGCTATGGTGGGGCAATATGGAAGAAATTACGACTAAAAAGGAAAGGGAGTAGAGACGACTCAAGTATAACGAATCTCATGAAAGGGAGATGACTAGACAATGTGAGGTTGCAAGTATGATGGATCTATAGAGGCAGATGTTGTGAGAGGGTGTTGAAGTTCACGCAGAAGAAATGGAGCCTGGGCAGTTTGTGATACCCCATCTTGGTAAGTGTAGGAGAGAGGCCTCTTTAGCTTCTGATGAGAGTTCATCACATGGAGAAAGAAGAGCCATCGACATGCATCTGAACCCACCTAGTGACCAACCCTTGGCGCTTGATTTTCCAAATCAAGGGAGAAGTACTGATAACCTAGTTAGTATCGATGGTAGTAACTGATCGGTGTCTAGAAGATATAATTTTTCATTTGGAACATCTATGGCCACACATACCATTTCATTGTTTAGAGGATTTATTGGGCAAAGTGCAAGTACACAAAGTTTGGGCAACATGTATGGGAGTGACATGAGATACACTTCTGACAGTGGAGCAATCTCACAAATCATTGGTGTGCAGTTCATAGAACATTGGGGACACTAGGCATGACCAATTTAGGCCCATTGTCGATTATAGGAGGATCGGGAGGTGGAACTGGTGGATCTGGAAGCACAGGACCTGGTGGATCTAGTGGATCTATTGGATGGAACATCGAAGGGAACCAAGGATCTAGATCTGGATGACAAGGGCCTCGGCCACCTCCTCATGTGTTCTTTGAGATGTATTTACACTTGTCATATTACCAAGGTATAGAGGATGTTGTGAAACATGTGCACAAGTGTGAATTACTATGGTGCGTGAAGGGGATCACTACCTCGGTGCGGAAGGCAAGTCAATTTGTAATAATGTTGCAAGGGTTCATGCATAGTTGGTATAGGAAGTACGGACCCTATCAGATGGTGGTAGAATACACTACATTCAAGAATGCCTTCCTTTTAGAGTTCCATGTACCAAATTTTGAGAAGAAGAACATCAGTGCTTTGAAGGAGATCTAGCAGGGAATGATAGAGAATGTGTGGGAGTATGATGCACAGTTTAAAACTCTCCTATCAAAACTATTATATAACATTCACCCTTTACAACATGATCAATAGTTTTTTGGAAGGTTGATCACCCCATTTAGGAGGGAATTGTCACATAAAACATCCATTGACCCGCATGAAACTCTAGAGGCTACCTTATGCGTTGAAGCAGTTGGGAGAGTTGATACTAGTGTGAGCCCCTTTCTGGAGGCTCAAATCACTGCAATGGGCAAGAAGTTAGAGAAGCTATCTGTAAACTCAACACATGAGACTCGTAGTGGTATTTGGTGCATAGATTGTGAAGTAGAGGGGCCAACCAAGGATAGTTTCCTTTGGAAGTCAGTACGCACCGTAGCAATAGATTGTGAAATTTGTCACGGGGACCATGATGCAAGTAGATGTCCCTTGCTGCAACGTGTAATATGGAAGAATGTGTCTTACTACTGTAAGATCTACACCTATATGACCCATGATACTAGGGATTGTAGGCTTATTGACAAAATCCATGAGGCCATTGATCATGATGTGCACTAGACCAGCCTTGCTAGTAGTTCCAAGGAAGATGATCATCATTATGAAGGATGCGTGGATGGAGGGGCACATGGGAGAGGTTCTCGCGGAGGATTTCATGGTCCCAATAACCACGAAGGAGGAAGAAGTGAGTTCCCATTAGGAACCTGCTATAAATGTGGATATACAGAACATTACAGGCATGAGTGTCCAGATTTACTGCAATGCTCATGGTGCGAGAAGAAACATAAGTATGAGGAGTGCCCTGAGTTGTTTGAGCACATGAGCCAACAACACTGGAAGGAAAAGGGCACTAGGATGGTGAGTATAAAGAAGGACGAGACACGTTGAATTCCTAGAGTTACGCGTGAGTCATGGTTAGAACCTATTTTGGTGACAACACGAGCAGAGGCTATGCACACCAAGGAAGTACCAATGTAAAGGACTATAGCTTCAAGAGAAGAAGTGGTGCACAGGAAGTATCCAGACCCTACCCACCAGAAGTAAGTGTATTAAGAGGGAATGGATTTCATTTGGAATTTGTAGGGAGAAATACAGTGTCTAAAGGAGCAGTCTAGGTAGCAGGAGAAAAGAAGGAATGCCAAAGCTCTACAGAAGGACCTAGATGAGGTTAAGGAAGTGTGCAAAATGTTAAGGCAAGATAATATTATTCCCTTGCTAGGAAAATGGCTATGGGAGAAGATTCCACGTCTTGGAGCAGAGTGTGAAAGGCAGGGATTGCATGCAAACCTTCCTCCCCATAGCCTTGACTATGACAAAGAGATCACACTAAATGTAGTTGTGGATGGTTGGCTGCTGATTAACATATTGATTGATAGGGGAGCATAATTCAATGTTATTAAATTATATGCCTAACATCATATGGGAAGGCCTGCATTACAACCATCTTTGAATGTGTTATATATGGCAAAAAAAACTAAGGAAATGCCCATTGCAGTATTAAAGGATGCAATGATAACCATTTAGGAGGCCAAGTTTACTGGAGACTTCAAAGTCTTGGAACTCATTGAATCAGACAATTTTCCAGCATTTCTTGGGTGCCCATGGTGCTATAAGAACAACACTGTCCTAAGGTTCAACAAAGGATATATCAGTTTTGAGAACAAGGAATAACATGTCATCATCCCTTTAACGGATGGAAATACGGTGTCTTACGATGAACCATTAGGAGAATAGGTGCTTGATAGAATTTATGTGCACTCCATCAGAGACCCAGAGATAATTCACTTTACAGAAGGAGTTATCCAATTTGAGGATACTTAGTTTGTAAGTGATACAACAAGCATGGCATGTGATAACTAGAAGCACAAGACCTATGAGTTAATTGGATGATAGTTGAGGGGGTCTGTAACAAGATTGACCAAGGTGTAGTCACTCAAGTGCCTAGAAGGAAAGAAGTTACCAAGTTACTCTGGAGGGGCATACCCTGAAATTTTCTTACGGGACATGGAAGATTAGTGGAAAAATGAGGAAGAAAGAAGAGGGATGCTCAATTATAACCTACTCAAGATTGTAGCGTGCTCGTGGGATACACATCAAGAGAACCTATTGGAGTGGCACGAGGTAAGAATTGTGTTTTCTGTGAGGTTTTCCATGAGCAATGCGCCCATGGTCATAAAATACTACCATGGTAAAGAGACTGCTTCATTTCAGATCCAAGCGTGTGAGAAGGTCTGGATAGGATGTGCAAAAGCCTTACCACCATCATTATGGGTGCATAAGTTGTATTCCACACTACAAGGTTGTGTGTGTATGTGGTATATCCACTTAGAAACACGCTGCCAGATGGGAAATTGGTAGGAGATAACAACTGATCTCATCCAAGATTTTGAATATCGGAGCATAAATCCATTAGTGGATAAGGCATTGCAAGTGATCAAGCACCTTACAATGAGGGATAGTGCCATGGCGGAAGACATGCTACTAGATTTTATAGGTGAGCCTATTTTAGAGGCATGCTTTGATGAGGATGAGTCAGAGGAGATGCAGTTTGAGCATGCATGCATAAAGAAGGAAAAAGGAAATATGGTTTATGTCATAGATGGAGAGGAAATGGAAAGTCTAGATGTTAACCATTCTGTAGGTACGTGCGATGTTATAGAAAATGTTGATGAAAGGATGCACGTTTACCATGAGCCCTTAAAGCAAAGAAGGTTAACATTTAGTCAGAAGTAGAACCCAAGGAAGCTATCATTAGAGACTACTGGTCGAAGATGGAGGTCTCAAAGATCATTTATTTGTTATGTGAGTTATAGGATTTATTCCCTCATAGGTATCATGAACTCAAAGGCATCCACCATTCCTTGGGGGAGATGAGGATAAAAATGAAGGAAGGTGCGTTCCCAATCTAAAAGAGGCCATATCAAATGAACCCAAATTTGTGTGTATAGGTCAAGGAGGAGATAAATAAAATGATAGCGTCAGGTATAGTTGAGGTTGTGGTAGAGTCAGAATGGATAAGCCCAATGGTCATCAACATCAAAAAGGATGGAAGGATCAGGATCTGTGTTTACTATAGAGACTTGAATATAGTATGTGTCATTGATCACTTCCCGAACCCATTTACTGAAGAAAGATTAGAGGGAGTGACCGGGCGCGAAGTCTACTTTTCACGGATGGGTTCTTAGGGTACCACCAGGTGAGGATTGTAAAGGAAGACCAGAGAAAGAAAACTTTCTCCACTGAATGGGGAAGTTTTTCTTATATGGCCATGCCTTTTGGGTTGAAGAATGCACCTGCTATGCTCTCGTGCACTGTAGTACAAGCCTTTCAGTGCATCCATAAATTTCTTCAGGTCTATTTGGATGATTGGAATGTGTATGGTCTAGTCAAAGCAGGGATAATTTTAGTGGCGAATATTCGTAATATGGTGAATATTTTATTTTTGAAAATTTTTAAAAGGCGAATGTTCTGGCGTAGGTCAGTGACCTGTTCACCTAAAAATTATAGTTTAATTTTTTTAGGGTTCGGCTTCACCTAACCTTGAAACTATCCCCTATATAATCCTAGATTATTCGCTAGGTAGAACACTACTAGCTCACTCATACCACCTGGGGGCATATATATTATCAAGTACACTAAACACGCGATAGGAGGGTGAAGGCTACATATGCGTGTCAAAGTGTTTGTTGACACGTGAAAGGGAGATTTTTTTGACGTGTGACAGGGAGAGTTTGTTGATGTGTGACAGGAGTGCGGAGAAAGTAGACGCATGACATAGAGTTTGTTGATGTGTGACACAAAGATTTTTTTGTTGTGTGACATAGGAGGGTGCAGGGTGCAGATGCACGATAGAAGATTTGATGTCGTGCATTAAGAATGTGGTTTTCATGTGTCAACAAACCTCACTGACATGTGTCAACAACCTTCTTAATGCGTGATAACAAATATTTGTCATGCATCTGTAGCCTTCTTTCACACCACTTAAAAATGAGGTGAAAATTTTGCTGTCAGACCCCCAAAAACTTCATCTTCCTGCGAAACCGGTTATGAGGATATTCGTCAGGTATTTTCCACCTCTGATTTACTAAGAGGTCTCTTAAAATGAACCCTGAGTCAAAGACAATTGTGATAACTTAAGACTGATGTTTGAAAGGTGTCAACAGTTGAGGATATCCCTCAACATCAAGAAGTGTGCATTTTCTACCCGATTTGAAACCTTATTAGGACATATCATATGGAAGGAGGGCTTACTAGTAGATCCTGTCAAGGTTTTAGCCATTGTGGGTTTAGGGGAGCCTAATAGCAAAAGCACCGTGCATGGATTCCTTCGGCATACGGGTTACTATAGGAATTTAATCAAGGGATATGCCAAGATCTTCAAACCCTTGGAGGAATTTCTTAGACACAAGAGTGCCTTTCATTAGGTAGAGGTGCAATAGAGAGCATTTGACACTTTAAAGGATAGGCTTGTCACCGCACTCATACTCCATTATCCTGTTTGGGATAAGCCTTTCCATGTTCATGTGGATGCTTCTAGTATAGCCATTAGATCAGTACTGGAAAAATATGGTGAAGGGATTATTTACCATCCCTTGAGTTTTGCAAGCAAAAAGTTAACATCAGCAGAAAAAAATTACATCATTACCGAGCGTGAAACACTATCCATGATCTACGCACTACACAAATTTAGGAAATATCTACTGGAAACACCATTTATATTCTACACAGACCACGTGGCATTAAAATACTTGGTAAACAAGCCCATTCTGCAAGGGCGCATATGTCGATGAGTTTTGTTATTCCATGAATTTGAGTTCATAGTGGCTGTGAATCCAAGAAAGAGTAATTCTAGACTTGATCACTTGTCTAGAATTGACTCAGGAGAGGACGCAAAAAGAATTGAGGATACCATGCCAGAAGCACAATTATTTAGGTTACGACACACGCCCTCAGACTTAGAGGATATTATGGTGTTTCTCAAAATGGGTGTGGTGCTAAAAGGGATGAAAGCATTAGAGAGGAAGCAGTTAACCATACGTGTCGCACCCTACATGTTGGTTAGTGGTGATTTGTACAAGCTAGGACACGATGAATAGTTGCACCAGTGTGTGCTAGAACACGAGTTCTTGACTATTATGGAGGAGAATCATGGAGGAAGTGCAGGTGGACATTATGCAGGGGATGCCACTGCACATAAGATATTACAAGATGGGTTATGGTGGGAGACCCTATATCAAGATTGCAAATATTATTTCAAGGCATGTGATCATTGTCAATTCTTTGAAAAACTGGGGTTGAGCGATGAAATTCCTTTGCGCCCTATCCCAAGTACAGGGCCATTTGAAAAGTGGGCCATAGATTTTGTAGGCCCCATTTTTCCATCTGCGCATAGGATGGGATCATGCTATGTAATCGCTTACATGGATTATTTGACAAGATGGGTAGAAGAAACACCTACCAAGGATTATACAATGGCTACAGTAGGGCGGAGGGATGAAATTCCTTTGCACCCTATCCCAAGTATAAATCAATTTGAAAAGTGGGCCACAGATTTTGTAGGCCCCATTTCACCAACTGTGCGATGATGGTATCACGCAATGTAATCACTTACATGGATTATTTGACAAGATGGGTAGAATTAACGCCTACCAAGGATTGCACAATGGCTACAGTAGTCAGGTTTCTATGGGAAAATATTGTTACAAGGTATGGATTCCCATTGAGCTTAACTAGTGATAGGGGTATGCATTTCCTAAATGAAACCATTAGGATTCTATTAGCAGAGTTCATGACGGCTCAGCATAAGACTACACATTACCATCCATAAATAAATGGAACTTCCGAGGCATTTATTAAAATACTGAGTCATACCTTGGGAAAAATATGTGACGTTGGTAGATAAGATTGGGATGATAAAGTAACAACAATTCTATGGGTGTATAGGAAAACCTACAAGAGGTTAAATAAAGTGACACCATTCCAATTGGTGTTTGGCGCAGAGGTTGTCCTTCCCATTGAATTAATGTTACCTTCTTTGTGTATAGCGTGTGCAGGATGATTGGCCGATGAACAAGCGCATGAAGAAAGGATTGTAAAATTGATGAAATTAGATGAGAGATGATCATTGGACAGGTGGAGTCCAAAGGCTAAACAAAAATTATGGCATGATTACCACATCAAAAACAAACAATTTGAGGTTGGGCATACGATATTGTTATATGATTCCAAGTTTCTGTGCCATCTCGAAAAGTTTAAACTCCATTGGTTATGACCCTATATCATCTCAGAAATCCTTAATTCAGGCATGTACCATTTGAGAGCACTAGATGGGATGAGATTTCTACGCCATTTCAATGGGAGTAGGCTGAAGCGCTACTATAAATAAGTCTTCTTGGTGTTTTTAATAAGGTAATATTGCTAATTAGTTTAAAATTTTCCTTTATGTAATTTCTTTTCTTATGTTTCTCTTTCTCTTCGTTTGTTCTATTGTTTGTTTTGTGCCTTGGGCACCGGTAACCACATTAATTTTTGAAGGTTGTGCATGCGCAGAGGACCACACATTTGTTTTAGTGTGGGGTAGAGTGATGCAAAGTATAGGCCCGTAATACAAGTTGAACTGGTAGTAGATGTTGCAATGAATGTCCCGATTGATGGATACAAAGCACACAGAGATGAAGGAAGTGCATGGAAGAAGAGGTGGAAAAAATTTTGGTGTCAGGATAATAATTTAGAGAAACCACGTACAGAGGAGGAAGAAGCGTGAGAACAACATGAGGTAAGCAAGAGAAAAAATCAGGTGGAAAGAAGAAGTGCCTTTGGCACTATTTACACACGCGTAAGAGTGTAACATCCTCATTTTAGACAATAGAACAAGTCAATTTTTTTTTTTTTTGATAAATGCTTCTTGGTTCTAAATACATAATTTATAACTCACAAATCAAATAACCATTCATATAACAGATAACCATATGCAGCTGTAATGACTCGGAGTACCTCCGATCTATTCATTCCATGACTCGGTAATCTACCGATCTATTCATGAGTAATAAGAGTTGGCGCTTTTATTTAACAAATCACTCTTGCGGTTCTCTTCCCTATTCTGCGATTCAAAATGCTCTATCCAAGGAACCTAACTGAATAACTGTTACCATTATTCATCGGCATCTCATCCCTTAGACCAGGTGACTCAGGACAACGCAATCAGCAGCTTGCGATACTTTGGCCAAAGATTTGAAACATAATGCTTATGTCTTGTATTCCTTAACGGCATACTCGTCAATCTGGAATACGTCCTTCACCCCATTCTTATGTTATGTAGAATGTCTTATACCGACTTCTGTCAGTCCCGGGTAAGTGCACCAAGTTGGGGGACAATTAAGTGGACATCAAATCCTGAATTTTACATTAAAAATAGCAAAACATCAAATTTAGTCTTTCACGGACTTGAACCATGCCAAAAAGTTAAAACTATGTCATAAAAATGGTACCATTACGTAGGGGAGACTATTAGCTTTGTAGAAATACTGATTTTAAAGTGAATAGAAGAGGATAAATATCATTTTATAATTTTTTACTAATACTAGGTCTTTAAGACACTTTTTCCTGTGAATGTTTATGTCTACGTTTAAGACTGCAAAATTTGTTTCACTTATCAGAATGTGATAAAACTTATACCATCCCAACCATGGTGAAATTATATACATGTTCAAAAAAAAATTTATTTGATTTCAATAAATTTTGATGAAGTTATGGCGGGCAAACGGAAAGTGCTATGTTTTCTTTATGTTTTCATACCACTTTCACGGAAAAAATCATAAAAAATAAAATATTACTCAAAAAAATACAAAATAAAATCCATCCCAAGATAGATAGTGGCATATAACTTCTCACAAAAGGAAAAAAATATTTATCAATTTTTGGTCATTCAAACTGTGGGCAAACGGACTATAATCTTATCGGCGTTTTAAAAAAAAAATACCAAGTCATTGAATTTTGAGTGTTTAATATAGTTAATATTGTCCAATTTTTACAAAAATTAGTATTTTAGAAACTAGATTCCAGATTCTACGATTCATATTAATATAATTTTGTCTAATTTTGAGTGTATGTATTGCTAATAATCCCTACAAGTTGATTTTATGTTGTTATTTGCAAAATGATGTCCACGGATGACCCTATATTTGTCCATCAACTTCCTGCACTTACCCTCCCTATTATCCCAAGTTAATCACTCGGGAACGGATTAGTAAGGTGACAATGTTATATGGATGCTCCCGAGGACTAGGGATAAGATGACATACTGGGTCAATCCTAACTAAACCAGTGTGTCAAGATACCCCGAGTCTCCTAGGCAGCCATATAATGTGACCCCATACCTAATCGGTCCCAAAGTAACTTGTACGAGTTAAAGGTGTAAATCTTAATGATCAATGCAAAGGGTGTCATCATAAGTCACCTGCATTGTGGTATCTTCGAGAAGATCCTAATCTTCTCGAAGGTACAACCCTACAGTTGTCTTATGCCGTCAACCTTTAAATCCGCCTCGAAAAGATCTACCTATTAATAAGCGTTACGCACATAGAGTTAAATTATATTAAAAGATGTTCCCCTAAGGTTAGCCTTTCCCGATCCTTGGATTCTTCTTCATAGAATGACCTTTCGCAATAAAACCCATTACACAGAGGAGTTATTAAGACTATGGTCTCTTCAAGGAGTTCATAGAATATACATAATTCTAATTCAACGAAATGGGACAATAGCTCATAAACTTCACATGAGATTGCCATCTGAACCCCATTTAGGTTTATATCAGTTCTCATAACTGAATTTATATCGTACTTACTAGTATTAGATATAATGATTGAGAATCCAATTAAATGTTGTCCTGTCATAATCAGGACTAGGGATTAATAATTTAATTCAGCTTGTTTAGCATTCTGCTTAGGTATATTTTAACCCTATCTTCCAAAAAGACAGTTACCTAAATTTCAATTTAGCTTCAGATAGAACATACTGGAACTGCTAAACAATCATAAGTATTCAATCACATATTCTTGTAAAGCTTACATTGATAATCCCAAAGTTTCCAAATATATACATAATAACAAAGCTCTCAAGATATTTGAACCGAAGAAGGTCAAACTATCATGATAAGAATACAAACACATAATTAACAAATATCACTTTCCATTCCTTTCAGAATTAATCAAATACATTTTATGCATTCAACATACTTGATACAATACTCAACGGAAGAAGAACATCCTTCCTCATATAGTACATTTAGAAAATCAAACTGAAATTCATCATAAACCAAGTTAAACAATCTGAACATCCTATCAGATCTGCATGCTTTTACCACTTACGTCGATCATCTGCAAAATTTTTCAACATGAGTCAGTTCGATGAACTGAGCATGATAAGCACTAACTCTTAAAACATTTGCAATCCACCAACTGTTTTCATTAAACAACCTGTTTAAATGAGATCAATTCACCAAACAAGTTTACATGTTTCAGACTATGCTTTGCAATACAAAAATGACTACAAACGTGTAACTCTATTATCGTTACAGAATAGTCTTAAATACTTCCCAAATATTTCATCACAATATTAGAAATCAAGAAGGACGAAAGTATCCATATCATCTATCCATCTGAATTCCAAAAACAAAAAACTTCAGACAGATCATTTCATTCAACAGTAAAAGGAATATCATAATAAATCATGATTCCATAAATAGGTTCAAAACAGTTCCAACGGTTAGGTGAAAATATCAACATATATTTTCATAACAGAAGAGAAAGAAAACAAGTCATTCAAATTTCCCTTCAACAAGCTCATGACTGTACCATCTCCTTAAATGGAAATCATTCACCTTACATGCATACAAATAAGTCAGACGAGCCACAAGAAGAATCACTGTTTTGTTAACATCAAATATAACAAAACTTCTGTACAGTAGCTATCACACCAACAGTGATGACTACCTACCAAACAGACTCCACATGACCTTCCACATGAAACAGCAACAAGAAGATATTCCCCACATCGCCTGTCGAGGTGCAGTCGACGGCTCAAAGTTCAGTCAAGCTCAAGGCAGGATAGTCATGCAACAGAATACATAAACATGACTACAATCCCATACATCAACCTACAGTCCCCTTCTAGTCCTAAATAAATACTACAAGGCTTTCGGACCCAAGGTCGAAATCAAAGAGCTTCAATTATTCACAGTCAACAATAGACTCCTCAACATTAAGCAACTGATGTTTCCCTAAGACTATGCTGAGATAATCACACAGAATTTCCATAACATGCACAACCTTATCTAACTGAAATAATCAGAAAGGAAACATGACATACCGTAATCTCATCAAGACACATTCAAGGTTTGAAGTGTGGTATTCACGACCCATTTTTACAGAGACAAGTTACATGATATCTAACTATACTCATGGAGTCCAACAGAGCCAAAAACAACAAGTGAACCAATCAGGTTGAATAGAGGCAAATACTATAGTTACCTGTCAAGGGTTAAACTGAACCCGAACAACAGTAACAAGATAAATAATAATAAACGAATCCAACTGTGTCAATCAATATTTTCGCACAAGCTTGCACAGAAAGGAAACGTAACGTACACTCAAGAGTTTGTACCAAAAATTCATACAAAATAACATAGGTCGTATACCTGTTACTCCTTCAGGACTCCAACAAATCAAATTACCAATACTCAAATATATAAAAATATAGCTTCAACAGAGGTCCATAATACACGACTCACTCTATGGATTCTACGGAGTCGTTTTGAGTACAATAAATAAATATATTGCATACTATCAACGGGTTGCATCCCATAACCACAATGCAAGGGAAAAACAACTTCAGAACGGTCTCAAAGAAGTACTGTAACATAGCAAGTTATCCATTCAAAAAATCCTAAATATCATAGCAGAACCCGAACAAGATTCAATAATCACTACCTTAATAACCTCAACAGAGTTACAAAGAAGTCCAAAAAACTGAACAAAATGTCCATCAGTATCTTTTCCGACAAGAATCAACAACAAGCATCGACTACGAGTATAAATCAACAAGCATCACAGTAGCCTGTACCCATCACGAGAACAATTCATGGGTTCTCACAGAGCAGGCCTAGCGTACATTCATTTCATATATTTCGCAAACTTAAATCCGGAATGCAAAACACAAGGAAATATAGCTACAGTTTGAAATACAATAAACACCCATCAAGGGTTAAATTGAAAAACCGAACCAGCATGAAGATACAGTGCCAAAAATCACACAAGACTTACCATAGAAACCAACCAATTCCAAAAATCATCTGAACATAGTTGTTCTAATGAAATCACTTGAAAGACAACAAGATTTTTAAAGGTTAGGGCCTAACATGCCTGGATATTTGCTCAAAATTTCGAAGCAGACCACTGAAAGAGCTCAAACCTTCTCCTTCTTTTCCAAATTAGATCCACCAACAGAAATTTATTATTTTCATGACTTATATATTTTCCTTGCCAGAGGAAAGAGCTAGTTACGCTCATACTTTCCATGCAACACCAAGAAGACTGGTGCGAAGAACCATTGAACAGACAGAAGGAAAACCGGAGCGCATGCAAAACCAAACAAACAATCAACTTTCCATTTTGCATGCTTCCCCAAGAAATCCGAGCTCTAAGCCCGAGTCCATTGATTGCATTAATTCCCAGTTACCCACTCAAACTCCACTGCCACTGACCGCCATAGTTGGTGATAGACAAATGAAATTCAAAGACCATTTCTAACTTTGGCGACCTGCCACGTCGGCTCAAGTTAGCCGTTTTAAAACTTCCACTAATTACCTATCCCTCATGCTTATCCACACATTTAATAACATAGAAACTGCCGCCCATGGTTCACACCCCTTCCATAGGTCCCCTTATTCTTTGCTCAATAGTTAGGTTAGTAACTTAGGTTAGGATTTAGGATAACACCTAGGCTAACCTCTTAGAACATAGATACTAACTTAGAGCATTAGCTCTTAGCCTAGGTCTAGGTTAGATTAACACTAATCCAACCCCTAGGTTAAGTTTAGTTTTTTTAGGTTACTAACATTAATAATTCCAGTTAGGTCTAACATTTCATATACTTAGAAAAAGACCTACAACATGCATTCTTGAACAGGGTTCACTCCTGTACTGCCATTAGGCTACAGAATTATATGCAACAGAATTATTACCTGGTCCATGACCAAGACCTTCCAGATATACTTCGATATCGAGAACCATTCCATTTCACATGATCAACCTGAGTTAGACTCGGGATTGGCTTTATTCAATGAATTCAGACCTTGCAACCTGTGAAAGGTTTATAATTTTTTTAATTCATCACGAATAACTTAAAGCACCACTTGGATCAATACCACTAATCCAAGGCTAGGTCTTAAAGATGAATAACTTCATAATTCATTTCGAGATCAGATTAAACTCAGATGCAAAATGAAATAAATAAAAGAGTCCAATCATAGTCTGACTCAGTCAAAGATCTGCAAATCTGCAAAGAAGATACAGTACATATCAAGCATGAATTCTCAATCAAGGAACACATCCTTTTACACAGAGATCGCATATCAACACTTGTATGATTAGAAGGAAGTAACAACAGTTTAGGGTGTTACATGCTTGAGTCTTTTTTGAAGATATATTGTTTGCGTGCCAGAAGGTTGTAGAATATTTCGTGCGAGATTGGGTGCATAAGTGAAGGCGTGTAAGGATGAATTGGTGGAAAAATCCTCATTTATTGTTAATTACGGTGGTAGGTAAACAAACATTTAATGTTGGAAATAAGGAAAAGCTATAAATAAGAAGTTGGGCACTTCATTATTTTACCTTGCATTTATGAAGTGAAAAGATTTCTCATGAACTAGTGCATCCAAAAGTGATTTTTGCGAAGAAAAATTTAACAAATCTAAGAGAACGTGACAAGAGTAGATCTGAAAACCAGTAGCAAAGGAGTACATGGGCGTGGAGAAAGTTGTTTATAAGTGCCATCTAGTGAAATAATTGTTCCAATTAGGTTTTGGCAACTAGGGCACGGTGATAGGAGGGTTTCTTCACAAGATTAAGCCTTAGGGTTTGATAGAGTTGTAGAGTAAAGCAAGGAGAAGATGTTTAAAGTGTAACCTAACCAGAAGAATGACACCATAGAAAGCAACCATCTCACCTAAAAATAAGAAGGGAAAGGGCAAGGGGAAGCAAATGGCTTCCGTCGAAAGAAAACATGAAGAGTGGTAGGTAGAGATGCAATACCCAGATGGGGTATTACTTGGAAAATATTGTGAGTCTCATTTGCAGAAAATGATTGTGAGTGGCTATAATCATCGCACCAGAATGACAGATAAATAAATGGCTTTGGAGTTGGTTCACCTAAAAAAAAGAGAACACCGGAGGGCATTTCCATATACAATGACGAAGTAAAATTTAAACTAGAGAAGGAATGGTTACTGCAACTTTATGAACTATCCTACTTCAGAAAACCTAAGGGCCTCTA
Source organism: Taxus chinensis (assembly GCA_019776745.2). Lineage (NCBI taxonomy): Eukaryota > Viridiplantae > Streptophyta > Pinopsida > Cupressales > Taxaceae > Taxus > Taxus chinensis. Next base: position 605,440,182 of record CM034155.1, on the reverse strand, counting down.
TCAGTGGCTAAGGGCATGACCCTTTTTTTTTCTCGGGGTTAAAGATGTGCATAACTCCCCAGTTGATTTCCATGTTCATAGGCCATATCTATGAGGGGTATAACATTGATGATGACCTAAGCAACAAAGAAGCCATCAAGGAAACAATAGTTGCATATGACTATAAGAAAGGATCGTGATACTTTGACATCATAGAGATTCTAGACCCTATGATGAGGATGGCCACGTGTTTGGTAACCAAGCTCAATGATCAAGAAAGATGGACTCAAGTGAATAAGGCATGGCTAAACATATGCCTGAAAATATCTAAGGGGACCATCTACAGCTTGTCCACTTTCATCGCGGATGAAATCATTAGTAGCGCGCAAGAGGGAGAGAAGATACTATTCAGCAATGTCCTCCTCATAATTTTTTTCTTAGAGATCGGAGAGCACTGATGGGCCGGAAAGGTTTGTTTGGGAGTACCCAGAAGAGGATCCCTCACCCGTGAAGAGGTTCGCGAAATATACTTGTGAGACCATGACAACCACTCACAAGGTGCACTTAGAGAAGTGGTACAGGCATATGAGGGACACGTTTGGGGTAGAATGGAGTATTCCAAAGTATTTACCTGCACTCATGAAAGGGGAGGTAGAATTCACAGTGTATCAACACTTCTGCATTACTAGTTCAAGGAGGCCAAAATGCTAAAGTTTTACCTTAGTGAGGTAGATGCCGACCACCACGAGCTGCATTGAAAGCTAGTCTATCCCAAAAAGTGCGCATACGTGGAGAGATATGTCTCCCATGAGATACAAATGATGAAGCCTGTAATATTTGCAATCACTGGAAGGGATGCAACAAGGATATACCTTCGCATAAGGCCAAAGTTTGAAAAAGGCGCTTACTTGGAAAATGATGTATCAATCCTTGAAGACACCACATGAAGGAAGAATCCCACACCAAAGAAGAGAGAAAGAGAAGAGGTGCAGAAAGCACTAAGTATTCAGACTACACAAGTGGTAAGCACTCCAGAGACAAGCACTAAGCCTAGTACTTATGTGTAGAGAAATAATTCCTTGGTGAAATAAAATACTCCAGAAGAAGAAGTACCAGAGCATGAAGAACCCATAACTTAGGAGAAGTCACCAGAGGATGAGGAAGAGGAAGTAGAATCTCCTATCGGGAAGAAGCAAAAGTCACTAGAGGAGGATGACTCGGAGGGTACATAGATCTTGGAGGCCTATAAAGGCAAAAGAGATGATGATGATGATGATGAACTTGAGGCAGTTCAAGGCCCTCACGTATTCAATGTACATGACTTGGAGGAAGAAGGAGAGGAAGAAGAAAATGAGTACATTTGTGTCAAGAGGAAGAATGACAAGGAAGAGAAGGATGCTTAGGACAAAGGGGTAAGTAAAGATATAACCAAAGAAAAAAGCACCCCAAGCCTCACAAAGGAACAGGTAGACGAGGAGGAAGAGAAATAAGTATAAAAACTCATCGAGGACCTAGTAGAGCAAGAGATGGAACACAATGCAAACATGGTGATGAAGGAAAAAAAGGATGAGAGCATAGAAAAAAAATATGGAAGCGTGGAAGGAGATCCCAGTTTGGCTATGACCTTTCCTAAGGCCGCACACATGGGGAGAAAGAGCGTAAAATCAACACAAATTCAAGGGATGGGCTATATTGATGATCTGAACAAGGTGTTGCACGCGCACTTTTAAAGCACCATACCAATGGAGAAACTCTTGGCTATGGAATCATTTGATGAGGAAGGTGCATACCCTCAAATGAGGAAAATGATTTCTTGGGCATTTGAGTCCCACATCAATGAGCCAGAGTTCAAAGTAAGCCAAGGGGAAATATTAAAGGTACCAAAGTCAAACTGAGTCAACCCCTTGGTAAATGCTTAGGGGCTATCAGACAAAAAAATTTGTAATGCATTGAACAAGGTTTCGGTTGAAGTAGAACCCATGCTCTTCAAGAGGAATGAAATAATGAATTTTCTAGAGGCAGAACTGGAAAAAAGGAAGAAGAGCTTGAGAAAAGAACCAAGCAGTTAAAGCAGGAGGAACTAAGGCTTGAGTTAAAAGAAGAGAAGGAAAAGGTGCGTGAGGTTTACAAGAATGTAGAGATGATCACAGATGCCATCATCTTGAAGCATCCAAATCTGACACCACCAGCACAAAAGTATGGATCCACCCTAGAGTACCTAGAGGACTTGACCTGCATCGTCACAATAGAAAGGCAACCACTAGCCTTGGAATATGCAGAAGAGGAATCAACACGCAAAGAGAAGAAGGAAAAGATGAAGGTTGTGGCCATTATTTCTCGGTACAATAAATTCCTCACTGATGTGAAAGTTTCCACCCAAGTCGTTGAGGTTTCCTATGACAACTGCATCGATAGAGATAGAGTGGCGAGCATTCTGGTCACCACTCATGAGGCAGAACCCAAGGATATCCAAGAGAAGAACAAGGGGAATAGAGTGGAATGTGACAGAATTCCAGCCAAGGTTGAGAAGAAATATGAGGTTATTGAGACCTTGCAGGGCTCAATAAAGAACTGGCTTAAGGAGTTGTATCCCTAGATCACTTGAATAATGGACACGCTTGAGGATTTGGGAAAAAAATTGGAGGGGATCGTGGAAACAATGAATACCCAAGGAGAAGGGCTAGGATTTGAAGAGGTAAACGCCCTAGTCGGTGACCTCTGTCAATAGGCACAAAATGAAGTCACTTCCTGGAATAAGTTAGAGGTAGACTTGAAGAAATATTTCCCTCTCCTCTTACAGAAATAATCATAATCTCCCCATTCTTTCATTCTTTCCCAAATTATTCATTCCTTTATTCTTTCCCCAAACTATTCAAGAACAATCATTATTTATTCCTTGATAAAATATTCCTGAGGGTGGAGAACAAGTGTAATGTGGGGTGATGTTGAGCCCCTAAAATATTGACAAAGTACAAGAAGGCGTGTGGGCGCGTAAGGCCTATTTGAAGAAGGGTGCGTAAGGTGAAAGCGCATAGGATAGGGTTTTAGGAGGGTTTAGTAGAACCAATGGCATGTGCACACAAGGTAGAGTAAAGGATTTGGGACTTAGCCATATTTGGTATATCGGGAAGAACACGAGGAAAGAATGACTCGAATATGCATGTAGAGCAGATAAGGTGCCAGCCTAGCAACTTGGTGCCCATAAAAGGAATATACCTTGCAATAGAAGATCCCAGAAGGTCATCATGGTGAAGGATGGAGAGATCACATTTGAAGGAGCATGCTCCCATGGAGGACCACTTGGCCACTTTGCATCCGATCTACAACTTTAGAAAGGCACGGCGGTGCTTGTTAGGGCTATATATATACAAGTGCCCAGTAGAAGAAAATATATACATATACTAAGAATGGAAAGAGGCGAGGCTATGTAAAAATATTTTGAGAGTTCTATAGGTTGGGCTTAGAGGATCTGTAGGGGTACGATGTATCAAGGGGATGGGTTTGAATATTTTTCTTTGTACTAAGAAGGGCTTAAGTCTAGTTCTGATGGATGATATTGGTCTGCACTATTATATGGATATGTGTTTGCCTCAGTAAATGTAATGTGGTTATCAACGTACTTAATATTAATATATGTGGTTCCTATTTTTACTTATATCTATATGGATCGGTTTTATATATATTTCATATGAGTGGTTGTAAACCCCTATGCATTTCCTTTTTGTTATGATTCAGATCTATGTTCTATAATTCTTTTCTTATCTGAATGAATATATTGTCTAAAATCCTGTTCTGAACTCTAAGATGAATGTATGGTTCGTTTCCAGTCTCTTCACTTAAGTTTTTGTCATAAATAATGCATTCTCACACAACTCATATAAAGGAGGGGCTTGGAGACCATGTGTACCTCGAGTGAGTTCCCAACGCCTGCTGGGTGATAGGATGACGTGTATGGGATTTCCTTGTTATTTGAAAGGGCATAAAAATGACTACAAGTACAATCCTCATCATCAAAAGTGAAAGCTTGTGAGTATGTGTTCATAGAACGTTCACCACATAACGCAGGAGTAGGAGACTACTACGAAGAGATGCTGGTAGGTCAATGTGAAACAACATGGAACTAGACAGAAGCAACAAGTATAGGGAACACAAGGGGAAATGGTCACATCCACCTCATAGAAATGGTCTCTAATGGAACACGAGTGTGAAGAGTGAATGGAAGTATGAACATGGTAAACAATGAGATTTGTAGTGAAAACATTAGTGAGATTGGTCTCAAAAGAAAGGTCCTAATGTGGAAATTCACCAAAGGACTCCTAGGAAGCAACACGAATAGAGGAACACTCAGTAGTTGAAGGGATGTGAGAAGGGGGAGAATCTATGGTGGCACAAGAGTGGTCAAGGGAAACATCGGTCTTATATGGAGAAGCAATATCACCATGTAACTATCGAATAATGGACCAATAAGTGAAAGGGAACTTAGTGTGCTTAAATAAACCCTGAATATCCCTAGAAATAGTAAGACCGAGAAGGCCATAGACCTCATCAATGCAATTAAACCACTCATACTTCTACTTAGGCTCGAGAGGCTCAGGAATGAGACCATGTAGGTAGGGTAACAAACCATGCATAATGTAATTTACAATGATTCCTTATTTCCATGTCCAATAGTTCTTAGAATCAAACATAACAACAAAATGATGAAACTGCATAGTGTGGATAAACCCCAAAAAATATCTCAGATGAAACTTTATAACTTAGTGACACAAGTACAAGCCTAAACAAACATTGTAATGACCCCCAAGAATGCGACACTTTATAAAGAAATCAATTTACAAAAAATAACAATCTCATCATGTAGTGTGCAAACAATCATGTAACTTTGACTAAAGAAGCTCTCAAAACCAAGCAACTGGTCAAAAGTTATAGCAAAAAAATGATTCCCACAACTAATGGAAAAAACCAATAAGCCCTTTAAATGGATTTAAAAAGTCCCTGAAATGTGTGCAAAGAGGTTTGTATGTGTACTTGTTGGAAATGGAATCAAATTTTAGATAGGGTTTATTTTTATTGTGAGAGGGGATTAGCTTCCTTCAAACCCCAGACCTTGCCCTCCATCCTTGACACTCGTAAGAAGGGCATACATTAACAAACAAAATGTATTCAAATATTATAATGCTAAGAAATAATTTTTTTCACTTTAAAACATTAAAAACAAGATTGTTGTGACCAAGATGAGTTGGTTTGAGTGCTAATGCACTGAGTTGGAGGTTGTTGCCTTACCGATGTGAGTTGGAGTGGCTCGTTGAGTCAATGCACTAATTCAAGGGGTCTAACATGTCTAAGTTGAGACGAATTGTGCAGCCAAGTTGTCAAGATTGCTAAATTGAGATGGTGGATGCAAAGACATTCATGTGTAGGTATAGACACCATTTTTTTGTATCGTTCCTCCCCTTCACCCTATGTTCTCTCTCGTTCATCTTTGTTGCACATTCTAATTCCCCTTTCCTTCTTAAATTCAAATTATCCTATTATTTCCTATTTCCCACCTCTTTCCATGCATTATTCCTTTTATTAACTAATTATCCCTAATTAATTCTAATCCTCATCTCATTATTTTCATTTCCCTAAACCACTCTAATTATCCCTAATCATCGTTAATGCCCATCTAATTCATTTCACATCCCTAAGTCTCTCATTTATCATCCCTAAATACCTTAATTTGCTATCCCTAGGTGCTCATTTAATAAATTCACATATATAAGCCCTTTATTTACTCATTCTAACCTCTCACCTACCTTCTTATCCTTTTTATGCAACCTTAACTCGTATTTATCCATCTAAACTCTAATTTTGCTTCATTTGGGCCTCTTTACCTTGAGTTAGGAATCATACCACCACCCTAATGGAAGACTCCCCATAATTGACGGTTACCCACTAAGGTTTCCTTCAACCCTATAAATACGCCCTTTCCCGCTCATTTCTTAAGGATGTAAAATCATTATTTTCAAGATATCTTGCGATCTTGTTCTCATTATTATGTACTACTAAAACTATCTTATACATCTTGAAGTTTTCTTGGAGATTTTGTGCATCTACTTTGGTGATTTAGGGAGATTTCTCTTGATTTTTCATATTGTTGCATTTTGTTATCACTAACACCCTGTGCAGGTTCAAGTATCTTTAGGGACTCTGTCTCACTCCATTTGAGCATTAAGTTCTATCTACATGTATCCATTTCATTTATTTCTCTTTCATCCACACCCTTACCAATCTTGGTCACCACCAATTCTATCCAAGTGTTGTCGATCTTACCCACCATACAACTTGTTTCTATCATCCATGCCTTCAACAATCTCTATTTTTGTCCCAATTTGTCTATGTCACTCAGATATTTTCTTTCTTGTACTTTATCATTCTATATGTGTTCTATCAAGCCCTAGTCCTCAGATTTTCCCTGGTCTCTGTTGAACCATTTCTGTTTTCCACACCCCATTGCCATCACTTTTTCTAATTTTATTACATCCTTTCCCCTTTTATAGGTTCAATCCGTTCTGTAGGTTTTTGTGTCCAGTCCAAATTTATTTACAGGTACAATTCACATCAGATCCAAACATATAGGAGCTCGAAGATCTATTTTTGGTGTACGTATCCTTCATTTAGCCCTAATTTCTACCGAATGGCACACTGTGGCCTTGGGTCGCTGTTGACCCATATGAGGTTTGCTTTGTTTCGTCATATTTAATTTAAATCTTCTTTTATCATCTTAGATCTACTTTTTAAATTTTTGTTTCTGATATTGCATGCTTTTATGAGATCCATTATCAGGTTTTATATTTCATATTATCTATAAGAGGATTGACATCCATCCATGAAATTTCACACTTCTTGGAACTGACTTATTTAGAAAACCCTCCATCTATCTACTAATCTGTTTTTCTTCTAGTGTTATTTGTTGTGAAAATCATCGAACTTACAACAAGGAGGTCCTCAATTTTTGTGTCTGTATTCACCCATCCCATCTCTAGGTACCATAAACCTTCCATGTTTTGAGTTACTAGTTTCCTCTATTATTAGGACATTAATTTGAATAGGAACTAAGAAACCTGTCCAACATTCTGGCACGCCCGATGGGACCCACCCTCTTGAGGTGAGTCTTGTTGTTGATTTCCATATTCCATTTTCTTTCATTTCCGCTAACCTTGTAAGGAAGAAATGTACATTGCTTACTTGTTCATGTTACATATTATCTTGGATTATATTTCAAACTTCATTTGAAGATCATATAAACATTATAATAAAACTCTAGTTATTCCTCTTTTGTCAGTTTCTCCTTTTTGCGTTGTACTTTTCCCTTTCTTGTTTGTTTCCTTCATTGAATGTCACATTGGGTTTTGGATCTAAAACGAACCTCTCTATCTATTTCATACAAATATAGTGTAAGTAGGGCTTTAATATTTTACATTTATAACTCCATAACACACAACCAAACTCACAAATTAATTCATATATCTAGATGTTACCTACGAGATGGAACTGATTGGGATTTCATCACCCATTAGGAAACTTGTTACGGTGTTCTAGTCACGTTATAAATCCTATATCGAATTGGGCCTCACGTACTATTGATAATTTTTGCACTTGTGCAAAAATGGGAAACTCGAAACTTCGTCGTTACGATGAAAATTCTTGGGTGAATTATACCAAAGCTAAAGAAGTTTCAATGTTATTTCTTACTGCTGAATTAGTTCCAAGATTAAATGAAATCTAAAGTTATGTGTGATTTCTCAAAATAGAACAAATCACATAGTCTGCAATTTCATGCCATCTTCAGCAAAAGAATGCAAAGCCCTGAAGGACAACTGTGTTGTCTTGTTAGAGACGAGAAATTACAAATTAGGTGAAGTGCTAAGTTTTGAAGCAACAAAACAAGATGCAGATTACATAAAATTGGAGTTCATTACTAAATGTTACAAGTTTATATCAATGTTATTTCCTTCATGATTGAGACATTCAATTATGTTACTAAGTTTTGTAGTTCATTATATAATCCATACAGAAAATCTAGAATGCACAAGGAGATACACAACTCATTTTTCAGAATTCAATGGTTTATTCACATAGAGAGTCAAATGTTTCCCAGACAAGCCATTGGATGTAACTGAAAAGTAAATTAAAGCTACTGAAAAGAAAGGTACACATGTATGAAAGAGAAAGAAAAGGAGTATGAGTGAACCCATCATTGCCTTGGGTTTTCTATTCTTCGATTGAAACATCTCCATATCCATCTCTTGTTTCTCCTTCATCTTCATTGTGTAAGCCATTGTGCCTGAAAAAGAAGAAAATAATTAACTGTCAGTTACGAGTTTAGGGATCAATTCATATTTCTACACTATCCTACATCATGCATATGAATATTCTCCTAACAGGAGATATATTCTAATTGAAAAACAAACTGCATGCATGCTTTATTCACTTAGTGAGAAGAAGGAAGAAGGAGAATAAAAGGATAAAAACATGGACATAAGAGAGGCCAAAAAGCCTAATTATTTTCTAACTCTTTTCCTAAATGTGCAGGTATAGGTTGCTATGGGAAATTTTCAGCTGCTATGGGCAGATAAATTTTAGTTGCTACAGGTAAAAGCTAGTTGCTACAGGAGATCATTTAGTTGTTGCAGGAAAAGATGGAATTTCAAATTAGAAGAAATAAGTTGTCCATCAGATTATCATACAATGCTGAGATACAAATAAGATTGAAAAATACGATAATAGCTTCAGAGACCAAATTAAACTAATGACGGATCTTCTTTCAAGAGCATGGATAGATCCAACTCGCTTCAGAAAATTGGTCGCACAGGAACCTCTGGTGGAGATAAGTCCACTTCTTATGCTTCAGCGGTCTCTAAACAAAAGGAGAATACCAGAAATGAGCTCTTAAAACCCTCCCAGGAGGTTCCGACGCTGAAAATCGGGGAGGATCTACTTATAAAGATTCTTAAGGAGGAGGAAAATCTCTCCCAGCTAGGTCTCATATGCAGATTCCATAAATTTTGGCCTAAGCTTTCTCAGCTCCATGAATGGATAGCCCATAGATGGAGAGAAAAAATACAAGGTAAGATTGAGCTTTATCCATGTGCTAAAGCTTACTTCATTGTATTCTTTGAAACCCCTGTTGATAGGGATTTAATCTTTAGCCAGCATTGGGTTTGGGGGGAACATGGGCTTATGTCCAAACCATGGTATCTGTCCTTTGACCTGTTAAAGGAGTATTTTGATACCTACCCAATTTGGGTTCGTTTACCAGGACTTCCATTACAACTTTGGAACAGATCTTGTCTCATTTCTATAGGGGATACTCTTGGCTCATGTGTGGCAGTTGATGGTAAGACTTCCATTCAAACACATACTACGTTTGCTCGAATCCTAGTTGATATTGATACCTCCAAACTCTTACCAGCAGAAATCAATCTTCAGATTGGAGAAAGGCTTTGGGTACAAAGGATTGACGATGAGAGACTTGCCTTCAGATGTCGGCGTTGCTTCCAAACTGGTCATGTTACAAACGATTATGAACATTCCAAATGAAAGACCAAAACTACCTGGTGGAAGGATTTTCTTCCTGAACATCTCACAATTGACTCAGATCCGGCTGAGGATTCCCCCTTGCAAGTTGACTCACCCATCGTGGCTAATTTACAGGCCAACATAGAGAAACTACCTACAGACTATGCTCCGCAGATTGCTGATTCAGTGTCTAAGGAAGTTTTGGCCCCCCCTCCTATGGGTCACATCTACATCAATTCCATTACAGATTCTTTGACTGCATTAGATGCAGGAAATCCTGAATGGATAGTGGTGGATCAGAAAAAGAAGGGTAATGTCAAATCTAAACCCCCCACCACTCCGTACAATGTTTGATTCTTGTCGTTGTTAGTGCTATTATTGTTACATCTAGGCAAATGGCCAACTGCACAGTTGATGGGCAACTGTGTTGCTGTTAAGTTGTTATTTTTTTGCTATTTTTGAAGTAGCTGCTTTGTTTTTGCTGGTTCTTGATAGTTTTCTGTTGTTGGGCTTTCTCGGGTTAAATTTTTCTTTTGAGCACTATTGTAAAAGGGTATAGTCCCTTTCAAAAAACTATTTTCCAATAATAAAAAAAAATAGAAGTCAATTGATCAAATAACAGATACAGTTACAGGTGAAGCTCAAGTACATCATTGAAGCACAAAAAAATATGGAACTACATTTTTTCAACAAGTCTTGAATTGATCCAACATGTAGGAGTTGTAAACAGAGTTCCAGAAATAATATGTTATGCATAGGTTCATAAAATAATATACATTATTTACCGAAAAGTCAAGGATATTGTTACAGTTAAGAATTTAGTAGATGTGATTTTTAGAAAATAATGGCATTTCAAGCACTCATCTCATGGAGAATTTCAATGTTCATGTGATGACAATGTTGAAATTTTGAAGCAAGTATTCTCAAAAGTGCTACAGAATTTCAGAAAATCAAGTCAATCCTGAAACAATGAATTGTAACAGATGAATTTTCCAGAATACAAAATGAGCCAAAGATTTCAGAATGGACCTGAAGAAATGTACAGAACTATATTTGTAGAAAATTGTAACCACCTTCTATAATGTTCTCAACAAATGATGAGGTAGCAGTTGTTTGGAAGTTAAAGAAAAAATAACTCATATAGAGAAGAGGCTGAAGTACAAATATCAAGAAAGAAGAAATTACTCTCTGTCGGCCACAGTAAAACAAAGGAAGATACAAAGTAAATTAGAGTTTTATAATAGCAAACACATAATCACAGACTCTTTTCTAATCTCATTTTATTAATGGATGAACATGATAGATACCCAGAACTCAGAAAATATAGATCTATAATTTATGATGTAGATTAGGCCGAAGAACAAACTCACCGTAGATAATAAAATAGTCAAAACTTTCGAGTAACTGGATGATGAAGTGAGAGGTCCACAGGCCCACGTAATGTTTCAAACTCAAAATTCAATAAGAAGAAACCCACAAATATTTCCAAGAGATCAGTGATACATTTAAAATAGAAAAGAAAATAGAATTTTACGCATGCAAAAGAGATTACCTATAAAAAAGTATGGCGGCCAAGAAATGAAACCTCAGCTTTCAAAAATACATAGAGGCATGAATGGTAAAAAGGATAAAAGGACATATCTGAGCTTAAACAAACAATAATGGTGGCCCACACTTCATCCACCTCACTTAGAAAGCTGCGCAGAAACCATGAAACCAAAATGATAGAGAATATTTTGCAGAGAAGGAGCTCTAAAATACAGGGAACGAACCAAAATAGAATAATGGCATTGAGAGGAATTTTCCCAAGGCTTCACCCATACAACCAAAAAAATAAAAATGATTGTGCTTTAGGGTCAAGTTCCCTTTACTACCTAAACCCAAGAAGCGAGTTAACTCGAACTCAACAATAGTCAAGATCAACGATCGCAAAATATAGGGTACAAAAATCAACGTCCTTGGTTCATCACAACAATCAATGCTAACCATAGTCAGGATGCCACTGCCAACAATAAATTCCATTCAAAGCCCTAATCACTATATAAAAATCGATGGTCTGTGATCAGACATGGTACGAAGATCAATGGCAAAGAACAAGGCACGAAGATTCAAAATAAATCACCATGGTTATAACTAACCTGTCTAGAGTTGATGCTACCACCCAAGTCACCAAGGAGTGAGTCACTGTGTAAGAAGACAACCCATGTATCCACCAAATTAATTATTGCAAATTAATTTCAATTCTAACCCAAGTGCATGCTTCAAATAATTTTAAAGGGACGACCAAATCATATACCATGATCACTGAAAAGGTGAATGTTATAATATGCCATGGCCAAAGGAGATGTCAATATCAAAACATGTGCACATAGCAAGTGGTCCCCATAGGAGGAATTATTTTTGCAAATATTACTAAGTATTGTAATTATTTTGCTCACATACATGGAGTTGTATTTTGCATTCCTTCACAACATGCCATAATAGAGAAGAAGATGGAGTTACATGTTCATGGAAATAGACTTTCCTAGCAAGCAACCTTATTTTTAGCAAATTATTCACCCTTCTTTTATTTAAAAATAGAACAATCAACTTCAGTTTGACTGTAGTGTAAGTAAGTCTAATAAGGCCTATTTGTAATTGCATGCTCTATTTTTCCCTTTATCTATTATTAAATAAAGGATAAAAATAAGATGCATGAGCGAGTACAAGCCTTAGGTTATTTTTAGGGAGAGGGTGAATTTTATTTTTTTGCTATATATTGTCTACCTTTGCAAAGCATAAGGGACTTCTGGACTACTAGTTGAATTTCTGAATATATGAGTATTGAAGCAAATTTTGCCAGTTTTGGCCTTTGAGTGTGAAGTATTTTCTGCCTTTCTAAGTTATTTCGCAATCTTGTGTATGTTTATATTAATCTTGTGAATTAAAATTCCCCGATCAATCACCTTACCCTACTGCAAAATCATTCTTTTGCTTAATTTTAATGTGCATGTTAACTTATTAGTACTATTGTGATTCTCCCTTAGTACAATCAAGTTTTTTTCCCTTAGACATTTTGCACAAAAACTATTGGTTCGTGCATTAAGAATCCTTCCCAAGTTAGTTGTGCATATACTAAGTCAAAGTACTCATACAAATTTGGTGTATCACCTTAGTTTTAATTATTTTACAGTCATCTTCTACCCTTAAACTCCTAGAAATTAGTTTAGGATACACCGATAAGGAACTGACCTTGATACCAAATACTCACCTCAAAATAGGTATACCCATAGACCTAAGGTGTTTCCATTGTATCTATCAAAGAGAGAGATCAATTGTGCAAGCTTAGAAAACCTGCAGCCATCTCTCTACATGGTGCACTTTCGATGGAATAATAGCTTTTGGCATGCCCGGTGGGACCCCACAGAATTTAGAGTTTCATTTTCCCAAAGGTATTCCACTTCAAGCAACAAATCATTAACCACCGTGTGACCTTCACTGCAAGATAATAGTTTTTGGCATGCATGGTGGGATGATGAATCAAATTTGCATGTGAATTACAATTTCTACAACAGATCTATACCAGATTACAACAAATTAAAAGTTACTTTCGGGAGCAAGTTGCAGCAATTTAGTCTAAAGATTATAAGATCTTTTGGTGACTTTGTTAAGTTGATATCAGATCAATATTGTAGCATGTTCCATGCCTAAAGTGACTACAATATCATTGGTAAGAGGAATTCCTTCCAAGTTTGTTTCTTTACTTTGAATTATACTAGAAGGAGAAGAGTTGGTAATACTTTACCTTATAATAGACCTGGTTTTGGTAACCCTCCTAATACTCCTTCACCACGTATAAAATTTCCAATTAATATCCCATTTTTTCAAATGGCTATCCAACCACCAAGGAATTTTGTAACCTTTACTAAAGGCATTCCATTAGTAATCGTAGTTTAACATGACATTCCTAATGCTGCCAAAAAAAGTTTTCCATCATTCACGGGTGAAAATCAGGTTACACCAGCTGAACATATTAAAGATATAGCATCGCTATGTACATTCCATAATATCACTCATGACGATGTAGCTTTAATACTTTTAGTTGCATATTTTAAAGGGCAGGCCTTGCAATGGTATAAAAACCTAGAAATTGGAAGCATAAGAACTTGAGATAACTTAGGTGAAAAATTGGTGAACAGTTCCAGGATAATTCAAATCATTTGTCTCTCATTGAACAATTGTCTAATATTAAAATATCTCCCAATGAATTTATTTCCAGTTTCAATATCCATTTTTCTAGAACTTGGGAGAGAATTCCAGCAAGTGTCAAACCTCAAGTAGACCACGCTTTCCTTTATTATCTTAGGGCATTAAACAATGATATCTCAGCTATGATTCAATCAATGGGTGGAGAGGCACTCTCAGCAGTCTACGATATTGCTATCCGAGCTGAAAATAGTCTTATTCAATCTTGAAAATTAGCACTAAGACCATCAATGCCATTGTTGGAAGATTTAGCACCTATTCCTCAGCCTATCACAATCGTGGAGCCTACTGTTGTAGCCCCATCAGATGATGTATTTAAATTTTTGCAAACTATGGGAAATAGATTGACTTTTATTCATAACAAAGTTACATTACCTAACAGACCCTATCAAGCTCCTTATTAGCCCTATCAACATAATCAAAAAAATAGGCAGCCCTACCAACAGAATCAAAATTATAGGCAGCCTTAACAACGAAGGCAGTTTGACCAAAAGGCTCCTAGTTCATCTAACACTTTAGTCCCATTTAATATGGTTACAGAAGAGTGGTGTCAACCTTGTAATCAACCTCATTTAGTTGCAACTTGCCCAAATGTTTTTCTGAATCTGAATCTTGTTGCAAAACCTCAATCTGGAACATTGTTCATGCCTCAGATGGAGCATGTGCAGCAAGAAACTCATGTTCAGAAAGCACCTAAACAGAATTTAGTAAGTTTTAATGAGGAGGATTTCATTGCAGTTACTACTAGGGCTCAAGGGAAAGCTGCTAAAAATAAAAATCAACAATATGGGCCTATCCTGCCTACTATCACTGATAAGATAACATCTATAGCTCCAAAGTCAACTAGTAACCCTTATGTTCCTAAAAAAATAGCAAGTGTTCCAGTTGATAAAGGCCATCAAAAATAGCTATAGCCTGATCTAAGAAGACCGTTTATACCTTAGATATCTAAGGCAGCTGAAGCAGAAGCAGAAGTAGTTTTCACTCTAGGACAAAGGGTCGTGCTCCCGCGAGGGAAAGCTAACCTCAAAAACCTGGCTTCAATTCGGATTGCAGGCTGCAACTCGTCTTCATGAAGTAGGACAGTTGATTCTATCTCTAAAATAGTTGCTTAGTTTAACATTGTTAATAATGTTAATATCTCAATGTGGGATGCTCTAAGTATTCCAGGACAACAAGATTTAATCTCTCATGAACTAGCTAAGTTGTAGATTTCATCTAAAATAGTAGAAAAGGAAGTTCAGAAGGCAGACATGGTCTTTGGAACATTTGAACAAGACCACATTAAAGAGGTTAAGTGGATGTTTCAGAAAATTCTGAATGCTAATGACATCAAGAAACCACCACCATTTTATTTATCAGTGATTATTGGTGAAAATCTAGTTCATAATTACATGGTGGACAATGGTGCAAGTAGCACAGTTATGCCAAAAGTGATTTCAGAAAACTTGGGTTTGTAGTATGAGCCTACATAAAGGAGCGTATTATAACTTGATGTAACTGCAACTAATATAGTTGGTAGAATAAAATTTTTAGAAGTAGCGTTACATGCTTTCCCAAATGTTTCTATTTTGCATGATGTTACTGTTGTGGACCTGCCTCCATACTTTTCTTTATGCTTATGTAGAGATTTCACAACAAAAATAAGAGGTTATCTCTCTTCAGATTGGTCCTTCTTAATTTTCACTACTCATTATGGTACTAAAGTTACTATCAATTTAGAGCCATTGACCAGATTTCACATTGAGCCTCACTCTTCAAATGCATTGGCTAATTATTTAGCCTTAGATCAGTCTTATTTTGATTAGGTAGCTCATGTTTCAGCATTAGATGGTGTTTCTAACATGTTTATGGATGAAAAGATAGTGGAAGAACATGCTCATGATCCTTTTAAGGAAGTTGAAGAACACATGTTTGGTGTGTATTGTATGTATGAAGAAAATATACTACTTCCCTTGCTATCTAAAATAGAAGAATCAACAGAAGGGATGTGGAAGCTTCATTTTGATGGAGCTAAGAACAAGAAGGGACAGGGAGCAGTTCTGATGCTCAATTCCCTAATGAATGAAAGGTATTTCTCAGCTTTGAATCTCTAATTTTCATGTACTTGTAATGTAGCTAAATATGAAGCTTTAATTCATGGCTTGCTTTGGCCTAGAAAGAGGGGTATCAACATTCTACAGATTTTTGGTGACTCTGAGTTGGTAATTAATCAAGTAAAAAATTTCAATGTGTGTAAGAATCCATTAATGAAGTCTTACAAACATGGAGTTTCAGACTTAATGGAAGATTTCGATGCTATTAACATTCAATCTATTCCTAGAGCTGAAAAACAAACATGCAGACAAACTTTCAGTAGTTGGAGCTAGTTTTGAAGTGCTAGAACATATTGAAAATAACAAAATCCAAAAGTTAATTGCTAGGCCCTCAGTACCTGATAATGTTTCAAATTGGAAAGTTTTTGAAAGTGATGATCAAATCTACAGATTTTTGCAGGAAGAAGCTAAGTTTTCTATAGTTAATCAGGATAAATTACAACACTTATATGGTGACCAGGTTGTTCAGATGAAGACGAATAAACTATCTCATGGTCTAGTCACATTAGAAGACATCTTCAACACTAATGATCAGTTAAGAAATGTCAAGACTAAAATGTCAACTCACGCTGACAATTACAAAGAGATCTTAGTTGATGAAGGGAAAAAGTTATTTCTTAGAAAGGTATGTTCCTTAGTGGAAAATCAGTCATTAATTAATCTTTGAAAAGAGTTTAAGGATGTTTTTTTCCTAGAAATACCAAGATCTGAAAGGATTTGATCCAATTCTAGCACAATATACAATTGAGTTACAACCAAATTCTAAACCTGTTAAGCAGAAATAGAGGCCTGTGAATCCCAAGATAGATCCTCTAATGAGGAAAGAATTATCCAAGTTGATTGAATCAGGTATATCTTTCTAGTTAAGCATTCAAGCTGGGTAGCCAACCTTGTTCATGTTAGGAAGAAGAATGGTGAAATCAGACTATGTGTAGATTTCTGAGATCTTAATAAGGTTTCATTAAAAGATCATTACCCACTCCCAAATATGGATCAGATTCTAAGAACAGTCTCAGGTTCCAATAGAATATCTCTTCTAGATGGTTATAGTGGATATAATCAGATTTTAGTTTGAGAAGAAGATAGATACAAAAACACTTTTACCACCAAGTGGGGTACTTATACTTATAAAATGATGCCTTTTTATCTTTCAAATGCCTATGCAACGTTTCAACATGCAATGGACATGGATTTTCACATCTTATTAAATAAATGCAACCTGGTTTATTTAGATGATGTTACTGTATTTTCAAAAGATTATGAAGAACATCTAGTACACTTAAAGCAGACTTTTCAGTTGTGCAGGCACTTTTGGAATATCTTTGATTCCACTGAAGCCTATCTTTTCAATACATCAAGGAAAGATACTTGGTCATATTGTTTCCAAGCAGGGTTTAGTAATTGATCCTTTCAGAACTGAAGCCATATCACAACTATCATTGCCTCATCATAAAAAGGAATTATAGAGTTTTCTTTGAAAAATCAACTTTTTTAGGAGATTTGTTCCATATTTTGCAGCATTGGCTAAACCACTCACAACTATGCTGAAAAAAGAGAAAAAAATTTCTTGGACCAGAGAAGGAAGAGAAGGATTTGAAGTAATCAATGCAGCTATCTCTTAGGATCCTACTCTTGCAAATCCAAATTTCGATAAAGATTTTACAATGTATTCACTTGCAGGAGCTGAAACAATCTCAGCTATATTAACTCAAGTCAATGATGAAAATGTTGAGAAGCCTATTACTTTCTTTGGACAAATTCTGCATGATTACGAAACAAGGTACACATTTCTTGAAAAGAAATTACTTTTAGTAGTTAGAGGACTAAATTATTTCAAGTATATGATTTTGAACAATAAAATCCACGTTCTTGTTTCTCATCCAAGTGTGAGAGCATTCTTACTAAATAAGGAATTGAATGAGAAAAGAGAAAACTGAATAACAAAGGTCATGGAATATGATGTTGACATTCGGGTTGCTAAGAAAGTTTGAGGGAAAGAGTCATGTGAGAATCTAATTGCTGATATGGAAAAACAACAATCTACAGAACCAGATGATTCAAAACAACATACTGAAATTACGTATCAGCAATAAAAAAATATGGTTCAACAAAAAAATCAGCAACCTGAGCTCACTCACGAGATTCAGGAATTAAGATGGATGACTGATTTGGTTAATTATCTACAGCAGGGCACTTATCTAGAAGGTATAGACAAAAATAAATGAAGGTATTTTAGATTACAAGTTGTACCTTATATTTTCATTGATAATGTGTTATTCAAAAAGGATATAAATGGAATCTTGCTACGGTGTGTTGATTATGATAAAGTTAAGAAAATACTGTTAGAATTTCGTGAAGAACCTACAAGAGGTCACTTCTTAACACATACTACAACCTTAAAAATTATGAAAGCTAGTTATTATTGGCCTAACATATTCAAGGACTGTTTTGAATGGATTAGAAAGTGTAAAAAATGTGCTTTCTTTGTTGGAAAATAATGTTTAGCTTCACTTCCCTTACAATCTATTTCAGCTGATCAAACTTTTATGCAGTGGGGCCTTGACTTTACGGGCATGATAAATCCATCATCATCACAGAGACACAAATGGATCTTAACTACTACATATTATTCTACTCGATGGGCTAAAGCAAAATCCTTGAAGGATGCTAATGAAGCTTCGATACTATCCTTTTATGAAGGAATAGTTTGCATATTTGGTGTTCCAACAACTATCATATTAGATAATGCTTTAGCATTCCTTGGTGCAAAGATAACAAATTGGGTTGTCAAACATGGAATATATCTAAGTTCTTCATCTAATTATTACCCGCAAGGTAATGGTTTAGCTGAGAGTAATAACAATAATTTATTAAGGATAATCAGAAGAACGCTTAATGATAATCAAAGAGCTTGGCATCTGATGTTGAATTCAACACTTTGGGCTGATAGAGTGACTCCTAAAAGATCAGTTGGCAATTCACCATAAAAAATTGTGTACGGGAAAGAAGAAAGAATGTGTTTTTTAGTTGAGTTACCTACATTAGATTTTCTACATCAAATGGAGCTTCTTGAGAATGAACCATTACAGATTCGTTATGCAAAGTTAATGGAATTACAGGAGCTAAGAGATCAAGCTCATTTGAATATGGAGAAAAATATGAAACAAATGAAGAATACTTTTGACAAGAAAGCCAAATTCAGAGTCTTTAATGAAGGAGATATTGTGTTAAAGTGGGATACTGATCGTGTAAAGCCAAGAAGACACTCAAATTTTTATACACTATGGAGTGGTCCTTACATGATTTCAGTTTGCAAAGAACACAATGCTTTTCAGCTTTCGAAGCTAAATGGAGAGAAACTTCACATTCCTATGAATGATATGTTTCTCAAACACTGTTATTGAAAATCTTATAATGATTGTTAGAGTAGGATTTCCCTTCAATAAGTTCAATTCTTGCACATTGCAATGTTTTTCTATCCAATCAGTGCATTTGTGCATGTGATTTGGTTCACCAGATCCTTTCCCAGCTTTAGTTGTTTTTGAAGGGTTGGACCTTTTGGAAAAGGAAAATTTTTGTTACATGGTTAGACTCCATGCCCAATGGTTAATAGCAAGCACTAGTCTTTAAGCCAACAGGTAGCTTTCCCCGTAGGATTGCTAGAAATGTTGACAATTTTTGCACTTGTGTAAAAATGGGCAACTTGAAACTTCGTCGTTATGATGAAATGTCTTGGGTGAAGTATACCTAAGCTAAAGAAGTTTCAATGTTATTCGTTACTGCTAAATTAGTTCTAAGATTAAATGAAATCTGTAGTTATGTGTACTATCTCAAAACAAAACAGATCACATAGTCTGCAATTTCATGCTATCTTCAGCAAAAGAATGCAAAGCCCCGAAGAACAATTGTGTTGTCTTGTTGAAGATGACAAATTACAAATTAGGTAAAGTGCTGAGTTTTAAAGAAGCAAACAAAGATACATATTACAAAAAATTAGAGTTCATTACTGAATGTTACAAGTTCCTATCAATTTTCTTTCCTTCATGATTGAGACATTAAATTATATTACTAAGTTGTTTAGTTCATTATACAATCCATACAGAAAAGCTAGAATACACAAGGAAATACACAACTCATTTTTCAGAATTCAATGTTTTATTCACAAGGAGATTCAAATTCTTCCCACACAAGTCATGGGATGTAACTAAGAAGTAAAGTAAAGCTACTGAAAATAAAAGTACACATGCATGAAAGAGAAAGAAAAGGAGTATGAGTGAACCCATCATTGCCTTGGGTTTTCTATTCTTCAATTAAAACATCTTCATCTCCATCTCTCGTTTCTCCTTCATCTTCATTGTATAAGCCATTGTACCTGAAAAAAAGAAAAGAATTAACTATCAGTTACGAGCTCAGGGATTAGTTCATATTCCTACACTATCGTACTTCGTGCATATGAATCTTCTCCTAACAGGAGATGTATTCTAATTGAAAAAAAACTGCATGCATGATTTATTCACTCAATGAGAAGAAGGAAGAAGGAGAAAAGAAGGAGAAAAACATGGACATAAGAGAGGCCAAAAAGCCTAATTATTTTCTAACTGTTTTCCTAAGTGTGCAGGTACAGGTTGTTATGGGAAATTTTCAGTTGCTACAGGTAAAAGCTAGTTTCTACGGGAAATCATTTAGTTGTTGTGGGAAAAGATGGAATTTCAAATTAGAAAAAATAAGTTGTCCATCAGATTATTATACAATGTTGAGATACAAATAAGATTGCAAAATACGATAATAGCTTCAGAGACCAAATTAAACTCATGATTTGTAGTTAAAGAAATAGAAGTCAATTGATCAAATAACAGATACAGTTACAGGTGAAGCTCAAGTACAACATTGAAGCACAAAAGAAGATGGAACTACATTTTTTCAACAAGTCTTGAATTGATCCAACATGCAGGAGTTGTAAACAGAGTTCTAAAAATAATATGTTATGCATAGGTTTAGAAAACAATATACATTATTTATAGAAAATTCAAGGATATTGTTACAGGAAATCATTTAGTAGATGTGATTTTAAGAAAACAATGGAATTTCAAGCACTCATCTCATGGATAATTTCAATGTTCAAGTGATGACAATGTTGAAAGTTTGAAGCAAGTATTCTCAAAAGTGCTACAAAATTTTAGAAAATCAAGTCGATCTTTAAACAATGAATTGTAACATATGGATTCTCCATAATATAAAATGAGCCAAAGATTTTAGAATGGACCTAAAGAAATGTATAAAACTATATTTTTATAAAATCAGTAACCACCTTATACAATTTTCTGAAAAAATGACAAGGTAGCAATTGTCCGGAAGTTAAAACACAAAGAACTCATATAGAGAAGAGGCTGAAGAATGAATATCCAGAAAGAAGAAAGTACTCTATGTCTGCCACAGTAAAAAAAAGGAAGAGTACAAAGTAAATCAGAGTTTCATAATAGAAAACACATGATCACTGAGTATTTTCAAAGTTCATTTCAGCAATGGCTAAAAATGACAGATACCCTGAACTGAGGAAAATATAGATATATAATTGATAATGCAGATTAGACCAAAGAACAAACTCACCGTAGATAATCAAATGGTCAAAAATTTTGATTAACTGGATGATGAAGCGAGAGGTCCATAGGCCCATGAGAAGGTTTCAAACTCAGAAGTAAATTAAGAGAAACAAATCATAGAACCCACAAATATTTCCAAAATATTAATGATATATTTGACAGAAGGAAAAGAAAATAGAAGTGTATGCATGCAAGATAAATTATCTCACCTATAAATTACTATGGCGGCCAAGAAATGAAACATCAGCTATGAAAAATATACAAAGGCGCGAATGGTATAAAAGGATAGAAGGACAAAGCTGAGCTTAAAAAAATAATAATGGTGGCCCACACTTCGATCCTCCTGCACTCATAAAGCTGCGCAGAAACCATGAAATTGAAATGATAGAGAATCTCATGCAACGAAGGAGCTCCAAAATACAGCGAAAGCTGAGCTCTGAACCAGAAAAGAGTAATGGCGTCAAGAGGAAAGTTTTCCAAGGGCTTCACCGACACAGCCAAAAAATTCCAAATGAATATGCTTTAGGGTCAAGTTCCCTTTACCGCTTGAACTGAAGAAGTAGGTTTAACCCGAACTTAGCCACAGTCAGAGATCAACGGTTTTAAAATCCCAAGGTACACAGGATAAACATCCTCATTTCATTGTAACAACCAATGTTAACCAAAGTTAGGATGCTACCACCCACAATAAATTCCAGCCAAATCCCTAATCACATTACAAAAATTGATGCAATCTGCGATCAGACATGGTACAAAGATCAATGACAGAGAACAAGGCACGAAGATTTCAAAATAAACCATCAGGGTTATGATTTACTTGACCAAAGTTGATGCCACCACCCAAGCCACCAAGGAGTGAGACACCGTGGAATGTAGACAGAACCACGTTTCCACTAAATTAATTTATTGCAAATGAATGTCAAGTCTAACCCAAGTGCATGCTTCAAATATTTTTTAAGGGGGCGATCAAATCATATATCATGATCAACAAAAAGGTGAATATTATAATATGCCAAGGCTGACATAATCAAAGGCGTGTTTGATGTATTATGATGCCTATGCCATGGCCAAAGGATATTTAAATATCAGAACATGTGCACATAGTAGGTGGTCCCCACATGAGGAATTATTTTTACAAATATTGCTAAGTATTGTAATTATTTTGCTCACATACAGGGAGTTGTATTTTGAATGCCTTCACAACATGAACATAATAGAGAAAAAGACAGAGTTACATGTTCATGGAAAGAGACTTGCCTAATAAGTAACCTTATTTTTAGCAAATTATTCATCCTTCTTTTCTTTAAAAATAGAGCATTCAACTTCATTTTGACTGTAGTGTAAGTAAGGCTAATAATGCACTATTTATAATTGCATGCTCTATTTTTATACCTT
Source organism: Taxus chinensis (assembly GCA_019776745.2). Lineage (NCBI taxonomy): Eukaryota > Viridiplantae > Streptophyta > Pinopsida > Cupressales > Taxaceae > Taxus > Taxus chinensis. Next base: position 605,417,303 of record CM034155.1, on the reverse strand, counting down.
TATCTATTAGTAAATAAAGGATAAAAATAAGATGCATGGGCGAGTACAAGCCTTAGGATATTTTTAGGGGGAGGGGTGAACTTTATTTTTTTGCTATATATTGTTTGCCTTTGCAAAGCACAAGGGACTTCTGGACTACTAGAGGAGTTTTTGGATATATGAGTAATGAAGTAAATTTTGCTAGCTTTTCCCTCTGAGTGTGAAGTATTTTCTACCTTTCCAAGTTAGTTTGTATTCTTGTGTATGTTCATATTAATCTTGTGAATGCAGAATTCCCTGATCAATCACCTTACCCTGCTGCAAATTCAGTCTTTTCTGCTTCACTTTTAATGTGGCATATTAACTTATTAATACTATTGTGATTCTTCCTCAGTTCAACCAAAGTGTTTTTCCCTTAGACATTCTGTAAGAAGAACTATTGGTTCATGCGTTAAGAGTCCTTCCCAAATAATTTGTACATATACTCAGTCAAAGTCCTCATACAAAGTTGGTGTATCACCTTAGTTTTAATTATTTTGCAGTCATCTTCTACCCTAAAAATTTTAGAAATCAGTTTAGGATACACCAATAAGGAGCCCGCCTTGATACTGGAGACTCACCTAAAAATAGGTATACCCACAGACCTAAGGTGTTTCCATTGTATCTACAAAAGAGAGAGATCAACTATGTACAAGCTTAGAAAACCTGTAGCCATCTCTCTACAGGGTGCACTTTCGAGAGATAACATGTACCTTCAAGTATATCGAGGAATCCACATCCATAGTTTTCCATTCCCTATGTACCTTATTATCCTCTTTTTTATCTTCTTTCTCACATTTTAAGTTAATCAAGATAATAAACAACTGCTTGTGTGATTTTATTATTCTAAGTAGACATCGGAATAGTTTAACTTTGTTTGTTTAATGCTCAATTTACACAAATAGAACAAAACATCAAAAACAATGGTTACTCAAGTAGAATTTAGTTGAATGGTAGCCATTTTTTTATCCAATTCTCATAATGAAAATAATCCTTTCCTCTATCATCATCTAGTCCCCTCTAGACTGGACACACCTCCAACCACATCTTTTATCAATGCTTTGAGGCCTTTTCTCGTCCCTCATGGATCTGTGGAGTTTCAGGAGCTTCTTGACACAAATCGGGTTACTCTCCATTATTATCTTCTTCACAAGACCACTAGTATTCCCATTGATGGACCTCCTTTGTAAAATTTATGCATATCAATCTAATCCTGTATCCAATCAAGTTCTTACCTCTCAACTCGTGGTGTTATTTCGAATATCCACGAGTGATCTTTCTAAAGCCCCACGATAATTTGATCCTAATCAACCATATTATTTTACTATAAACAATCATCAAACCACTCAATCGGTGGTTCCTATTCCACCCAATTTTCCTCGTGTTAATACCATCATAAATTCTTCCATCCCCATCACTTCAATTTCAACTATAATCACTTATCTTATAATTTAAAAATCTTAAGGTCATCCTTTCTTCCTCCCATATCCAAACAAAATCAAACTACCTTACCTCTCATTTCTACTTCCCACGTTCATACAAACTAGGTCATATCACAATCTCTTCCATCTGAATCAATGTAGAATCATGGTCCAAGAACCCCATCGTCATATTCCCTTTATTCAATCAACCCAAACTTCCCAACCACATATTATTTATATTCCCACCAATCCCACAACCAATCAATTACATGCCTCTACCTTACAACAACCTACCTAATCAAAAAAATAATTTAACATTCCCATCTCCCAACACAAAGTTTTGTCTCAACCCATACAATCACAACATTCTAATTATATCCCACCTCCATCATCCCCAATGCATCCTCAAAAAAATCAAGCATATAAACAACCCCATCCATCCACTTCGTAAACATCTCAAATTCGCATTTCGACATCTCAAGTATCGAATGATCCTTTGAAAGTTCTATTGAGTAGAATGGATAATCTTGAAGCTGCAACCTTGGGATCTAAGATCAATTTTTCATACAATCAAATTTGTAACAAACTCATCAACCCATATTTTTTAGTCAAACCTTATCCTCCTCACTGGGAAATGCAAAAATTTTCTAAATTCAATAGTAAAGAGGATCCCTAACAACATTTACATGCTTTTAGGAATGCATGCTATCTTATTGCTCATGATCAAGATCTTATGCTACACACATTTCCCATGTCTTTGACCGTACCAACCATCGATTCGTATAACAACATCCCAAAACATTCATTATTCACATTCACTCAACTTGCTCAACTATTGTATGAACACTTTTCAATAAACATTGCACGTAAAATTACCTTCACCGACCTTTATGCTATATGACAATATGATGATAAATATATTTCCAAATTCATTCCATGATGATGTGGCATTATTAATCAAATCTCATTCCCCCTTCCATAGACCAAACTTATTTAACTCTTCTCGTGGTCCTGTGCGAAGTATATCACATCCACCATCCAAATCTAATCATTTCATATCTATGAGGAGGCGTTCATGATGGATCATAATCTTTAACTTTGTTCCCTTTAGCAAGGCCAACTTAAATATTGATCCAATAAACCTAAGACAGATTTGAAAAAATCATTCACACATAATGAAAAATCTAAAACGACCGCTAACACCATTATAGTCAAGTCATCATCCAAATCTACCTCTCACAGAGAGCCTCCAAAAATATCTCATAGACAAACCCCCAATTACACCCCTCTTGGGGAATCATATAGTTCAATTTTCTACAAATTTATGCAAATTAATCTTATTCGAATCCTACCCATTAGACTATTTGATGAGACACGACCCAAACCACCATGGTATCATGAAGACAACTATTGCAAATATCATCAATTATGTAGCCATCATATTGAAAGGTGTCACACATTTAAATATTTTGTTCAAAAACTCATAGAATCGGGTGACCTCCAAGTGGAAAACCTTAATGTGCCACCTAATAAACCCTTGGATGTCTTCAAAAAACCTTTTCCAAACCATCGACCGACTAATCAAATTCAATCTTCTACATCACAAGTAATTAATGCAAACATAATCAACAGTGTAGATCAAGTTTCGACATCACCATCCAAAACATCATCATATATAACACCTGCATCTATTTCAGACCGTTCTTCAGCTGTCACATCTTCATCAACATCAACTATGACCGCAACTTATTCAAACTTTATTATACCCAATTCTTCATCTTCACCATCTATAACTTCATCTATTGAACCCCTTTCTTCACCTATGACAACTGTGGCCGCATCATCATCCTCAACATCTACACCAACTTCTACCCCAAGCATTACCACACCCACATCAACATCTGAAACTACACAAAATTCTACTCCAAACATTTCCATATCTACATTAACATATGAAATTACACCTATGTCTACACCATTACCTACTTTGATAGTCAACACAAGCACACGTGACACTCCAATCAATTCAAAAACACCTACAAACATTTCACCCACTCATCCTAAGAACACGTAATAAACCTCCCCTTTATACATTGTTAAACATATAGTGCAGAAACCTATCCCACCATCAATACTACAAGCATTGCTACTAAAAACTTTCACCACAAAGTCTCTAACCAAAGATGCCACTACTTCCACCAAGGAAAAATATCCACAAATAAGAACTAAAAACCTTAGTGTCCCTATTCATAAGTCTCTTACACATCCACATAAAAATTTAGAGATTCCTTCCCCTACCTCTCAAGACTAGATCATCATCATCATCCTTAGGACCATCCTCTTCCATTTTGGGACCACCCCATTCATCCAAAACTTCCATCACTACTAAGACAACACAACAAATATTGTCTTCTAAAACATCTACCACTTTTGCTTCTAATACAATGTATCTAAGTCATCCACATCATCAACAAAGATTCAATACTAAACATAACCATCTCAATCCTCTTCCAAATCTAAGACAAAATCAAAGGCTCCAATAAAATCACCTCAAATCAAACCATCATTACCTTCATAAAAAACCCCTTCATCTATAACTACATCATCACCCATTCCCTTGGGGTATTATACAATAATATTTTACCAATTACTCCAAGCTTCAACAATCAATTTACCATCAGTAAGACCCTTTGATCCAAATGCACCAAGATCCTCATGGGTTGAATCAAATATTATTTGTGCATACCATCATGCAGTAGGGCATGACATAAAATTTTTTGAGGCCATTCAAACCATAATACATAATCACTTTGACCAAGATGACCTTCTTGAGGAGGGACCAATTCTTTTATCGTCAACTTCATCATCTACTAAAGTATCCAAGTCAACCCATTCATCTAAGAATTATTTCACCATTCCTCCACCTACTTTAACCCCTCTAGAGGAAAGTCCTCCTCTTTACATTGATGTTGTTTGGGTCACCACTCATTATTATCATGAATTTCCTCTACCCACTCAAAGTGGTTGTTGCTGCTCCTCCTAAAGATTCCACCTAGCCATCCTCATCATCTAAACCCAAGGTGTCCATCTTAGCTACCTCTTGGCCTATTGCTCTTGAAAAAAGTATCCTGAAAAAACTCCATTAGGCCCCAGTTAAGATGTCACTCTATGAGATTATCCAAAGCTCTCTAGAGCATAGGTAAGCCCTTATGGAAACTCTTAAATGCATCCCTACCAATAGTGATGATTCCCAACCCTTTGCATATGTTGTCAAGTTGCATACTATTTTGACTTCCATAGTTTTTGATGACACTAAGATTCTAGATATCACACCAGAAGAACATGACCTTCACCTCTTCATCACCATCCATATTAATGACAACTTCATTCATTGATCTATGATAGAAAATAGAGATAGTATCAATATCATATCATCCCATACTTTCAACCAAATCAATATCCCTAAATCCATCATTTTTCAATAACTCACGGTCATGTGCAATTTCAAAGACGATATCACCCCATCCTTTAGTATGGTTATTATTCCCATCCGCGTTGGTGAAAAACTCCTCCATGAAATATTATATATTGTAGAAGGGGAGTTTTAATATAATATCTTGTTGATCCATAGGATTTTTAAATGTATAGATCTTCCTTGAATATCCCTAAACCATTGCAGGCCTGTACATTGTTTCGAGAGATTTCCATCGATAGGTGTAACTTAGAAAATGAAGCTCACGTGCAAAATATATTGCAATCCAAAGTTTGGCATTAAAAGTGGTCAAACCTAGTCAATATTCCAATCTAGATGTGACACATGGAAAAATGGTAAAAGGTGAAAAAGGTTAATTTTTCTTGTTTTGACCTACGGGATTTGAAAAATAGTTAAAATTTTCTGGCCCCCACTTTTTACTGGTTAGGGGCCCTCAGCTAGGTTCAACACACTCTTTTATAGGAGGGGTACCTTTTCCATATTTAATTCATATTACTATTATTGAATTTTCGATATTGTATGTCACTTATTTTACCAACTCCTCCAATGTGGGATATTGTTTGGAGAGTTGTATTCTTGCATTGTATGACTTAATCAGCTCAGAAATCTATATTTCTAGCTCGGTGGGGTGCTCAACTTACCACCAAGTTGATCACTTTATTTTTCACAATTATCAAGTTGTTACCATTTTATGTAGGGTTATCATTGCAATGAATGAATTGACCATATGGTTTGGGATTATCTCTATTATCTTGGCGAAGTAAAAAAACTCCTATCTTGGGATTTTATTAATTATGTGACTCGATCGGATTAATATATAGCTCGGCAGATACATAGTTAACTGATTAGCTCGGTCTTATCCATCACAACTTGGGGATGGTGATAAATGCAAATAGAAACCATATCAAACATAGTTCAACACCTATATCAATTGGTGCAATGAACAAACCAAATACCATACCATTTGGCCCATACTTGGGTGATTGGAACAAATACACAGTGGAACCAATGTCTCGACCCAAATACAAGGTAGCATAGCAACAAAGCACAATGACCAAGAAATTCAATAGCTCAGCAGGAGGGTGGTGCAAAACAAAATGTGTGATGTGGCTAAGTGCCATGTAAACATTATCCTTTCCAATCCTTTTTAAAGGCTTAAACCGGCTCCTTCTCCAATGGATGTGGGATATTACCCACTAAACATACAAATCCTTGCCACAAAAGGAGATAGGGAGATTTGAACTGGTGACCTCATTTTCGTAAGGGCTATCAACTCGCTAAATCACTTGGAGGGGCTCGGTGATATAGAAATCAACTCTCTGGCATTTAAACACAGACATAACAAGACTATGTAGTAGACTAGACATGGCATATTACATTCAACTAAAGTTTTGAGACACCTAGGGACACCTTCAGAGCTCGGTGTAAAAATAAAAGTCACTCAAAATTTAGAGACAAAGACAATGCTTATCTAATTTTCCCTTAAAGTGTTGTATATTTTCCGGTGTAATCATTTTTTGGTTGTAATTACACAGGAAAAGCACTATGGAGCACCTGTGAAGCCACGGGTTAAGTTGTGAACAATTTCTAAAAGGAAATAAGAGTTCCCAAACCTATTTTAAAGATTCAATTCAGGTGTGTAGGAAACCATTGGAAAATTGTCAAACAAGGCAAAGCTTGAGGAAGTTGAAGCATACAATCAGCAAATTCAGGAAGAAAATGCCTTCCTGAGGTGTCAGTTATTTTCTGTAGAGGAGCAAGTTGAAAAACTAAAAAAAGATATAGAATCTAAGGATGATATCTTAATGGTATTGTAAATTAATGAACCCAAGAAAGAGTTAATAATTACAATTGATGCAACCACTAAAACAGATGAATGCATTGAAAGTATTTCAACACCTAATTACTCTCCCCAAGCAAGGTTAGATTCATAAAATGTTCTTGGTGATTCTGAAAATCATACCAGAGGTATAGGATATAAAATTTTGAATAAGATGGGTTTTGATGGACTTAACCTTAGTAAGAATAATCAAGGCATAACTAACCCCATACACGCTGCAAAACTGTGTATAAGTAGAATAGGGGTAGTTGGAGAAAACTTGATTTTTTAAGCACTTACGCTCAAAACCAAATCTCAAGTTATATATGAAATTTTCTCAAAAATTTGAGACAATCGTGATGGTGTGATAATTTTCCGTTTTTGGATCTCTTGTGACAAATTTTTAAGCTATTGAAGTCACACAAAGGTGGAGAACCAAAGGGAGACACATCTACAAGTGGATCAGGAAGGTAAAGGACAGGTGTTGAGCTCCATTAAAATCCTTTGGAGGTCTGATAATACATTTTTATAGGTTATGATTCATAATTGGTTAAATTTAAAGGTTATTTTATTTATATTTTTAACATTATTAATGGATCGGTTTACCGCGAACCTAGTGACATAGGAATTTCAAACCTTGTAAACAATTTTGGGTCATTATTATTTTTAATTTTTAGTTTTCTGATATTTGAAATTAATTAAGTACTTGAAAATAATTTGGGATGCAAAATTAATCAAGTTTGATAACCTTGAAAACAAGGCTTAGGCATAAAAATGGTCAATACAATGCGAGCAGTGTAACAACACAATTTCAACACTTAAATAAAGTTTAAGAAAACAAGATTTAAGAATAAAAATGGATTGATACAATACGATCAGTGTAACAAAACACTTTCAACACTCAAATCAAGTTTTAAGAAAAACAAGTTTAAGTATTTGTTGGTGAGAAAATTTGTTGATGTGAAAAATTAGGTGTCTCCGCCAACATTCATGGGGCTACGCCCCTCTGTATTGAATGGTACAACACCCATTATTGAATGTAAACAATCTAATCCCAATCTAAATGCTTTGGGTGGCCAAATAGGCTAGGGATCACACAAGGACACTCCATTAAGCTTGTGGCTAAATGCTTTTATGGGGGTAGAAGGGAGGAAATTACAGCGATTTAGGGAGAAAGAGAGGAATTAGGGAAGGAAATTTATTGTTGTGAGTAGGAAATTATAGAGTTCACACCCAGTAACTAGAGTAGTTTGACATTAAATATAGAAGAATAACAACCTTGTTACAAGCATCAAGACAAGATGAGACCGTGAACACAAAGTTTTAGAAATCTCCTTATCAAGAAAAGCAACAAAATATTTTCTCATTTATTGACATTCACAAAGTTGTATGATAAGATAGAAATAGAGGAAATATGTACAAGGAAAGGGGAAAATAAGAAATGTAGCCTTTATTCCATGTGTAGTGATGAATACAAAGCTTAAATCAAGCTACAACAATTCACAATGTTACAAAGTAGAAATTCTTAAAATATGGATCCTTTGGAATGGAGAGGCCATCCTAATTTATAGTAATGTCAATTATCCTTTCACCTCCCTCACATGGATCTTTGTGTTCCATATTCCACTTGTGACCTTTTTTCCATAAATTAAGTATTTCTCTCATAATTTTGAGAAAATACTTTTAAAATTTTAAAATAGGTCACTTAAGTGAATAGGATGAAATAGAATGATGAATCCCAATGAATAATTAGAAAGGAGAGAGAAAGAAGAGGGAGAAAGGATGATGAAAGCCCTTTCTAATTTTTTTGAAAAATTGCCTTAAAAACTACTACTCCAACATACTTTAATGAATTTTCTTTTCATAATCACCTAGGGGGGACACTGATGACATCACAGATGGACCACTAGGGGACAAGATTGTAATTAACACTGAGGATAGGTTGATCTGGGGGTGTCTTGGAGAGGTATTCCATGAAATTTTAGGCACTAGGGGTATAGTTTTCCCATTTTAAGGTGAATTTTTCCTATGCAAAAACACAAGACAACAGTTAGATCTAGCTTGGGGACATGTTGTGGATCAAGAAAAATAAGGAAATAACATGGGAATCCCATAATATCAATTTGTTTTGTGGACTAGTGCCTTATCCATTGGCCTTTATGGGGTCATTAGAAATATATGCTACATAACTTTCCTTATTGAACACAAACACACACATGAGCGTGCGCAAACGAACATAAGGGAAACTAACCAAAAGGGGAAATAACACACAATAGAAAAGGGAAATTATATACAGAGGGAGGGATATCTATAGAGGTGGTAAAATAATATACGCATACTAGGAAATGGGTTAGGAAAATTACATGTCAGCATGGAACAATGGACAAAAATGTGATCTTTGAGGCACAAAAATCAGTATATGATCAAACCATTCTCTTGTGATGGATTTGCATTGCTTTAGAAGAAGAAGACTGATCATGATCTCGTCTTTGTATTCATACTGCAGCGAGAACATTCTTGCATCTGATGAAAACTTTGTCACCCTATTGAAAATCTTACATCCTAAGGCTTCCTCTTAATGTCCTATGATCGTGAGACACCATTTATCAATGCCTTCAGGAGTGGTAAAATTGATCTCTTCATGGATATATTCTTCATCCTTGGATTACAACCTAAAATCATCCCCTATATTAGTAAGGCACTTAGAAGGAGTGAGGACAAAGTGAGAACAAACTGACTTTCTTCCCATTCAAGAACTTCTCTGAACATCTCATTTTTCTGCTCTAAGTGAGTACTTTCCAAAATAGAGGTTATAACATTGAGGTGGAGCCCCCCTAAATCTCATGGAACTATTGCAACATGGGAACATGTTCAATGCACATCAAAGCTTGAAGAAAGGTGAGCATACTCTGATTTTTAATTTGTTGACAAGAGTTATGCACATCTACATCTTGTTGCTTAGGACAATTTTTGTTGATATCCATCCACTCAAAGTCCAGATTGGTATCATTTATAAATTTATAACCCTTAATTTTTTCATGGAAGAATTCTTTACCCTCAAGTTGACTTTTCCATATGAACTCTTGTTCTGTACTGATGGAGCATACTGAAGTGGTGGGAACAAGTTGACCCTGAACATACTCCTAAGAACCTTACATCTTTTCACTTTGTTCTGAACAATTCTCTTTAATGCAAATCAACTCAATATTTTCCCTATGGTCATCTTCCATAACAGAGATGTTATCTTCAAGATCAAGTAATTCCAAAGGATATTCAAGAACGTTCCTTATTTTACACTCGTGAACTTCTTCACACTGTGTGAGAGAGAAAGACGGGCTTCCACATTCAATCTCATCAACCAAGGCATTGGGGAAGACACAAATTTTTTCCATTGGCTTCATCTCGGCATAAAAAGTTGGTGTGTCAAAGAAAGGAGCACAAATTTTAATCATGCACATCTTGCATCTCCATATCCTGAGTCAAGAGTTCGAGATTGAGTTGGGGATAATTAGTCTCTTTTGTATCCTTTAAGAAGTCTTGTAAAAATAAATCTTTTGAGTTTACCATAGGTTCATCTTCATTCTCATGGGAAGAGTATTTATGGTGTGCCTCCAGGAGATGGTTGATTAATGAAATCAAGGAAACAAATATGAACTAAATTAATTTTTGGGGGTGGCTCATAGACTAGGTATCACACAAGAATACTTCCATAAACCTGTGGAAATTTCTTGTATGTGGAATACAAGGGAATAAAATTGCTTAGTGAGAGAGATAGGAGAGGGAAATAAGAGGGGTATATTAACCAAAAAATATCATAGATGAATTTAATGCATTAAAATCAGAATATTTCACTTGCATCAATCAGAAGAAACCATTCACATAGAAAGAGGAACAATCAACGAGAAACAAAAAAATTTATTGCATCATGTTACACAATTTACAGTGCTTTTGGAGTATAAGTTGAGATGGAGATATAATAACAATAGAAAAGGGAATAAATGAAATGAAGGCACTTGTTCCTAGAAATACAATGGGAGATAGTAAACAAGAATTAACCATGCCTTTATAATGAGGAGGTTATCTCCTTTTATATCTTTACAATTCATCTCTTCATCTACCCCCCACATGACTTTTCATATTCCCATTACAACTTGTGAATTTTCATTATCCTAGGAAGGAAAAAATTAAGCACCCCTCTTATAATTTGAGGGATTACTTTTACATATTACCAATATATTATGTCACTTGAATGAATAGGACAAAACATCACGATCACGTACAATGAGGAATTAGAAAAGGAAAGAAGAGGAGAGAAAAAAAAAAGAAATTCTCCAAAGAATGGATGAAGATGCCTCCATCCTCAATGTATATCAGCTCCGATGGTGTTGAAGAATACATTTTGATCCATGATGACCTTTTGTAATGTAGTGATGTTCTATCGATGAACATTGATTCTTTGAAACTTTACCCCTTTGAGACCTCACTAGAATGATGCAACTTTATAGCATATTTGAATTTCTTTGAAAGGAAAGGTGATGAGCCTTTAATCATTGAAGACAATGAAGGGTGATGTACCTCACTTGAATAAACATTAAAACCTTTGAAACACTACAATGCCTCTCAAAATGTCAAGTTCTTGATGCAACTTGAGACCATTTCCTGCACAGTTCAACCTAATGATCCAGGACCTTGGGGAAATGGTGTTATCCATGAGATGAGTGTTAGTGCAGAATCACAACACCCTCGAATTTCATGATTGTGAAGTGGGGCATTCAGTGTGATTGCACAACATGGGACCATCTTTCAAGCTATGGGATTTGCAAACCTGAGATGTCCCTCCAAATAAATCTAGTTCTTACCTCCTAATCTACCTGCCACAAGCTACTCTAATGCATACAGAGTCTAAATAATCCTAATCTAACCATTCCAAGTGGATAGAGAGAAAGAGAGAGGGTGAAATAGCCTACACTTAGTAGTGATACACCAGAAAGGGAAATGTGAGATATTCTGTTGAGGGAGAATGAAACAGGGAAAAGGGAACTGAGGGAGGTTAGACAGAAGTGACACTGACCCAGATCTAGATCTGCCATAGAAAATCCATGAAGCACGACATCTTGCACCTGTAAACGTAAAATACATGCGAATGGAGCAAACACGAGATAAAGAGGCACAAATAAACAACAAAAAAATTCTAAGGGTTGAAAGACGCCACGAAACAAGGTTTTATTGCTCTGTAAGGTGCACATACTATTACATGCGGTGCTCAGAGGAAAAAATACATTCTCTAGACATTATATAAGGCCTACAACTCAAATGGAGTTAGGAAATCACTTTGACAGAGTTTCCCTACACCCAGAATGTCTCTCCTAAAAAATGAGAAGTGTTACAATATATAGAAAGAAAAAGAGAGAGAGGAGGAAAAATTTGAATCCTACTTCAACCACCATGGGATATGTAATGAACCCTTCCTTGAAAGCTTCAACCACCATTAATCAATGCCCCCTACAAATCCGCCTACAATCTTTCAATTCCGGTTCCCTAGCGGATCAAATTAAATCTAGCCTGGTAGTTGAAGAAATCAGATTCTACATTAATGGCATGGAATTTTTTTTCCCATTTTTCACCCATCAAATCTTACTAAGAATGATATTTTATGTTTCCATGACATAAAGGGGGTTGAGATGTTTCCAAAAAGACTTTTCCCGCCAAAATTTGAGTTTCTAGTCAAAAGATATGGCCATTTTAAATTTGGGGTCATGGGCATGCAATAGTTGAATGAGTCTGTCCATATCGAGTCCACGTGGTAGCCCTGCGCTCGTTTGAGTTTCCACTCTTTGACTCCCTCTTGAGACTGCGCCGATGCAACACGTGTTTCCTTCCACTTGTTCAGACTTTTCAATGACTGGCTCTATCTTTTTCGAGCCTAAGACACGTGGAAGCTCTACACTCGTCTGGGGATCACCTTTTGCTTTGCCTCTTGAAGGTGCGCCATTTGAACACGTGGAGACTTCCGCCGGTCCTCTAAACTTAATCATTTTTAGCCTAAAACTCACCCTTTTTTTACTCTGAGACACATGGAAGCCTGGCGCTTGTTCGAGCCTACCTTTTGGATTTAACCTTTGGAGGTGTGTTGCTTGGACCCTTGGCAGATTCTGCCAACACCTTTATACTTAGCCAATTTTGGGGCTTGTTCCTGAATCATTTGCAGATCCCGAAGACTTCGAGCCTTCAACATTTATTTTCCCTTTAAGCCTTTGGTTTCTTTGACATTGTCTTTCTCTTCCTCGGCCATGCTATTCCATTTTAGAGTTTGTTTGTAACATGTTTGTTGGATTTGAAGTGTGGGTTCATTCGATGGAGCCATCCTTTCGATTTCTTCTTGTGTAGGGTCATTTTTTTTCCTCCTTTGGGCCTCTTGTTTCTTTGTGTCATTCAGACTCATTTTTTTTACCCTACGTTCCTTGAGTTGAGCTCGCCTATCCCCTTTATTTGTCATTCAGGAATGTGAGCTTGTGGGTTAGAATCGTCCCCTTCAAATTTTCTTTATGCATGGGGTCTTGTTTGACCAAATTTGCTGGGGGAAAATTTGGGATAACAATTTAGCGACTCATGGGGACATCTTCTCACTTGATGAAGAGACTAGTAGCCTTGAAGCATCCATTGGGCATGGAGTCATGAATGATAGCCTGGTACTGACCCTTCATTGAAATGGACTCCCTAAATGCTTGCAATTTCTATATTATGCCTGACCCTGAGCCTACCCACGCATCTGCACTCTCAATTTTCATAAGAAATCTTGGAACAAGGCCTCTGAGAGTAGAAAATTGTTTGACCTGGGGCTTTCATTTGTCCCTGAAATGGACTGTAGGCATGTTGAACTGCATGGTGATACAACCTCAGAGCAAAAAAACACAACAACACACACTATGTACAAAGATCAAATCATACATGCCTCAAATGAGACATGCAAAGTGTGCAAAAGCAATTCTTTTGCTGAAAGAAAATCTACTCCTACTCCTAAAATAATTAGAGAGAAAAGGGACTCAAACAAATCCTACAACTGGCAAGAAGAAGTAGCTTCCCTTTCTCAAGAGGGGCAGCCATGCAAATGATTTGACACTAAATATGGTTGCCTGTATGAGTGAAAAATTGACAATAAGTCATTCCTCCACCCAAATCATCAAGGTGTCAGCTAGAAACAAGATAGATGCCTCTTTTAGTTACTCTTCATTTGGATTGAAGAGGCATTGCAGCTGATCCTTGGTACTTTGGAGCTCATCCTCATGTTTAGAAGTAAGCATGACTAGTCGTGGCTTTTCCCTTGGCTCCATGAATCCAAGTACATAATTGGGCACGGTATGATCCTTTGAATGTGCCCACTTCTCTAATCCTTAACTCCAAAAATGGATTCTTCTTGCAGACCTTCCTAGATGGATGGTGAGAGAGAAATGGTGACATCCTCATGTCTTTTCTCTTCCTTCTCCTGTGAAGAACATGGAAGATTCATATCTTCCAACCTTGGTTTCAGAGGGCTGCTATAAAGTGTAGGTGGTTGCACTTGGATGTTCTCCTTCATGGCAACAGGATCATATGCTTGGAAGGTGGAAGGTGGAAGAGAAAATGATGTTATCTCCTCGAGCTATTCTCCATTGAAGTAATCTTCCAAGTATGATAGGAAGTCTGCCTCCTTGTTGTCCTGTTGTAGGTGTTCTACGTCCTCCATGGTGTCCTCTTGATCTGTAACTAGCTTACCATGGTTCCCTTCATCTTCCAACATGGAGTTTGAAATATCAAACTCTTCTTCAACATCAGAGATTGAAGTGGATGAAGTGGGAGGAAGAACTGAAGGTTCTTTTGTGGCCTGCTCCACACTTGGAGCCTCTGGAATTGTATGGTCCTCCTCCATCATGGGTTCATTAATCAAATCAGGACCTTGAAATAAAAGCAAAAAATCTTCAATGAGGCCTTCTTCATTGAGTGGCCTCAACTCTGATTTGATCTCTCCCAGCTGCTCCTCTTTAATGGGACTTGGAGTTGGTTGTTCTTCCTCCTTAACTAGTTGTGCAACTTGGATTAAATCAGCATCCTCTTCAGAAAAAATGCCATAAACAGACTACTAATTTTCTTCCTCTCGTTCTTTCTCTTATTCTACTGCAAACTCAGCCTCAGCCACCACTAGCTCTTCAACCTTGACCTCCTCTATTGGCTTGACCATCAAGGGGATCTTTGTAAACCCAAATTTGGCAACCCAACTCTTCAGATTTTCTATCATTTATTTTTTGTTGGGATCCTCTTCTTGTTGTTCTCTGTGACTGGATTCTCAAGTCTCTTCCCAACATGGACTTGGGAAAGCAAGAGGAGTGGTAGGTTGGGGTTCAACTAGCTTTGTAATTGTTTGTGGTGGTGAAGGAGGTGGAACTTATTGTTTCTTTGGAGGGAATGATTGCTTGGGAAAGAAAAGGGGAGAATAATTGAAATGGGGTGGAAGATCAGGATATGGAGAAGAGAAATCAACACTTGGGGCAGAAACTGAGGGGCTTGACTCTTGATCATGCTAAAATGATAAAGTCTGAGAAAGAGAAAATGAAGGACAGGGAGCTGGTGATTGTCTTACCCATTGACAAGGTTATCTTGCACTTTTCTCATAAGCCTCAATGTCCTCAATCCACTGTGTAAGCTGTGGCATCACTTCAACCATGAAGTCAAGCTTCTCCTAAGGGTTGTAATGTCTTGGAAAAGGGCCCTCCCATGGACAAGGTGCCCTACAAAAAATCTTGAATGCCTTCATGTGTGCTATGGCCCTTGACTGAACCATGTCATCCTCCATTTTTTGAATTTTCTCTAGCATATTCGCATTCTCGATGTAGATGTCACCATTGTATACATCCCCTTATTCTTGATAAGCTTCATAGCCAAATTGGTTTTGACTCTACTCATATGGGTAAGCATAATAGTTCTGGATTTGATCATACTTCTGATCTGGAGGAGTTTCAAAATGCATTGGAGGCTGGATGTAGTGCTACAAGTGTGAGTTCTATGAAGGGAATGAAGTCATGATTGCACAAATTCATGGAATGTGAGAAAATGAAAGAGATGGAAGAAGGGAAAGGATGAGAATGAGTGGAAATAGATGGAAAAGTTCTGTAATTTAGAGAATGGGTTATTGACCAGATGGAGTCACCAAATGTGCTTGCATGTGCCTTAAAAGGCTAAATCTTAACAGAAACACACCAACCTACTAAGATGAAGTGGTAAGGTGCTTCAGACCTATCCCACCAGGCATGCCAAAATAGTTAGTGTAGAATCACAACACCCCCGAATGGCCTAGATGTGGAGTGGGGAATTTTGTGTGATTGCAAAACATGGGACCATATCTCAAGCTATGGGACTTGAAAAAATTGAGATGGATCTCTAGAGAAATACGGTTCTTGATTCCTAATGTACCTACCATAAGCTACTCCAGTGTAGGTAGAATATAATCTAACCTAATCTATCCTTTCCAAGGGGATAGGGAGAAAGAGAGAGGGTGAAAGAGCCTACACTAAGCGATGATACACCAGAAAAGGAGGTGGTTAAATCATAGACCCAACTTCCTGAAGTGAAGAGAGGTGAGAAGAGGAGAGGGTGGATAGAATGCACCACGAACTAGAGATAGATTTCACACAGAACACCACTTCAAAACCCATTAAACATGGCTCTCACAACCTGCAACAAAAATTAGAGTATGTAGAGTATACCCTGCAATGATGAGAGGTAAGAAGAGACAACAAAATAAGCCAAGGATGGATAGAAGCATCACGAAATAGATTCTATTGCTCCAAAATGTTACACCGTACATCATCAATGGGAAAGAGGCAAGAAAATGCCATTAGAAATCCATAGGAGGAGGCTTAGACTCTGTATTCTACCCTAAGGAAGAAAGAGAGATGGCAACAAACAAGAAGTGACGACTAACTGTTTGAATATGCCCCTCCTTTACAATATATATGAATAATAAGAGAGAGAGAGGAGGGAATAATGAGAGAGAGGAGGGAAAAATTTGAATCCTACTTCAACCACCTTGAGATATGCATTGAATCCTACTTTGAAAGCTCAACCACCTTCAATTAATGCCCCTCTCAAATCCTCCCCAAATCTTTCATGTCTTTATTGATTACTTGTTCGTCACATTGAATGAGGAAGAACGGTGGATCAGAAAAAATCTAATCTGGTAGTTGAAGAAATCAGATTCTGTATTAATGGCTTGGAAGAATTTTTCCCATTTTTCACCCACTAAATCATGTTAAGAATGATATTTTACGTTTCTGTACGTAGCTGAAATTATAAGGTACTGCACCTTTGGAACGATGTTATGCATGCCCCAATGATGATACGGGTCTCTTTGCAAGGTGTTTGGAATCCAGAAAGGCTCACCAAGTATACACTTGTATCCTGCATGCCCCACTCAGCCTCCGCATGCTTTGTTTTGCCCTTTTTACCCTTTCTTCTTGCATTTTTGTCTTCAGTGACGAAACCACCACCCGGCCAGGGCGGCGGTCCCGTGACTGCCACCAAGGACAGGGCGGCAGTCCCGTAACTACCACCTTGCATAGGGCAGCGGTCCTATACGCATTTTCCAAATCCTTCCGATGATCGCGCCAAACGTAAATCTTCAATTTTACATGCTTTCTTCAACCACTTTGGCTTGCATTAATTTTTTCTGCTCCATGTGAATAGTGTTTTTCCTTTGTTTATAATAAAAAAAATTCAAATGGGAGTTACCATCTAGTAAATGCATTGGTTATAAATAGCCAACTTGTTTTCAAGCAAATGGCCCCTCATCTTCTCAATTCTATTATCCAGTTTTTGAATTTCTTGCTTAGAGGTCTACTAGCTTCATGTTTTGCATAAATTATCTATTTTCCTTTGTTGTTTTGATGCCATTCAATTTTATTGTTTTAGTCTTGTTCCATTGCTGCTCTATATAATTAGTTTAGCATAGAATAGCTTCATTTCCAGCTTATAATCCATTAAAAGTTTCAGGTTTTGTTTTTTCACAAGGATAGATTCTAAAACTCTCGGTACATTTGTGTTTTATTCCCATAATAAATCCCGCTAGGAATTGCATGGTCAAGCTCTGTTCACTTGCGTTATTCCTCTCCTACTCACATTGTATTCGGTCTATATCCAAAGCTACCATTATTCTAATACCATCTTCTATTGATACTATCATATACATACTTTTATGGATTCACGAGAACATGAAGGAACGAGGAGATCACACTGAGGGGGACAAAGTCACACACAACTGGATTTGCCACTATTCTGTAAATGCAGGTTTGAGCTATCAAAGTTCTAGTTATAATGTATCAAATAGAGTAGTGAATCATTTATTCAGTTACAGCTCACTTTTGTCAATATTGCTAGGAAGCTGTGTGGAAATGATAGTTTCTAACGAAGGAAACTATGATGTTTTTCCTCACTTCTGAGGTAGGAGTGAAGGTTCATTAAGTAAGTTAGCTATAGTTTACTAGATTTCACACATTGCATAGGTGAATAACCACACTAGGTTGTCCTTTTTGTTTGTTTTAGTAAAAGAGTATTTTATATTGTTTTGTTTTCTTTCCCCTTTTCCGTTTTCTGTAATTTAAGGTTTCAATCATGTATTTTGCAGATTAGTGTCCTTTCAGAGTAGTATAAATTGTTATTTTTAGTTTAAGAGACTTCATTTTAGATTATACTTAGATCCTAAATAAGAGAATAAACATAGGCTCTTATGATACCTGTTCATAGCTTCTAAATCTCCCTTTTCATTTCAACTACTAGGAGATCACACTACTAGATCTTAGTCATTGATCCTCCCTAGTGAGCTAGAGGAAAGTTACTTGCCGATCTCATCCTTGCCTTATAGCTTTTTCTATCATAGAGAATTGTCAATAATACTAGCTTATGGCTCATTCTAAGTCACCGCATTACAAACAACGGCTGGTCTGGTATGACCTCGAGCGGTTAGCGACATGGAAGGTCACTTGTTGATTATCATCCTAGCATGCCACTTTTCTGTCGTACAACAATTGGTGACCTGACGTGAAAGAAGAAATAATATGTTCTGTTGTTTCTCAGTCTTTCATCCACCCGCTCGTTCCCATTATTTGCGGTTATTCATATACCCCCGATAGTCAGGAATATGATGAATAGGCACAAAACCTATCTCAGGTCTCAAAAGTAACCTATAGTAAAAAAAAATAGACAACTATCTACACCTCCTCACTTTCTACGGGGGCTGAGCACTATATTGAGAAATTACTTGTCATCTCAAAATCCCCCTCACAGAACTAGTTCTAGTTTTTGTTCTAGTTGGGAGTTTGATTAGTTTTCACAAAACACACAACCAGAACGATTAGGCTCTAACAATATTGAGTTTACTGGAGAATCCAATTAATCTCCTCAGGGTCTTGTTCAGCCACGATCAGTAGACAATCAGGACCCACCCCCTTTGGAGTGAGGAAGAGTTTACTTAGCACACTTCCTAAAAATGAAAACGCTTCCAAAAAATGTATCCACCATAGGGCGTTTACATACATCTGATACCAACATTCAGGAGAACACCCCATTCTCCCCATGGGAAATACCCTCGGTTGGAAGATTGACAGGGTACCGACCAATTCATAGAAGGGATATCCCCCCTTACCAACCTCAAGCCATACAACAAACACCCTTAAGGAAAAAACACCGCATCTACACCGTGTTGGCGGTATTCCGCTAGCTAAGAAGGTTAGAGGGCTGAATTTCTCAAAAGGAAAACCAAAATTCATATTTAGGCAAGTAAGAATCCCAACCTTACTCACTAGTCAAGTTGACCTCTTACAGGAAACAAGCAGAGGTTAGCGATGCTTCTCAAAATCCCCTATAATGATCCACAGCAAAACGCCAAACTAGGACACGTTTTCAAACAACGCTCTAGTTGAAAAGAGGACACCTCCCGGTCTGGGACACCCAAACACCCATACCAGAAAAATGCCTCCTCACTTATTTAAAACTTTATTCAAAATCAACAAAGGAGACATGTTCTCTTCTCCCAGATGTTTGTTTCAACCAAGGATTTCCCTTAGGTCCTTAAATGCCATATGCTATGCCATTCAAAAACCATTCAAACCTCACCCCCCTCAGCACGCCCATTAAATGGTTGAGGGCCTAGCAAGTAGTGGACTTATTCGGAATATTTAAAAGAACCATAGACTTCACATATGAAGTGTTATGCTTCCGAGACCTCTTCCCGATTTCCCAAATACAAAGGGGAAGGGGACCTAAACACACACATTAAGGCCTATGCCAAAAACCATACGGGCGTTACTCCCTTGGGACGGGGTTTTCTGCTAAAAATATTCCCTAAGACCCTAGAAGGTATTGCCCTGGACTGTTATTACAGAATACCTGAAGCTTGGATACACTTCATTTAAACAACTTGTGTCAGAATTCATCAAATCTTTCAACCCTGCAACAATTGTTAAGAACACGACTCAGGAGTTCTTACATATCAAACAAGAACATTAATGAATCCACCACTCCCCATGTATCCAAAATAGCATACAGGTCTCTATCATCCAGGAGTGATCCAAATGTGATCAAATGGAAATATGCGAATTAATTCTTAATTCGCCTCAATAGAGAGATAAGGAAGAAGTCCAAAAGTTCCACTAGAACTTACGAGAAGTACGTGAAAGTTCTTCCGAATCGACCAAGAGTGATTGGATGAGGGTCGAAGACATATGGGACAAACGAAATTAACCACTCGCAATCAAAACACGCGTGGCCTATCCTAATGATAGGAAGCGCTGATCAGGGACTAAGATCCTTAACAAAGAACCCGGTGTTACAAAAGATGGGAGTAAATGACCAAGCTAAAAGGAAAAATTGTTGTGAAACATTTTTCCACGTGCTAATAATAGCGAAATAATAATTTGACCCCAAAATCAAGGGGGGAGTTTAATCATCACACCATGGCAACAAAAAAACAATAATGACAATTCCAACACAAAGTCCAAATCAAAACCAAAGGCAACGGCATCAAAAATTTTTAACTCTAAAAAACCAACAACCCTTATCAGAATTCGGGCCACAAAGGTTTAATCAACAACCTCGAAAATCACCCAACCCACGCTATATTGTAGCTTCCATACGAATTCAAGGCACGATACTAGGACTTTTCGTGACTACAATAAATTCATTGCAACGTTTTACAGAAGATCAAAAACAACTCTTTATCGGATATGTTTGTAGAAAGTCTGTAGTACCCATGTAAACACTTATCGGGGGGCAGTTTTCCCTTTCAAATTGACCCTCCAGATGAAGATCTTTAATGACCCACTCAAAAACCATTCTAACAACAATAGGTTAGATCCTAATGGAACAACTTAAGGGTGTCCTGATAGGAAAAAATGATCATGAAGCTTCACCTCATTAAAGCACCAGTCACACCACAATTAGGAACTGCAAACTCAACCTAAGCGAGAAGTGGTTTGTGGGAGTTAGATGCCAAGTACCCATATAAAAATAAAGATAAAAATAACACGGGATTATTCTTCTCAACTAACTCCAAGTTATTTTCATTAGATCCCAGAAAAACACTAAACAAACATTGCTAAAACCTATAGGTGCCTATGATCTTAATTAATGATTATCTAAAACATTCTCAACATTTCTCCTTCTTGGATTGTTAAAACGCGCTACCCAATAGGCTGCCATCTTAGAAGCATTAGACCTTGGCCATTTAATCAACATCACTCCTCGAGAAAGGCAAGTAAAACCGTGTGGGTAATTTGACGTTCTCCGTCGGGGCAAATCGATTAGGGATACTGAATTTATATTTGATATAACAAAAGCCAACAGATGCTGAAATGCAACGGAAAGAGGCGACCACGTACATACAAGTTGGGTCTACAATAAACTAGTGTAAAACGTGCAATGTTCAATGATGGGCAGAAAGGAAAGAAATTCAACATAGTCACCTTCACTTTCCTTCAAAAGCTAGGATATGAGAAACAAACTGTTCCACAATGTGAATACGGAAGAGGTTATGATAGCTCAAAGCACTTCAATTGGAACCAAGTTGACTAGGTCACTTTAGGACCCAAGATGGTCCTCACCGAGTTTGATAATTATAGATCGGAAACCAAGTAGAATATTTCCTTGTCAGCCATGGATACACCGCATGAAGGCAATCCCTTCACATTATTCCAAGAAATAAATTTCTACATTAGGGAAAAATTCGTGGCACAAAGGTAACCCAAAACCCTTGATATACAATAGCTGATTTAAAGAAAAGCCCAGGTGTTCAATCCAAGTTTGGCAACTCCCAACCAAAGCTTGTCAACACCAAAAGTGACAAACCATATAAAAGATGCTAGCACACTGCGTTAGAAATTACAATCCAGACAAGGAACGGCCAATACTGAACATGAGACCAATGTTATAAAAACAATGGTCCACTAGGGACTACGAAAAAAAATTCGATTGCTGGAGAAAGACTTACCTATTCTGCTACCGTTTGATTCCATGGTTATGGGACACACCATGCGAATCACTTCTCTTCCATCAGCGAAGTTTTTATGGTAGAGGTAACTGAAGCAAAAGAAATAGATATGACAAATTCCCAAACGTCAATTTTCCAACCAAATAGTGGACTCTCCATTCGATGAAGCTAGATGTTCCACTTTGGAGCTTAGGCGGGGGTGGATATTATTCACATAAGGAAAGAGTCCTACCTTTCACCTTTTATAATTAAAGTTTGAATGTTACAAACAATGGAGATGAGTATGAGCTCTCTCCTGGCCTCATCCTAGCGAACAGAATGGGGTGTAATAAACATTAGAGTGCTAGGATACTCGCAACTAGTTGCCAAACCAAGTCTCTGAGGTATATGAAAACTAGGGATGAACAGTTACAAACTATAAAAATAAGCATGGTAGATTTAAGCAGGGATTCAATCGTATCAATTAAAGCAAGTCCGCGAGAGCCAGAACCTCTTACAACTCAATAGGAAACTAAACTGCATGTTTCACCCAAACAGTGAGCTGGAGGATTTACAAATTTCATTGGTATCATTAGTTACCGACCATAGTGCATAAAATACCAACAAATTCACTCCTAAGCTCATGGAGAAGTTGAGGATGATTTTTCCATCATAGGTCACTTTGATGATGATAGATCACTCTCGAATATCTAAACAACAGCAGAGCTACACCTTGTAACCGTATAGTTGATCTTTCCTAATACCTCATCCTCTTCCTAATTTGAAATACCACGGTTAGAGTCTCCTCACAGAACGATCTTGAATCTATGAGCTATAAAATCGAGATAGCTTGGAATTCCAGAGCACCACTGCATTGAATAGAAAGGAGTAACGCTTCTTTGATACAAGAACCATTGATTATAAACATTGGAATCGGAGGTGGAACAAGACAAGAATTTTTGAATTTGGATCCTCGTTAACTAAGACGAGATCGAAATACACACCCACATCTTAAGAACATCAAAAGATTTTGAAATTTAACTAACAAAGAAATGAAGGGAATTGCAACCACAAGTCCGATGCATAACTCTGGAACTAAACTAGATGCGAAGCCAATAAACAGAAGTCACACCAATGAAGCCAAAAGTGGCTTCAGGTACAGAGGAAGTAGTAAAACTTCTCCAAGTTAGGATTTCATCAAGGACCCCATTGACTATTCACAATGGTATCTAAATCTTTCCCGTCCTCACAAACGACCGGGAAAATCGACACATTGCATAGATTTCAGGATATAACAAAGTTGCCCAAGGATGATGTCCCATTACCATCCATGACATTTCGTTGTGATGCAACAACTAGATTGAATTGTTTGTCCCTCATGGATGGGTTATTAGGGTACAATCAGATTAAAATTATCAGCGCAATGAACCAACAGACCCCTTTGATCCTATACTCACGAGCCACTCATGTCTCGCTGGCCTGCATGCTGGCTCAAGAGAGAGATGATGAAAACGAGAACGTGTGATCTATTTCATTAGCCGAATGTTGCTCGATTATGAAACATGTTACACAGGCAGAGAGAGAGAATGCCTTGCATATTTTTGCAAACAAAATGTTTTGAGACATTACATGTTAAACCAGGAAACAAGGGTCATTGTAAAGACAAATCATTTACGAACGTTTCTCATGCAAGGGTCTTTATCTAAAAAGACTGGACATTTCATAACTTTAATGGGTGAATTTGAGTTGACATTTGTAAACCAAAAATCTATTAAGGGACAAATCATTGCATATTGGCTTCCTGACAATCCACTAGATCGAGGTGATCTAGTAAATCTGGACTTTCTTGATGAGTGTATATACTTCATCAAAACCAGGCCTCCCATCTCTATGTGTCCCTAGTATACTGATACCATAAAATTCATCATAGACCACACATACCCAGAAGGTGCCACATCACAACAAAGAAGGTGGTTACACATTATTACTGCTAAATATGTTGTCTTAGAATAGGTACTCTTTCGTAAAGCCTTCGATGACATGCTTCTAAGATGTGTCGACATAAAAGAATCAAAAAAGATTCTTCATAAATCCCATAGTGGGATATGTGGAGGCCACTTCGGTGGTCACGCCACCGCTCACAAAATACATCGGATGGGATTTTTTTTGGCCCACTCTCGAGCATGATGTAGTGGAATTTGTACGTAAGTGCCACAAATGCCAAGAATTCTCTCACCAGATTCACATGCTAGCATAATCCTTGCAACCAATAGCGACACCATGGCCCTTCTCCACGTGGAGTCTGGACTTGGTAGGGAAATTCTCTCCCTTGTCAATCGATGGCCATAACTGTATAATTACGGCCACGGAATATTTTACCAAATGGGTTGAGGCCATGCCTCTCACCACAGTACAAGGTTAAGTAATTTCCAAATTCATTCTGAACCAAATTATCTGTAGGTATGGTGTTCCACAAGTCATTATCTCAGATAATGACACCTCCTTTAACAATGACGAAGTCCGTGAGTTATGTAGAAAATTCAAGATAAATCATCACACGGCCTCTCTTTACTACCCTCAAGCCAATGTGCAGGCCGAAGCAACAAACAAAACGTTAAAAGCTATTCTCCTCAAAATGATCAAGGATAAAAAGAATGATTGGCATTTAAAACTATCCTTGTGGGCCCATCGAACCTTAATAAGAACACCAACAAGAGCGACTCCTTTCTCATTGGTATTCAGATCAAAAGTAGTTCTCCTACTTGATGTTGAAATACCCAGTCTCCGTATCTCATTACAAGGGATTTTGGATGAAGAATCTTACAGGGAGGCACGCCTCTATCAACTAGAAAGCCTTGATGAGGTCAGGATAAATGTCCGAACAAAGGCACAGAGCCTATGCCAACTAGATGTGTCGGTAATACAACAAAAAAGTCTATGTGTGAGAAATATACGAGCGATATCTAGTTCTAAGACTAGATAGCCAGATCGATAAGAAAACCAGTGAAGGAAGGAAGTTATGGCCCAAGTGGTTGGGCCCATACTGAGTCATGAAGGACTACAAAAATGGTGCATATATTTTTTACACGCTAGAAGGTGAGGAATGCATTGAAACTATCAATTCCTTGCATCTTAAATGGTTGTATGCATAAAACATCAAAATTATTACTTGTACATTATAGCTACCTACATTGCATTAGTCTTTTAGCTGCTTCATTCTATCCATTTCGTAAAAAATATGTTACAAATTTTTGAACGTATTGGCAAAAGCATTCAAATCACATCTCTTCAAACATCATCAAGTATTTTCAAAATCTTCTCATCAAGTTCGACAGACAAGCATTGACGAAGACCGTACCAAGGCCTGCATACTTAGCTTCACTCTTTCTTTCTACTAGGTGAAGTTTTCCTTACCTACGGTCTGTTCTAGAAGCTTCTTGGTGTCACATCTATCCCTCTTAAATATCTTTGAATGAAAGGATATCCCAAAGTCATAGATCATAAATGTCAAAATGAAATGAAATCAAAAGCACCAAGCAAACAAAATATTTTATTTTACATGCTTCTTTTACCCATCAACCGTCGGTGATAAGCCCACATCTCTTACTGGTGGTGTGAGGTTGGGAAAGGAAAGAGGTTCCCTTACTCACCTATATCCTACCTTTGGTGACAAACTCGTGCTTCTTACTAGTGGCATGAGGCAAGGTGTGGGGGTTCCAGTCACACAAATTAAAAAATCTTGGTATTCTAAAAACAAATAAATCCACCTCTCTTAAGAGAAAGAAAATATCCAAATATCCAAATTCCAAAGAGATCAAATCCTCAAAACCAGATTTTGTCAACCAAGTTGCCATTTATGAATCTAAGTCTAGATAAACTGGAAAGTAAGTGGCTTTCTAAGCGTGGTAGTAGTTCTGAGTAGGGTAGGTGTGTGGGTCCAAATTTGGTTTCTGTTACTAGTTTTTCTATCTCTCATCATTCCATTCATCCAAACTCATACAACTTGTGCCTTTCCTAACTCTTGGTGTTGAGCCCTCGCATCTTACTAGTTGCATGGAATTGGGATTGGGGTAAATTCATCTCTTTATCACTATGCATTCATCACGTTTTTCCAACATAAGAAGAAATTACAAATATTTCCCAAAGAGTTTAAAAGTTCAGTACTACCATATGTTAGTATCATCTCATATCAGCATTACAACAAACATACAAAGTAAAAAAAATTGTTTACTATCATTTGTTATCCATTGCATACATTCTTAAAACATGAAAATAGTATTCTAAAAACATCTAAGTACACATGTGGAAATGAGACACAAAATTCTAGGCACCAAGAGTTTGGATCCAAAAAGAGATATATATATATATAATCAAGTTTCCTATACAATGCCATAATGCACTAGGCATGGTAAAAACACTCAATGAGCACAAAAAGTACAAAAGCACTCATATAGATATCTGACAAAATGCTACAAAAATGGTCTCTCAATCCCTATGGGATCCCTCAGAGGGTGCGTGACCACACCTAGGACTCTAGCTACGCATCAGCACTTTGAATTCACTGAGAGGTTCGTGGTCATGACCAATAGCTACCATCTCACTACGAAGAATGACTCCTCCTCATCAAGCACTTGGTCATCCTATATCTAACTACCTCCGTGCATGGAGAGAAGTCATGATCTTTTCCGCATGTCAGACAGAGGCAAAAACATCAGTATGCCTACCAGATGGAGGGCTGCCACAGAAAGCTCAGCACGAGTCTTCTTCGAGGGGAGAAGCAAGGTATAAGTGCATACTCGGCAAATCAAGTCTCGTTACGCATCCGTAGTTGTTGCAAGTAAAGGATAAAACAAGTTAGAAAAAGATCAAAAGATAAAACCAGGAGTAAAAAAACAAAAAGAAATAACAAAATAAGACGATTCTAACTAAAACAAATGTCAAGAGAAGAGTGGCAACTCACTCGAATCGCCAGGTCTCCAGAAGGATCTCTAGGATCTACACTGCCACTGATACTGCCGTTGACTGGTGTTTCTCTCCCATGTCTGGGGCAATGCGATGGCCTGCAATGGACTCACCATCTCCACCTAAGTCTCGAGAGAGTAAGTCCTCTTAGACTAGAGTCACCCTCTCTGCGCTCCACTCCAAACTCTCGGCATGTAAAATCTCCTGGGTATCATGCCACTCGGGATCATTATCATCCCCCCGCCTGTCTCACTGATCTCCATCTCCTCTTTCTCCTCTTCAGTCTCTCCCCCAGTGAACTCCTCAGACTTAGAGTTCATGTTAATGGGCTCATCACTACTCTGGGTGGGACCGGTGGCAATCTGAAGTAAAGGTGCCTAAGGAGCACCAGCTCTCCCTCAAGCACGTACTACCCTCCTAGCCACAATAGGGAATACCGGGAGTAACAATAGTCCAACCCCAACCTCTAGAACCTTCCCGAGCCTCACGGATAGATCTATACACTAGCATCACCAGAGGAAGCATGTCACTATAGGGGAGGCCAAACTACTGTGGTACTTTATCAAAGGGAGGGTATCTCCAACTTCCCTACCCTGTCTATCAATTGGCTGGTAGTCTGACAGGAAATCAATGTAACGACCTCCTCTCCCCATACCCCTGCCATGGCCTAATAAGGAGTGGCCTCCATGTTTGCATTTGTTAGAGAGGCCACTGGCTAGTGAGGTGCTCTAAGAACTATCATCCCTATCCACTTCGCTTCCCTGGTGGCCCTAGGATCCTCCACCTCTACACCTCTCCCATACAGGGTGATATGCTCATACACCCAACTCATGACAAGAGTCAAGTGGCTCAATGACTGTCCCTGTAATCGGACTACCCTATATAAATCATGGTAGGTAGTCTCGAGGATATTTTCTCCCCAAGCTATAGACATGTCCATGGCCCTTAATTTGTGTAATAGTGGGGGCCCAGCAATATAAGAGAGTGTCTCCTCCCTTGTACCCAATCAGTCTCGAATGCAAGGATGCCCATGATGGCTTTGCGGAGCATGGGAGTGTCTGACTCAATGATAGAGTGGATCCTCACTCCCTTCTTCGATGCCATCGATACAACTGCATCTACCATGTAGGTGGTCCACTGAACCACCTGTGATCTAGATACTACTATCTTAAGAGACAACCACCACCTAAGGATCGGAACCCCCAATATACGGTAAACATCCTCTAGGGTGATGGACCACTCAACCCTAACTCCTGGCAATCGGAAGGTGTTCTGATCCACATCCTAATACCAACATGGCAGTCAGAAGGTGTTCTAATCTGCATCCTAACTCCTGGTATGTGACTGGCAGGAGCAACATGAGGGACCTGTGAAATCCTCCAAATACCAACCCTCTGGAGAGTATCCCGCTCTGCCTGGGGGAGTGCCTATAACACTACTGAGAGTTAATCACACTCCCTCTCCTAGCTCCATCTAATATACTCCTCCTCCTTCTGCATATACCCAAAAACACAAAAAAAGAGTAAGTTAGTACTAAAACACAATTGGAAAAACTATTAAAAACACGTAAATATGTTCAACATGCAAAAACAAGCTAAGTTTTATATTATTTTGGTCCTCTATCATGGACCGCTGCACTGTGCAGAGTGGTGGTTCCGTAATTGTCACCTTCTAAGGCAGTGGTCCCGCAATCACCGCCCTACACAGGGCGACGGTCCTATCTCACAAAGTTGAACAGGTCATACACCCTAAAAAATGCTTAAAAACAAAAAAATAAACACCATTTTAACAAAAAAAAAAACCTACCCTATGGGCAGCCCCCTAGAGACACGTTTAAAACTAATATTTTCAAAAATGATCCCCCTGAGAGAAAGATTTCATCATTTCCACATTTTAGGTCTAAAAACAATAAATCAAGAAGAACTACCTTGAGACTTTGCGGGTTGATGTTCCACTCTCAGAGTCATGATCGCTATCTCACCATGAACGTTTTGACCATACTCTCATCGAAAACCGTCACCGTGGGTCCAAGAGCTCAAAAAACATCAAATTAATCCATGCAAATAAATAGTAAAATGATTTCGTTTTATATAAATAGCCCCCTTAATTTGATTTTGATTGTCTTTTGCAGGGTTGGAGCACTGACGGAGGTAAGTTCTAAACCTCGCATAGAAGGTAAGTGTTGTTTTCAAATCAATTTAATCTTATCTCTCCAATAGTTTTATCTAGCTGCACTTGAGTCCCTTGTTTCTATTTTGCAGATAGCAGGACTTTGGATGGCAAATTTCTGAACACACAGGCGTGTCAGGTATAACTCCTAACTCCCCATTTCAGGAATGCCATACTCAGATCCACCATTTTATGCCTCTTCATGGCTAAGACACTTCTCTGAGGGGGCAATATGTACATACCCAAAATTGTAGGGTACTACACCACCAGAATGATGTTAAACATACCCCAATGATGATACATGTCTCCTTGCAAGGTGTTCAGAATCCAGAAAGCCTCGCCAAGCATACACTTGTATCCTGCATGCCCCGCTTAGCCTCCGCGTGCTTTATTTTTCCCTTTTTCCCCTTTTTTCTTGCATTTTAGGCTTTAGTAATGAAACTGCTACCCTTCCTGGGTGGTGGCCCCATAACCACCGCCTAGGACAGGGCGGTGGTCCCGTAACCACCACCGTGCTATATAGGGTGGTGGTTTTGTTCACGCATTTTCCAGATCCCTTCGACAATCATGTCAAATGTAAATCTTGATTTTTACACGCATCTTCAACAACTTTGGCTTGCATTAATGTTTTTGGTCCCCTGGTAATAGTGTTTTTCCTTTGTTTATAGTAAAAGAGATAAAATGGGAGTTACCCTCTAGTAAATGCATTGGTTATAAATAGCTAGCTTGTTTTCAAGCAAATGGCCCATCATCTTCTCAATTATCTTATTCAGTCTTTCAATTTCTTACTCAGAATTCTGTTCAATTTCATGTTTTGCTTCCATTGTTGGTCTTTTAGAGGTCATATAATCTTCTTGTTTCATTCTTGTTCCATTGCTGCTCCATATACAATCACTTTAGCATAGAATAGCTTCATTTATAGACTAGAATCCATTAAAGTTGCAGGTTTTGTTTTGTCAAAAGGATAGTTTTTGAAACTCTCGGTACAATTGTGTTGTATTCCCGTAATAAATCCTGCTAGGAATTTCATAGTCAAGCTTTGTTCACTTACGCTATCCTCTCTCCTACTCGGATTATATTCGGTCTATATCTGAAACTGCCATTGTTCGAATACCATCTTCTGTTGATACTATAATATGCACACTTTCTAGATTCATGAGGACATGAAGGAACGAGGAGATCACACTGAGGGGACGAAATCACACACAACTAGATTTACCACTGTTCTGTAAATGCTAGGTTTGAGCTATCAAAGTTCTAGTTACAACATATCAAATAGAGTAGTGAATTATTTTACTTCATTTTAAAGTTCACTCTCAATATTACTAAGGAAGTTGTGGGGAATGATAGTCTTCTTAAGAATCTATGATTTGTTCCTCACTTCTGAGGTAAGATTGAAGGTTTTTAATTAAGTTAATTAGTTGACTTTCATCTAGATTCACACAATTGCACAGGTGAATAACCACACCCGGTTATCTCACTTGTTTAGTTTTAGTATAAAAGTATTGTAATTGTTGTTTGTAATTATAATATTTCAATCGTGTATTTTGTTAAGATTAGTTTCCCTGTTCAGCAGTAGTATAAATTATTATTTTTGGTTTAAGTTAATTCAGGAAACTTCAAAGCTAGATTAATCACTTAGATCCTAGTTACGAGGATAAACCATAGGGAATTTACGCTACCCATTCATAGCCTCTAAATCTCCCCTTTGTCATTCCAGCTACAACGAGATCACACTACCAGATATTAGTCACTGATCCTCCCATAGTTAGCTTTAGGAAAGTTTCTTGCCAATTCTTATCCTCACATGTAGCTTTTCTATCATAGAAAACTTGCCATAATCTCGGCTGTGACTTCATCTAAGTCACCTGCATTTCAAACCACCAGCTATCTTGACACGATCTCAGGAGGTCAGGTATGGGGAAGGTCACTTGTCGATTATCATCCTCACATGTCACTTTTCTGTCGTACAGTTTCTATGGTGTAGAGGGTGTTGAGACGTTTCCAAAAAGTCTTGTCTTGCCCAAATCTGAGTTTCCAGTCAAAAGATATGGCCATCTGAAGATTAGGGTCATGGGCGCGCAATATTTGAAAGTCTATCCATACTAGGTGCACATGGTAGCCTCACACACCTTGAGATTCGACCCCTGCCTTTTGCTTCTAAAATTACCCCAGATTGACACGTGGCAGCTTTCGCAAGCTCTTTGGGATTTTTTTGTATTTTTCTGGAGTCTCTTTGCTTAGCGGGGCAAAAAGTCTGACCTTGGACACGTGGAGGCTTGGCGCTTGTTTGGAAACCCACCCCAAATTTTACTTTTTGAGGTAGCACCATGTTGACACTTGGCTCCTTCCGCAGGCTTGCCTCTACTTTGACTATTCAACCCTTGACTCTGTCCCTATTTTTGGACCTGGGAAACGTGGCGAGCTTGTGCTCATTTGCGGACTGCCTCCAGAGTTTCCTTTTGAAATGTGCCATTGAGACACATGGAGGATTCCACTAGTTCTCTATACTTAGTCATTTTGGGCCCTCTCTATATCCCACTTTTTTTAATTTGGACTACGTGGTGAGACCGCACTCATTTGGGTCCCCGCTCTTTGGATTTATCTTTGAAGTAGTGTCGTTTGGACATTTGGCACCTTCCGCTGAGTTAAAGTCTTTTCAAAGGGTGGTGTGAATTTTGGGGTTCTAGACACGTGGAGGCTTGACACTTGTTTAGGTCTTTGGCTTGGGATTTAATCTTTGGAGGTGCGCCATTTGGACACTTTTCAGCTTTCACTGTCTCCTCCATACTTAGTCATTTTTGGTGCTCGTTCTGAATCATTTGCAGAGCCCAAAGACTTCGAACCTTCTCCATTTCTTTTCCTTTGAGCCTATGGTTTCTTTAACACTGTTTTGTTTTGTTCTTCCCTGACCCCACTATTCCATTGTAGAGCCCACCTACTACCTATTTTTTGGATTTGAAACGTGGGCTCGTACGACGGAACCGTTTCTTGGATTTCTTTTCTGCATGGGGTCATGGGTGATCCAATTTTTTCCTGGGGTGAAAATTGAGATAACAGGTCCATTGTTCAATACATTAACCGCTATGTCATCCTCGATGACATCCTCTACAAATGTGGCTTTGATGGTATTTTTCTTCGTTGCCTTATATATCATGAATCCACTCACTCTATTCAAGAGGTCCATGATGGCATATGTGGATGAAATTTTTAGTTGTTTGGAAGTTACCAAAATTGTCCTTCGAATGGTTTAGTATTGGCCCTTGCTCAATCAAGATTGTTGTGAATATGTCAAGAAATTTATCAGATGCTAAAAAAATAGTCCAGTCTAATCCACATTCCTAGCTAGCTAGTCATTGCCACCAACTCAGGATCTTTGGCCCTTTCCACAATGGGGGCTTGATCTCATTGGTCTCATCAATTCACGTTCTTCTCAATGCCATCATTCTATCATCATTACTACTGAATATTTCACAAGTGGGTGATAGATATTCCACTCACATCAACTAAAGCTAATCAAATCATTAATTTCATCTATCAACACATTATTTTCCACTTCAAAATCCCCCATAAAATCATCATGAACAATGAAAATTCCTTAAAAAAAAAAACCTCAAGATTTTTTGTGACTCCTTCAATATCAAGCTTAGATTCTCTTCTCCATATTATTCTCAAGTTAAGGGTCAAGCCGAAGCCGCTAAAAAAATCTTCACAAAATTCTTGCCAAGACTTTTGATAAATCAGATCGTGATTGACACTTTCATATTCCATTCACTCTTTGGGATTATCAAACTAGCATCCACAATTCCACAAGTACTACTCCTTTCTCTCTTCTCTATGGCCCTTTGGCCATTATTCCTCTTGAAGTCCAAATTCCTTCTTTGCATGTTTCTCTTCGTGAATTCATCTTTGATGAATATTATTAGCAAGATAATTTAGCACAGATCGAGTTGTTAGATGAGCGTCATCTTCTCGCTCTGAAACATCATCATGTTTATCAAGATTGCATCAAACGTGCCTATAATAAACATCTTAAAGAACACAAATTTAACATAGGCGGCCTCGTCCTTAAAAAAAAAAATGTCACTACTCAGGAAAGGAGCCAACGTGGAAAGTTTTTCTCCTAACTGGATTGGACCTTACATTATAATGCATAATTATGGGTTTGGGGCCCTAGAAGGAAAACTAGAAAAAAAACCCCTTAATGTATTGCACTTGCAGCCATTCTATTGTTAGCATTCTTACCAATGAGAACTTAGGTTTTTCTATGATCATCCATCCATCACTATCCATTTAAATCTCTCATCGTAATGATTTGGAATTATGTGGTCTACGGTCACTTTCCTAGTAATGACCTTAAATAAGGGTACCATGGCTCTGCTCCTTATGGATATGTTCTTCCTTCTTGGTGAGAACTCCATGATCATTACATCCCATCCATCACCCTCTTGTTTACCTATTGGAATCATGTTAAGGGAAAAAAAGTGTCACTTGTATAATCATTATCCCCTCTTATGTGGCCTACGAAGCTATTCCCAAATCTTCCCCATGTAAATTCAAAAAATTTCCATGGATTCTCATCAAAGATATAAAAAATAGACTGATCCTTCAAAGGAAAATTGTTCATGTCAAAAAAAAAAAGAAAAGAATAGAGAAAAAAAAATAAAAAATATACACCGATCCCTCCAAGGATGGCTATCATGTATATCATCCATGTCATTCCATAAAATTCATAAAATTATAAAGTAGACCACTCCCTCCAAGGATGGCTACTTCCTTGTATCATGAAAGTAAAGGATTCCTACATTGATAAGCCTTCTATCTCATATGTCAAGCAAAAAATCAACATCCTAAGAAAGCTTCCCGTATCGATCAACTTTATTTTTCGCAAACTTCCCGCATTGATCAATTTACTTTTCCCCTACCCAAATTTGGGGCATATACCTATTGAAATCAACCTATGGAGACCTAGTTATCGTATACAAGTCACATCTCAACCCACTTTGTTGTGTCGACAATAGGTTTATGAGTTCAATTTCCATATTTTCCCACATGATCCTTAGAATGACTAACTATTGTTGGTTATCTGTTAACATCTGTTATTCACTACAAGTTCATTACTTTAAGTGGTTCCCTTCTTGTTTACCTCCCATCTATTCTACAACATCGTTTCTCCATGCACTCTTTTCTACGATCACGTGTCATTTAAATTTTCTTTTGGGACATCTCCTCGTTAGGTCACGTTTTATTTATTTATGGTTATCCCTTTACAAAACATGTATAATATTTTAAGGCATAACTTGTATTTTTGCCTCTCATTAACCATTAAAATCATCAAACAACACATTCAAAACATTCACACTTAGTTTTTATAACATCCCATCTCTCATCCCCTCCATAATCATTTAACAAAACACATTTAATACATCTACCAAGTTCACAAATCATGATCATCAACATTAATCATTACTATTCCATTACACCATCCTTTCCAAATTATATTTTCTTCCACCTTTAAATTTTTTGGCCTCCTTTCTGACATCCTTGTGTTGTTTTGCACACACTCGATTATCTATCCCTTGAAATATTATGCCCTCTTGAGTCATCATTTTTTGTGACCAATTCCATCTTATCCTCGGTATTCATTACCTTCTCCTTCGTGGAAACTCTTATCTTCCATCTTGGGGCATATTTGGATTATGTTTTCTTTTGTCCCTCTCCAGATGCATTATTGTTGATCCCACCCCTCTTCCTGATGTCTTGATTATTGTCCTAACCTTTTTCACATTTTTTTGTGCATGCTTGATCCTTGCCTTCGACCCATTGGTCCTACTACATGTTTTTTTAAGTAAGTGGATCCCCCATGGTTTCCCTCTATTTTGCAATGAATTTTACCACTCACCAGTCTATCAGACATTACCTCCATCTCTATTGAGACTGTCCTTTATTCCCTACCGAAGTGATATCAAAATCACTGCCATATTTTACTTTTTTTAATCCTCATCTGGGATATATGATCCGTTTTTCCCCTTTTTTCATCCTTCCTCTAATCTATCTCTTTCAACCTTGTGATCGACTTTCGTTATGGTGAAAATCACAAGTTTGAGGGGGAGAGCACCTAATCAATCATCATTCATTCTTCTCATTTTTACCTCATGGATTGCCCACGTAAACCACTCACTAAAAAGGGACAAATGTAGACACCAATTTTTGGTATCGTTCCTCCCCTTCACCCCGCATTCATTCTCGTTCATCTTGGTTTCCCATTTGAATTCCCCTTTTTCCCCTTAAATTCAAATTATCCCATTATTTCCTATTTCCCACCTCTAACCGTGCATTATTCATTTTATTAATTAATCATCCCTAATTAATTCTAATCCTCATCTCATTATTTTAATTCCCTAAACCACTATAAATATCCCTAATCATTATTAATCCCCATCTAATTCATTTCAAAATCCCTAAGTCTCTCATTTCTCATCCCTAAATCCATTAATTTACTATCCATAGGCCCTCATTTAATAAATTCACATATCTAAGCCCTTTATTTACTCATTATAACCTCACACCTATCCTCTTATCCTTTTTATGCAACCCTATCTCATATATATCCATCTAAACCCTAAACCCACTTCATTTGGGCCTCTTTGTCTCGAGTTAGGCATCATCCTACCACCGTAATGGATGGCTCCCCACAATTAGTAGTGACCCAACTGGGTCACCATCAAACCTGTAATATTTCCCTTTCCCCCTTCCTTAGGTATTGGCGACACCACAATTTTCAGACTACTTGTGCTTGTTCTCATTATACATAGACTAACTGCAACTATATTAAACACATATTAAAGTATTATTCTTGGATATTTTTACATCTCACTTTGTTGATTTATGGATTTTTTTTGTTGCTTTGGTCCATATCTTTTCTTCCATGTCACATTGTTGCATTTATTGAATCACTAACACCCTGTGAGGCTCATGTACTTTAGGTAATCTACCTCACTCCATTTTAACATTCATTTTTGTTCTACAGTATCCATTTTAATCTCATTTTCATTCATACCCTAATAGTCGTGGTCGCCGTTGATTTCGTCCTGCAAAGGCGTCGTCGATCCAAACCATTATTATATTCTTTCTCTTGTCATTCATACGCCTTCATTAATCTCTATTTCTGGTTGTATTATGTTTCTATCAGGTCAATATTTCCTTTCTAACACTCTGTCAGTCTATAAGTTGTTCTACTAAGCTCCAGTCACCGTCATTTTTCCATCATTACCAGTGACCATCCTATTTCCACACCCCCTTACGATCACTTCTTCTTTCTCTAGATTCTTACAATCCTTTCCACTTTTCTAGTTTCACATTCCTATTATGCGTGTTTCTGTGTCTATCCTAGATTTTTTTATAGTACATTTCATATCAGATTCATACATGCAGAGCGCGCAGATTTCATTTTTGGGTGCAGTGTCCTTCATCCAGCCCAAGCGTCACCGAAGGTGCATTTTGTTCCTTGGTCACCATCACCTCCTATCGGATTTATTTGTTTGTGTCATCTTTTTGATTTAGATCTACTTTTTATCACTTAGATCTACTTTTTCAGATTTATATTTTACATATTTCATGCTTTTAAATCAAATGCCATTATTGGGTTTAATATTTCATATATCTACAAAGGGTTGACTACATCCAGAAATTTTCAACACTTCTTGGAACCACTTAGTGGGTTAAACCTTAATATTATATAATAATTCATTTTTTCGATGCTAAGGTTTCTGTGTTTGTGCAGATCATTCCAACTTGTAGAAGGGGGTCCTCATATTAGCACAGGTATCTCCTCCATCCATCTCAAGGTACCATAACCCTCCATGTGTTTGAGTAGTTTTTTTTTTTCAATTACTGGGTCATTAATTTGAGTAGGAACGAGAAAGTGTTTCCAAGATCAGGGTCATGTTTGGATGTTTGAGCAGACTAGAGCAGGCGTTAATTCCCCATGCCAAGGGTAAATATTAGCTCTAGATCTATATGTGGTTGTTTTAGTTTGAGGTGTCGTTACATTGGACATGTGCATGAGCTATCAAGACAGAGTGTGGGGATTTGAGGAGATAGGTAATTTCCAAGTAAGATGGATGATGTAGAGTTAATGCCCAGTCTAGAGGAAAAATACACAATTATCCAATAGGAGTGGCCGAGATATGCAAGAATCCAAATGCAAATAAGAAGCCACAATTCAAGCAAGTAAGGAACATTTTGGACCCACGCAAGAAACAAACTTCTCAGAGGAATCACTCAAATACGACAGGAATAATGCACCTAACTGGGAAAAGGACCCCCGCATAAAAAAAAAACTGCAACGCGAGGTAGAGAGACATTTTGAAATAATAAGGTAAAGCCTATACATCACTGGGGGATAGATCAGCAAGAGTAGAGGTAAATAACAAACCTATCTAGAACAAGTTCTACCATGCAAACAAAATAACTGATGCATTATATAATATAATACAAACCTAAATAATGCAAAAATGACATAAGTATCCCCCATAATCCATTACTCATGTAAAATGGATTCACAAAAAAATAAATGTTTCAAAATCTGTAAGCTGAAACATGAGTGGATACGACTGAGTGTCAGTGTGTGTGATCCTTTTCCAGAGTGCATATAAAGGATCAAACAAATCGAGAAACTGACACAGATATTAATCGCTGAAACACCAAGTTCCAACCTAATATATAGTGTGTTACGTGATTTGAAACAAAACACTTGAATCGAACATAAAACATGAGCGAAAAGTTTCCTATTTAAAAACGGGTCGCTGGTTTGTCAATTGAGATAGGGTGCTTGGTTCCCAGCTCAGTGAGATGGGGCCACAGTCAGACCTTTACCAGATTGTAAACTTAATAAAAACTCAAACTGGCACCTCCACACTCTTACTTTTCTCCTGAGTCTAACACATGAAGTAGCAGCAAAACAACACACCCCACACACGCAAAACAAAACCCCTAAAAATGGAGATAGAGAACAAAGAAAGAATGAGAGGTTGCACATGAAACTACAAGGTGAGAGTAGTAGGAAACTGAAGAGAGCAAACATGATTCTTATCCTTAAGATTTATGTCATCAATGGAGCGAGGAAGAAAAATACCTATGAGGATCTATGTACATCAAGGAGTTGCACTCAACATCTAATGGTGTAACTTCAAAATTCAAGCAGACTCAACCATACAATAATTTACAGTATTAAATTAAAATAATACTTAGAGATAATGATTCCTTCATGATGGATAAGAGGATTTACGTTCTGAATGGGGAAAGTAAATCCTCGTAAAGTACACACTTCATATATAAATATTACATAAGGTATTATGATACCTATTATGACACCTATAATTCCCTTCTCACCTAAGTAAGATGACTCTCTGGTGAGGTGGAAATAAGACCGTAAACAAAGTCATATTTTGGATCTTGCCTTTCAGTGTACGACGCGACGAATCTCCTATCTTCAGACCATGGCCACTCATACAATAGGCTTGGTGATAAATTATTAGCTATCAGATTACACTCCTACTAAGCTTCTTTTTTTAAGTCCATTTTACATAGGATTACATTCTAACCTAATTGGAAAATGATGCTCATTTTAGGAGGATTTCTCCTTTCTAAATGTATATTTCATTGGCTTGATTTTTGAGCCTTTATGGAAAACGACTTTATGTATAAAATATTTTGTTCTTCTCCTCCCCATAGTTTATCCCTTTCCAATGGAACTGGATGCACATGCAACATATTTCAATTTTGTAATCGATTTTAACTTCTAAGATACACCCTCTCATATCTAGTAGTATGTTATTAATAGAGTTGAAATCAGTTGTCATTTAATATATGAAGCCCTCTCTTGTTAGAGTACATGCTATATTTGGTTCAAAAGCTATATGACTACACATGTTTACAAAATATCATCTGTTATGCCCTGTCTCAATCTTCTTACAAAATCTGAGGAATTTCTTAGAAGATTTTTTTAATGGTCTAACTCAAAAATGTTACAGGGGTTTGTACTGGTTTTGTTTTTTGTTTTGCTTAGGAGTATTGTTTCGTGACCACACTTTGAGGACTAGGATTGTTATATGTAGTCTTCAGAGAGCTCCCATTTTCCCAATGGATTGTCATGTTGATTAAATAGTCGATTAGAAATGGAAAATATGTTTGTCAATAACTATATTAAATGAGAGTTCACCCTCAAGGTCACAAGACCTAAAAGGGTTTGAATTTCTCAAACTTGCTTTTTATATAATCCCCTATTAAAATTGGTGGTTCATTTTTTATAAAAACCATATTTGGAAATGTTTAGGAAAAATCCAAACATGACTTATTTGGAATGGAATGGAGTTCAAAATAGGGCCATCCATTAACTTCCCATTCAATTGTGGTGGTCTTTGTCATTACCTTCCCAATGTGTATGATGTTATAGAGGTTCCCTGGGGTTCATATCAATCACCAATCCGACACTATAAGAATTCTCCACCAGGGAACTCCTCGTCTATGATTATTTACTATTGCACACTTTTATTTGGCTGGATGTCATCTGGACACCGAAACAACAACATAACACAAAAATACCATAGACTATGATACCAAGGAATGATGAACAAAATCTGAATATAAGTGAATTATAAATATCAACATGAATTGGTTTACAATCTCAATCTCTCACCCATGAGGTCTTAAGCATTACTAAATTCACTTGCCTTCCAACAATACTCTGTAGAAACTCACATTACACCTCTTAAAATAAT
This sequence comes from Taxus chinensis, assembly GCA_019776745.2. Taxonomy (NCBI): domain Eukaryota; kingdom Viridiplantae; phylum Streptophyta; class Pinopsida; order Cupressales; family Taxaceae; genus Taxus; species Taxus chinensis. The sequence goes on along the minus strand of CM034155.1, from coordinate 605,377,150 downwards.
TCTTTAACACACTTTCTAAATGATGGCTTCCTTCCACACACTCACCCATACATATTTCTCACCACTTTCCGTTTTTGTAAATGAGGGTGGGTGGCCTTTTTTTTATAGAAATGTTAGCTTAATCCCCTTATCTCTAAGATAGTAATAAATCTACTCTGATGAATCATATCCATACCTTAACTCTTATCTTTACATGTAGGCTTATCTTTTAAGATCATATCACCTTACATTTCATTGGGTTCACCTTTTTAGACGTTTTTACAAATCCAATACACAAAATAGTTATAACAAAACGCCTTTTCCTTATTACTAATATAGATTTCTAATTCCTAATCATGTAGAACCTACTTCTCTACTTACCCAACTTTGACATTTTAACATTACCGGACCACTTACGACAAATATTTACTGTTATCACAACATTCATTGTACTATGATGTTACCAGACTATACATTTATTGGTCGGGCATGGTACCGGCCCCCAGCGCCGTTATCTTCTATCAGACGCTACGACTAATTATACTTAACAACACACTATTCCTAATACATCATTAATGAAATAGAACATTACTGATGAAAATATTATGTCCGACATCTTCCCTTCCCTTTCCTAGCTTCTATCTACTCTTTCTCGGAGTAGACTATTCTGCGTGCTTGGAAAATCGTTTACCTTGTCGTGGTTGACCCCAGTTTCGTAGGGAGTGCCTCCAATTCCTCTAGTCGATATTACCATTTCATGCACAACTGCTTTTTGTAGGGCCCCCATCCATTTTTTTTGGGAAAAATTTTTTCTATATCTTCTTTTCTTGTATCTGGAATCAATATACTAGAACCAGTCCTTCACAGGAACAGGAGCCAAACGGATCGTTTGATCAAAGTATTTCTTCTGATTCATTTTTCTTCTCCTGGCTTGTCTCCTTCGCTATTTCTCTCATTTCCTCTAGAAACTGATATGTACCACCTTTCTTTTGTTGAATCACTTTCTCCATCCTTTCATTTTTTCCATATTCTCACAGTGGGAAGATCAAAACTCAAATAGGAAGAAACGGGATCAATGCCTAAGCCACAAAATGGGGGTATCCTGTTGTTGGCTTTGGTGTTACCCTATATGCTCATATGCTGCATGAATCCCTTTTATCCAACTTAGTACTTGCAAGTCTTAATATTTGCTAGAATGTGACACAACACAAAAAATTTTCATTCCACCTGTCCAATTATGCTTGATTGTATGTTGTTTCCTTCATGTGCTGATAGAAAACTTGTGACAGGGCTTCTACCACCTCATTAATGAAGTGGCTTCTTGATCGTTACAATATAGAAAACCAAATCCGGGGACAATGCGTGTCATAGACGAAACATTTCCCCTTCATCCATAAAGTTGTTTTCAATGGCTAGATTCAACCAACTTGGTATAATATAGACAACCTACAATATACTTATTGCATGGGGGTAGTTGGAAGTGGACCTAAAATACTATTCCCCCTTTCAAAGGACCAAGTGTAAGAATAGGGCATAATGGAGCTATGAAGGTTTATGGTTTACAGTTGTTGAAAAATACAAATGTTACAAATTATAACAAACCTAAGAGAGTGGGATAGTGAAACCCATCAGATCCTCTGCTGAAGTTCCAGAGATTTTTTTTGTGGGAGTGTCTTCCACATGTACCCATTTGGAATTCTTTATTACTCCTTCCCTGCTCACGTCCAACTTCCTCTTGTACTGTCCATCAGGTCTATTCGAAAAATACTCCAGTAGAGAGAATATGGAGGAATGGCTTGAGTACTATTCCTCTAGTCGTGCGATTGGCACCATCAGGAAACTTGAAATTCCTTAGATAATACCAATATCTATGTATCGCTAGGGATTGTCCAGGGGATAACAGATGATTTGGAGAATCATCATCATCACAGATGAACCTAAAACCATCATAGGCTCGAAAAGAGTGCAATACATTGGACATGCTTATTGCTCGGCCATCCTACTACAAATTCAAATTCGTTCTAGCAAAAAAATTATCCAGCTTGCTATCCTCCCTGATGGTTCGGCTATGTAAAATATATTTTGAGCTGGATGATCTATTAGTTAACGGTAAAATTCTCCATAGCAAGTAATTCTAAAACTTTTTTACAGCAAAAATGATAGCTAGAGCCTTTTTTCAGTTACAGTTATTTTACCCAAACACTATCCTTTGTGCTCCTAAAGTAAAATTGGATGATCATTTCCAGTTCATCATTTTGTCAGAGTACTTCCTAGTGCTGACAGTTGACGCATCAACATTACACAATGAGTGCTTGGCCTCCAATATGTATTCTTAAAACAGTGAAGACACCAAGATTCCTTCAATTGTTCAAAAGCGGCATGCACCTATTTTCATGGTTCTAGTAACATCCTTCTTAAGAACTGGGTAGTGGCTATGCAATATTGAGGACAATTCTTGATGAAACCTTCTAAAGAGATAACCACATGGCCTAAATGATCGCAACTTAATTCTATTCATAGGAAAGGTACTCTTGATTTTGAAACTTATCCAGAATCCGTACCAATACAATCTCTGGATAAAACATGGCCCTTAGCCAAACACCTTTGCACTCCACGTACACACTTTGCGGGTAGTGAGGCATGTGTTCATCTAACCTTTGAAAATGTTCGCTCCATCTAGTGCAGTGGTCCAACTTGTCTCCCAAGATGAAAAATCCTCTAGAAATACTCTGGATGAAGTTTCCAATGTGGGGTTAACACCCCTATTCCTCAAACACTAGACTGTTTTGCGCATTACACACCCAGAAGGGCCTAACTCTAAAAGAAAAGTTCCCAAGGAGTGGTGAAATGTCTTGAGCTAATATTTCTCCACTATACAAAACTTGTTGTATATGCTATATCCATCAACAAAACTATAAAACACTCCTAGCTAGGACTCATCCAAGATTAATGAGAATGAATAGGGTAATGATCCTTCTTTGTTTCCTGTGAGCTTCCTATATCAAACACAATGTGTAGCTCCATTATTGATTGAGATCGCAATGGAGCTCCCCAGTCTTATTCTCCACAAGCAAATATGATCTTGCATCAAACAACTTATCTATTTCTTATTTTACAGTCTAGAAAAATAGGATTCATTTATATGGCATTTTCCTTTAGGGCGTAGCACCAGCACCAGCTCAATATAATGTTCTACCCAACTTACTTGATGTATAACTGTAATCAAAAGTGGAATAGGGGTAGACTTCAAAAGAGCTCGAGGTAGGATTCCTTCCACTCTCCACACAGCATCAATGATCTTTATTTGTGGCGATGATCATACAATTTGCGTATGCAGCTTAATTTTATGGGGTCATCAGTCGGTTGTGAACTGGGAAAAAGGATATCCATGACAAAAACATCAACCCACTTCTTCTCTTTTGTTGTGCACTTCACTGGTACTAGAGTACTCAGAGATGTCAATCATTAGTTAATCATGAATCCAAAGGGCCTATACGATGAGGCCAAGGGGCAGGTTTATCTCACCCTCTCTCTTTCAATGTAAAGTGTATGAAGCCTCATCCAGAGTTTTTAAGGAACTCTCCTAGCCATGGTTACCAACAACATTGGTACGCAACAGTACCATTTTCATCACCTGAAATTCTACCACACATACAACACCCATAACAAATATTTCCACATTTGAAACAAACCACTTCTATTTTTTTTTTTTTTTTTTTTTTTTTTTTGTTTAGTTTTTCCCTATTTAATGACCTTAACATAAGTGTGAGGGGTGATCAATTTTTGAACCCACATATTCATTACGACTCGGTCATTACATTAACTGTAGAACTCTATCAACTAAGACATCATGAATTGAAATACAAGTTACATAATACCGTCAACTTATGGAGCATAGGGATCTACCTCTGCCTCCAAAAACAGGAACCTCAACCTCCTTCCTTCGTTGACCCATGGTCCAATTTGCAGCGCCCGCCTCTCTCAGAAGACAGCCAAAAGTGGACCCATATGTACTATTTGTGAGTATTTTGGACAGATTTACAAGATGAGTATGGTCCTTGCCCCTGTGAAATCCGAATACCTAACACTACTGTCTCCCTATGTTTCTACTAGTTCTCCTTTCATTATTCTTAGGATCATGTCCATTTGGTTATCTTTTTCTTTCTTTCTTTTTTTACAAACAATTCTACTTCATTATTATGCTCCTACCTACTACATCAAAAAAATACAGAACTTTTCCTTTATATTATATATTGTACTAGATGTAGAAGCTTATGGACAAGTATACTTATAATGGACCCTTATGACAACCATAACATACAACTTCAAAAATATCACCTGTGGACCTCGATCTCCGACCTAAGAAACTAAATTCTTTTCACTAAAGAAGATTAATAGTTAAATGGCCCATATTCCTGAGAAGATCTTCATATTCAGAATGTACTAGGAGAATATTTGTGCTCACTGAGATGGTTGTGGATTTCTAGACCAAAGGTGTTGGTGTAGGCTCTACCTTAGCAATAATTTTTGGGCTCTTCTTCCATACTTTATTCTTGTCTTCTTACAATCTCCTGTACTTCTTCGAGGTTCGTCGGGATGGTCTATACGTACTCGTTGTCGGATCTCGGGCTTCATCCGGATAATGAAGGCGTACAGAGGAGATTATCCACACCATTCATCACCCATCAACTAATCCTTCCTTCAGAATCTGGAACGAGTTCCTCCTAGCCTCTAGAACACGGAGCATGAGAATCGATAATAGATTGCATATTGTGTGTTCAACCAATTTCTTTCAAGAAAACTTTTAGTTAATAAATCCCACATGAGTTTTTTCACCTTATCACCTGGTGTTTCCAAACCACCTAAGGGCTGAACCCATCCAAAAGGCTGGAAAAATTCAGTCCATTGTTCCCTTCTTATGAGGCCATTACAAATGCAAGCTCGTTTAAATTTCTTGAATGAAAGAGGAAGCATCTTTATTAAATTGGGCTAAAAAATAGGACTCTTTCCCTTTTATAAAGTAACCACAGTTGTAAATACCAACCCACAAGTACAATCAACAAGACTTATGTGCACAAATTAATTGGAATCACTATAATAGAAAGTGACTTACACCTTTCTACAGTAAAATAGGAATGACCACAGTAAACTATGGTACAACCTTGACTTACTGCGGTAAAATTGACTTAATGTGGTAAACCCATTCACGGTTTAAAAAGTGAAGTTACTGTGGTAAATACTATTCACGGTAACAAATTAAAGTTACTATGGTAAATACTATTCAAGGTAAAAAGTGACTTTACCATGGTAATTACTATGCACAGTAAAAACAAGGTTACTCTCCAAATAATTTCTGACTAAGTGGGAATATCTCTCCAGAAAATCCACCAATGAGGAATGGTCCCAACAAAGGAATCAAAATGTCATCACCAATCCGGCACTATGATAATTCTCCAGTAAGAACTCCTCTTGCTATGATTATTTACTAATGCACAACTTTTAGTTTGGTGGATGTAATCTGGAAACACAACAACAAACATAACACAAGAATACCATAGACTATGATACCAAGGAATGATGACAAATCTAAAATATAAGTGTAAATTATAATATCAACATGAAATTGTTAAAATCTCACCCATGAGGTACTTCAAGTGTTACTAACTTCAGTTGCCTTCCAACAATAACTATGGGAGAAACTTCACAATTACACCTCTTAATGGAATCTTTAACAAACTTTCTAAATGATGGCTTCCTTCACACACTCACTCTTACAATATTTCTCACCACTTCCTTCTATGTTAAATGAGGGGAGTGGCCTCTTTATTTATAGAAATTTTAGGCTTATCCACCTTATCTCTAAGATAGGATAAGAAATCTACTATGACGAATCATATTCCATACCTTAACTCTTATCTTTACATGTAGGCTTATCTTTTAAGATAAGATAAACCTTATCATTTCACATGGGTTCCACCTTTTTAGACCTTTTACAAATAAAATACACAAAATATTTATGACATCACTCCTTGTCCTTATTACTAATATAATATTTCTAATTCCTAATCATGTAGACCCTACTTCTCTACTTACCCTAACTTTGACATTTTAACATTACCGAACCACTTATGACAAATATTTACTTTTTACCACAACATTCGTATTGTACATTGATTGTTACCATAATATACATTATTGGCGGCATCGTACCGGTAGTGCCGTTATCTTTTATCGGACGCTACTACTAATTATACTTAAAAACATTCTATTCCTAATACATATATTAATGAAATAGAAACTACGAAGGAAAATTTTAGTGTCGCCAGTTCATGCCGTTAAGATTTTCACATAATGGATTTACACATTGAAAGACATATTTAATCATCCATATCAATAGCTTGTGACCTAACCAAAATCTAAGGTTAGATTCCCATTGGCTAATGGCGACCTTGAATCATATCAAGCCATTCTTGAAGCTATTCGACCAAGATGTCACATAAAATTGGGATTTTTCCTCCAGGCCTTAGTGGAAGGACATGAAATGGTTTCCAAATACACCTTTTCTAAAGTATTCATGTAGCAAAGGATATGATTTGCTATCTCCTAAGCTGCCAATAGAGGATAAAATCAATTTTCATTTGTCACTTTATTATTATTATTGGTGTTAGCAACACCGATTCTCTGTTATCTAGTCTACCATTGTAGAGCCTAACATTTCTCAAATTGCATGGTGTATTATTTATCAGGGATTACCCATTGGCCATAGGATCATTCACTAAGGTGTTCCCAATCCATGTTTGTTTTTCTCTGGATAAATCGAAACCCTTATACACCTTTTATGGTTTTTTCAAAAAGCTCAAACCATATGGGCTTGGATTCATGAATTATTTCATCCATTTTGGCTGGTACCCTTCTTCTAGAAGCCCATTTCCTTAAGGGATTGGTCAAGTTTTCTGTGGCCTTCACCCAATTTTGTCATGCTTTAGGTGGAAATCCTTTTCTTCATATGGAAATAGAGAAATTCTACTCTATTTTCTCAATGATTCATTTGTAGATTGTAATGTTTCAAATTTTAACAAAGCAATGATCGTGTTTAATGGTTTTTGACACATTTAAGTCCAAGCTCAGAAGGTGGATTTGGATGTGGCCCACATTTAGAATCTTCTACATCATCAGGATAATTCCCCTTATGTTATTTCTCAATTTTATGATGACCTCTACTAGTCAGGCTTCCTCTTTAAGGGGCCACAATCATCAACGTAGTCATTATGATCACAACACATGCAATCATTTTGGGTGGGCTACCACTCTCCTCTTCCATCTCAGCAGCGAGCATAAGGATCACTGCCTCCTCACCATCACAACTTGGGGCATGCCACTAGATACTAACAAGTGACATCGACATGAATTGGCTATTTTGCCACCCATTTGATAGGAAAATCAAAATGAATATAAAAAAGTGTGCTCTGAAGTTGCCACCACGAGATGGGAGATGATTCCCTTATGGGAAATACCTTAATGGTAGCCGGTGGCACAAGATCAATGAAAATTATCCACAAATTCTCTCTCTTTTTGTGCTACGGCCTAATGTTATGATTTTCTAGTTTTTTTTTACCTACGGGCTCCATTTTTCTTGTTTTTGTTTCATGTTCCTTCAAACGTGTTTGAACTTGAGGTGTGCTTCCATACTACCAACTCTTTTTTATAAATAATTTTACCATCTTATTTATTGGTAATACATGACCTATTTCATCCCCACAAACCTTTTTCCATGTGTATACTTCCCATTTACACAAAACCACATTAAAATTACATGATTTTTAGATTATGTTTTGTTTTGAGACTCCCTTAAAAATAGGATATTCTTAAAAAACTCGGGTGGAATTAGGTATGGAATTTGATTGTCACCCCTATCTAACAAAATAAAAATCTATGACAATTTAATCAATCATCTAGCTTTCCAATTTATGTTTTAAGAACAAATAGAAATTGTCAAAAAAGGTTTTAAAGAGATCAAAATGATCAATTTTATATTTTGAAATAATTAATATTTTCTACTTAAAAACATCCAAACTTCATTCACATATAATTGTATTATAAACATGCAAAACATTATGAATACATTAATGAAGAGATAAAAATTGAAATGATATTAAGAAAACATTTAGTTTTGATAGAAAAATAAACCTGCATTCAAATAATGTTGTAGATCTATCTAAAATTACATTCATAGATTCATGTGTGTAAAAGATCCATAAAATAAAATTTAATTAATTAAAAAAATATTAGAAGAAAAAAGATAAATAAGGGTGATTTTGTAACAAAAACTGTGAAATAATAGTTTCATTTTATAAATTATATTAAAATGAAATTTAATTTTTTACTTTTGTAACTTACAATTAATCTAAATTACTTATTTCTTTTAAACAAAATCATGAATAAAATATAATTTACTCAATTTTTTTTGATTGAGCATTTTTTATGGTGTGTTACAATTGGGTTACAGAGGGAATATATAGATCCAAAAATGTCAAGTAAACAAAAAAACTTAAGTAATGATCACCTTTAGCTAAGAAACAACGGGTAAGGAGCATCTATGCCGTAAAAATCACACTGGGCACGATTTCGGCCTCAACCGTTTCGACTCTTTGTATCGAGTGTTTCTAGGCCTTCACTCAAGAAGACTCTATCCTTAGTGGACTCATTAAAAGCCATACATCAACACAGATACACCAAAGGTCATTTGACCTTTTACTCAATTTAAAAAAAAAAAGAAACTCTTTCACTTTTGAAAACATTTCAAACCATAATAGTAGAAAAAAATTAAAATTGGATATAATATCTGTGACAAAATTTATTTTATGAACATCTAATAATATAATTTTTAAAACAACAAAAAAAAAACCTTCTAACATAGTAATGGAACTTATCAAATTTAGATATAATTTAACCGATTCAATTTCATTTTGAGCTGTAAAATACGGTTAATGAAACCATACTTAGTGAAATTCCTAGCATGAGAACAAATGCAGAGAACTTAATAAAGTTTATTTATTCCTACTCAAAATCCACCTACAACTTAATATCATTCTCTATATTTAATGACAGGTAATTTTTTAAGATCTATCTAACTTGAAATAAAATAATACACGAGGCATTAAAACGTTCGACGCCAAGAATTAAAAACAATGGCAGGTTGTTGAAATATATGTTGATTCTTGTTGGTTTAACAAACAATTCTACCTACAAAATCTCTAAAGGTGGTGTGTGTTTAATTATTACCTAAGATAACAACCTTCTTCCATGGACAAAATATGGAGGAAAAAACGGTCCATAGAAAAAAAATCCAATAATAATAAAATACAGTAAATAATATATATATATATATATATATGATAATTTTAATAACTAAGCATATAATTATATGAAAAATTTAAAATTATTTAAATGATAAGGAATTATATAATTATTGTAGTGTATTATTAGATAATAAAATATATATATTTGACTTTAATTAATAATAACAACTTTCATAATAACTATAAGATGAATTTTAATTTTGGTAGATTAGTTATTTTTCTCCAACGACACATTTTTATTTTTATATTTTTTCTATATTTGAAATTATCAAAGGTTGAAATATTCTGAATGGAGAAAAAGGAAAATCTCTCCCCATCCACCATATTTGGTAACTACGTTGTTACCAATAAATTCTAAAAGAATATACTAACAATATATGGATAATCAAACCTGTAAGATATGCACTCAATTGTGAAAGATAATTTTCTATTAATGGTGTGTAATTTCAGTTATTGGCGTGTACGTAAAATGTGGAGGTATACAACAACGATGGATTTTGTTCTACACCAATTTCTAAAAGAGTGTCTTGTGGAATACGATGATTGGAATATGTACACACATTTTAAAGATGTTCAAACAAATTATTTTGTGCAATACATTGATTGTACTTCATATGTGTAAAGCCAATAACCATAACCTTCACTACAATTCTCCCTGCATATACACTGTGAAACAATTTATGAAAATGTCTCAAAACATTATTGTAAGTATTTCCGTGTGAGTTGTAGTTAACATGTCATAGTATATGGGCGCAAGGGTTCTAATCTCCCAGGCCCCAAGGGACCGGTTATCCTTGCATTTACACGACTGGTTGGGAGGAATCACCTTGCATTAGTGCGCCACGAAGTGTGCCAGGCTACTCGGTCATTAACTCCTGTAGTATTAAAAAAACATGTCATAATATATTTACTTTGGGCTAGACAAAGTGAGATCACTTAGGGCTTCAGTGAAAGCCTTTCAAGTGGTGGTGGTTATTGGTATGTGTGGCCCTGCACAAATACGACCTACATCTAGTCATGGGACTTGTAAGTTGTGTTCTATTTTATAGATTCCTTTTTTTATCTTTATGTCATTTCTTTGATAATTAAATTCATTAAATTAGGATTCTTGTTGAGCTGAAGGCTCATACCAAAAATCCAAGGGATGCATCTTTTTGGTTGAAATCTAGGTTTATTTTAAAGTACACTTGAAGAATATCCTATTGTATTATCCCCTGGAGACATTAAAATAGTTAAGGAAGATCTTATTATCACCTTTGAGCATAATTAAATTAAAGAATAAATGGTTTCCTTATCAAATAAGGGTTTAATTTTTAAAAAATAGGTTGAAGGCTTGATCATGATAAAGAATTACAAGCCTTTGTAATAAAGCAATGTAATTTAAAATCACAGATATATATCTAACGGTCATTGTACCATTGGTGAAGTTGTTAAGCTCGTAACGAGCCCACTAGGGTTCAATTCTTGCAGAGTGAAAAAGCCTGTAGATACCGTAATAAGGGATGAGGTCGAGATCATGCCTAAGAAAATTTTTGGTGGAGTGGAAACCCCTCAGTCCTTGACATCTAAGCCTACGTTTTTTTTGCACCTCACCCATGCAAAAAAAATAGGTTCAAACAAGAAAAAAAGCACAGATAGATATTCACTATGACTCACGAGATCTTTTTGTTACTATTTTTTCAACTGAAAAAGAAAGCTAATACATCACTTTAGAACCTCAATTTTAACTTCTATCAATAGTGTAACATCCCATCCTTTTGAGTCTTGAAATTGATGACCATATCGATGGACAATAGACCGTGATAAACTTGTTAAAATGAAGTGTCAGGTATAATCCACATTGCTAAAAACAACTTGTTATCTCTCGAAAGTGCAACCTATAGAGAGATGGTTACAGGTGTTCTAAGATTGCTTTGGATACAATGGAAACACGTTAGGTCTGTGGGTATACCTATTTTTGAGGTGAGTCTCTAGTATCAAGGCCGGTTCCTTCTTTATGTATCCTAAGCTAGTTTTTTGGGGTTTTGAGGGAAATAAGATGATTGTAAGAATAAATTGAAACTGGGGTGATACATCAAAATTGTTGACCGATTTGACTAAGTACATGCAAAAATATCTAAGAATGAATTCTAAATGCACAAACCAACATTTTTCAATAGAATATTAAGGCAGATGCTTAATGTATTTAGGGAAAATTCACAACAATATTGTTAAGATACACATGCACACTCATATTATGCAGAAATTACTAAATTTGCAACAAGGTAGGATGATTAACAAGGGAATTTTACATTCACAAGGATTAATAAGACATACAAAAGACTACAATTTATTGGAAAGGCAAAATATAATTCTCATTCAAAGGTCAATAACTGGCAAAAATCTACTTCAGCACTCATGTGTCCAAAACTTCCTCCCCTTGTGCTTTGCCAATGAACATAATATATAGCAAAATTATCCATACCACCCATCCTAAAAATAGACTAAAAATTGTACTCGCTAATGCACCCTATTTCTATCCTTTATCATGATTAAATAAAGGAATAAAAATAAGTATGCTAATATAATGAGGCATTAATAGCTTTGGTTACAAAAATACAACTTAGTCAAAATGCAGTTGAGTGTTCTATTTTTAATAAAGTTGGGTGAATAATTCTGCTAATAATAAACTTTTCTTGATGAGAAAGTCTTCTCCAATGCATGTAATCTCTATCTTCTTGTGCTTGATGTGACATCTACAATTTTAATACACTTGCAATCGTAAAAAAATCATTTTAGGATGCCTCTTGGATGCACTGCAAAAAATAATCTCCCTATGTGAGCAAAAAAAATTCTTTTATTTGCAATACTTTAGCAATATATTCACCCAATGTGTGGGGACCACCTACAAGCTTTGATGTTGACATTTGTGCAAATGTTCAACTATTCATGCTTAATAATATTCCAAGAAAAATAATTCTTATCCCATCCTTAGAAAAATGTTCAACCCTTTTGCAGACCACCTTTGTTGTATACATGTTTTATTGAGGAATATACATACTTAGAAAAAGGTGTTTTTTGCTAATACTAATGCAATAGTTCAATTTTTGTGGTATATTCCTCCATGATGTGGTCCTCCTTTAACAAGGTTCAAGGTATTCATAGTCTCCTTTTGACTTGGGCATATACGTGTAATGTTTTATCCAACCCCTTTTGAATAATCATAAAACACATGCAATGTGTTTACCTTTTGAAATTACTGGCACATATGTTTATTCATGGCATATTGTTTGGTTAATCACATTATATAACATAGTCTTGGGCTCTTTTGGAAGGTAATCATTTAGTTTGATAATTTTCCCCTCCCCATGAGCCTTCGACCCTTTGTCATTGTCGGTGGCAATTTGAACCATGGTCGAGCAAGGTTTTTACATTGTGAAGACACATGGGAATTTTATTGTCCCTGGTTAAGTTTTGGTGGGCATGCTTGATCATTGATTTGGTACTTTTGAGTCTCCATGGTTAGATCTGTACCTTTTTCTGACTGTGGTAAACATGGATTTTGCATTTATTTCGGGATCGGTCCTCAGCTTTTGATCTTCGTACTATTACATATCATCCATTGATTCTTTGTCCTTTGGTTCTGCGATGTGTTAGATGGACCTTTGGTAAGCCTGTGGTTGACATTGGAGTTGGTGATTTGATTTGGAATATTGATCTTTGTACTCTGTGATATGATCCATTGATCCTTAACTCATTGATACAGTTAACTTTTCATTGTGGTTAATATTTATTGAGTAAAAACGAACTGAACCCTAATCATTTCAATTGGTGTTTGGTCTCTGGGAGAAGCCCTGGAATTTTTTTTACATGCCCTCCATTTTTGATTATCTGAAAGATCGATTCCTCTATGAATATGTCATTCGAGGCCCTAAATTTTTAAATTTTCCTTCACTTCGACTCTCTGTTTAACTGTATTTTCTCTTAACTGAGGTTCATTGTTTTGAAGCTCTGTGAACTCATGATTTGAGATCTTCGAGCATCTGAGAGATAATGACTGCCATTTTTTGATCAAATTAGCTCTGATCCATTCTTTGCAAAATGAACTGTGTGAGTTTTGGGTATGGATACTTGTATTAAAAGCTAACTATAGCTCGATTGGATATTTCTTATAGAATCTTTGTTTTTGTTGAAATGGAGGCATGCTTTGAATTTTTGGGTAAGTGTTTATGAGCTCAATACCTTGGAAATTTACTTTGAATCTCTAATTTAGATGCGTCAAGCTGGTTTTTTCTTTTGTCTTCTAGAATAACTTTGTTTCTATAATTTTTCAGCATTCTATCCCTAACTTTGAAGTTTTCTTCTTGGGTTTCTTCTCTTCACGATTCTAACCTTGAACCTGTTGTGGTGTACGTAAAATGGAGTCATTCTTTTTAAAATTTCTTGCTCTTGTCGGTTCATGTATGGCCGTTGTTGTTGTGGATTTTAAGGTTCTGATTGAAATATTTATAAGACGACCGCCATTATTAAAACCTTCAAGCTCGCTTTGAGGATTTTGTACATTCATACTTCATTACTCTTTGGTCCTCTACTGTGGTTGTTCCATCTGTACACAAGCATGGTTCACAGTTTATGAAATATCTATTTTTCACTTCGTTCTCATTGAGAAAGGGCTATGTGGAAGCTTTAATGTCTGCCATGAAAGAAAAAGGTAAGCTTCATGTTTGACAACTGTAAATAATGCTTCCATTATTGAGTTTTAGAGATTTGTTATCATGTTTTACTTGATTCTAAAACCATTGTGGTTTTCTTATAATTTTCTACACTGTGACACCATTACGAGCTTATAAATCGTTCTGGGTATTTTTTCTTGACTGACTCCCTCCATGGTTTCGTCATTTCAAATCCAACCTCATGAGTTTCACTCCATCTCGAATCTCTGTCCAAAAATATTAGTAGATCTGTAACGGCCATGGATAAAACGATATACTCCCTTATCTTTATCCATATATTTTGTACTATGGCTCAAAATAATAAAACATCGTTCTGTTTTCAATGGGTACATGAAATATTTTTCCATTTTTTTTTTCTTAACACTCGAAGATCAAGATTTTTCTTGGAAATGGAAATATAAGAGGATAAATGTTGATGGGTATCTATGTTTTCTCATTTCTCGAGATTCTTTGTTCAAAAATGAGGAAGTTTTACACTCTTGTGTTGATCTGTTTGAAGGGTTTTGAATGTATTCTTTCGATTTTGCATTATTCATAAGTATTTCAAAACATTCTATAACTCCTTGATGGTTGCTTCACACTTGCAGCTTGTACTGTGAATGTGATTTCAACCTTTGTGTAACACTTATTATCTCTAATATACTATTCCTGAGAAGGGTTCTTGTACAATTTTCTTACTTAATCATGCATTTTTTTATAACTTTAGATTCTGCAAACTTTTCTCAGGAATGTTGTGGATGTCCTTAAGGAGTATAAATAATTGAAGTCTTTCTTGTTCTTGTTCTAAAACATAAACATCTTGAAAAGTTTCCTTAATCTTGTGGAAGTGTGCAAAAGTCTTTCATTTTCATGACTCTAATGATCTTAAGTATTTTAAATTTTTTTTGTCCTGATTGCTTGACGGTTTCATTGCTTGGAGAAATGATACACTGTTATCCATCACTACACCATGAATTTGATTACTCCTTAAGTCTTGATGGTCTTACATATCTTCAAATGATATTTTGTTTTATATCTCTATGTTGGCTTCTTGAACAATGTAATGGATTTGAAGCTGCAAATGTTCCTTTTTCTATTTCAATGATAGCTTCTTGAGCACTGTAACTTCTATACTTGATGATTTTTCAATTTAAATAAGTTACTTTTTCATAAATTTCAAAACTATACTTCACCATTTAAAAATTGAAGCTAATATTGAATGAGTTATAGTCTGAAGTTGTGTTTCTTCTTTCTTCAATGATGATGTTAATCTATGAACTATCTTCTTGAATAGTTGTAAATTTTGATTCTATATGCACTTTGTCATCTTGTAAGATATTATGAGTTTCTTGAATGAAATGACTAAGAGGTTTTTCTTAATGATTGCCTTTCATTTAAGAAACTATACTTGTGGCCACATGAATTCTTGTTGTACATGTTATCTCTCAAAAATTTTAAAAGTAGACATCATGAACACTTTTCTTTCTTTACTGTGCTTATTTTCCATAACAACAAACTGTAAAGCATGCTTTTATCTCTTCTGTTACAATTTGTACATGCGTATCTCAAAACTGATTAGAAACTTAACATTTTTGGTCTCTCTTGTATACCATATCTCTTCTTTTCGGTCCTTTCTGAGTGAATGAGTCATGCTGAAACTATGATATTTTTCTTAACTTAATATCTTCACTTATGCTATGAGATTCTTAGCTGAAACACATGCCTACTACTTTGAGTACTTACTCCTTACTTGCATTAGCTATATCTTGTGTGTCTATACTTCTCTGTTAGTTAGTCTTTTAGATGTACATTGAGTTGGTTGCATTATGTATTTTATCTCTTCAGCTTTGACTATACAATGTATTATCTCCTTTCTGTATTACTATTTGATTTATATAAGCATGTACTAGATTGAAATAACATGATGGAAGGATGTAAAATGTCCATTTTACATGGCGAAGCACTATCAAATTTTTCTCAGATTCCTTTTTCCATTATGTTCTAGCTATAAATTCTCTTATTCCAGTTGCTAGAAATTACAACACTAAACCTGCATTTCTCTTATCAATTAGTACAAGTAAATCTTTGTATACTTCAGCCTTTAGTTTGAACTAAGATAAATGTACTTTTGTGATTCAAGTTACAGAATGCAACACTTCTTTCTTCTTACTCGTACCTGCACATTTAGATAAACTTGTTAGAAAACATTAGGCATTTTTGCCTCTCTTTTATTCCATAGTTTTTCTCTCTCCTACTTTCTGAGTGAATGATTCATGTATGCTGCTACAAAATAATGATTTTATGAGTTATACCTTTGATCTTTATGTAACTTATACCTCCTGAAGCTAGGATATCCACTTACATGAAATTGGATAGTATAGGAATATGAATCAACCATGAGCTCGTGATTGACAATCTTCCCTTTTGTTGTTTTTAGGTATAGTGCCATTTGCTAAGAAGCGAGGATGAAGGTGGAGAAAATATGGAGCTGGAAATGCATCAACCGAAATGAAAGAAACCAAAGGCAATGATGGGTTCTTTCATACTCCTTTACTTTCTTTTTCATGCATATGTACCTCTTACTTCAGTAGTTTTAATTTACTTGTACGTTACATCACACGACTTGTGTGGGAACATTTGAAATCCCTTATGAATAAAACATTGAATTCTGAAACTGAGTTGTGTATTTCTTTCTACATTTAAGCTTTGTATATAGATTGTATAATGAATTAAACAACTCAATAACATAATTGAATGTATTTAATCATGAAGGAAAGAACTTTAAAATACCTGTAACATTAGAAATGATCGTTGACTGCTGAAATCTACAACTATGATTGTTGTTCAAAAACTTAACACTTCACCTATTCTGTATTTTTAGTCTTTATCAAGATTTCACATATGTCCTTCAGGGCTTTGTGTTCTTTTGCTAAAGACAATAATGAAATTACAGACTATGTGATCTGTTACGTTTTGTAACAGCACACATAGCTACAAATTACATGTATTCCTTGATTAATCTAGCAGAACAAATATTGAACTGAAAGAATCTTCTCTAGCTTAGGGTCACTTCACTATTGCCATCCATCGTAACAAAGTTTCAAGTTTCCTATTTTTGCACAAATGCAAAAAAAAATCAACATTTCTTGTGATCCTGCGGGGAAAGCATCTTGCTAGCTTATAGACATGTGCCTTTATCTTTTCCATTGGGCAAGGAGTCTAAAGCATGTAATCAAAATCTACCTTCATGAAGGTCCAACCCTTCCAAAATGAACTAAAATTGGGAAGGATCTGGTAAACTAGATCACGTGCATGAATGCACTTTTATTGAATTGAAAAACATACAATGTGCATGAAGCACTTATTGAAAGGGAAATCCTACTCTAACTAAAAACTATAGGATTTTCAATAACAGTGTTTGAGAAACATACCATTGACACAAATGCAAAGTTCCTCTCCATTCAACCTTGAAAGTTGAAAAGCATTGTGTTCTTTGCATGATAAAATCATATAAGGACCTCTCTAGAGTGTGCCAAATTTTGAGTGGTTTCCTAGCTTTGCAAGATCATAATCCCATTTCAACAAAATGTCTCCTTCATTGAAGGTTCTAGACTTAGCCTTCTTATCAAAAAAATTCTTCATATATTTCTGATTCTTTTCCATGTTCATATGAGCTTGATCTCCTAGCACTTGTAATTCCATCAATTTTGCATAATGAATCTACAATTGTTCATTCTCAATTAGCTACATCTGATGTAGCAAATCTAATGCAGGTAACTCAACTAAAATATGAATTCTTACTTCTCTTCTATAAATATGATTGTACGGTGAATTGCCAAATTGTCTTTTAGGAGTCACTCTATTAGCCCAAAGTGTTGAATTAAACATTAGATGCCAAGCTCTCTGGTTATCTTTGAGTGTTCTACTGATGATCCTTAGAAGATTCTTGTTAGTACTTTCAGCTAACCCATTACCTTGTGGGTAATAATTAGATGACGTACTTAAATAAATTTTGTGTTTGATAGAAAAATTTGTTACCTTTTCACCAAGAAATGCTAAGGCATTATCTAAAATGATAGTTGGTGGAACACTAAATCTGCAAACTATACCTTCATAAACGGATAGTGTCAAAGTTTTGTTAGCATCTTTCAAAGCTATTACTTCAGTCCAACATGTAAAATAATCTGTGGCTATCAAAATCCACTTGTGTCCTTGCAATGAAGGTGGATTTATCATGCCAATAAAATCAAGACCCCACTGCATGAAAGGCTGATCCACTGAAATAAGTTAGAGGGAAAACAAAGCTAAACATTCTTTTCCAACAAAGAAGGAACATTTCTTACACTTTCTAATCCATTCAAAATAGTCTTTAAATATGTTGGGCCAATAGTAACCATATTTCATAATTTTTAAGGCTGTGGTACGTGTTGAAAAATGACACCCTGCAAGTCCTTCATGGAATTTGGATAATAATTTCTGAATTCTATCATAATCAACACATCGTAACAAAATTTTGTTTATATCTTTTTTGAATAACACACCATCAATAAAAACATAAGGTACAACTTGTAACCTAAAATATCTTCATTTGTTCTTGTCCATTCCTTCTGTATAAGTGACATGATGTAGATAGTTAACTAAATCAATCATCCATCTTGATTCATGAAATTCTTGAACAAGATCAAGTTGCTGATTTTCTTGTTGCACCATGCAATCTGGTTGTTGATACGTAAATTCAACATATTGTTCTAGATCTTTTGATTCTGCATCCTACTTTTTTTCCATACCGGCAATTAGGTGTTCTCATAAACCTTTTCCTAGAACTATTTTCACAACACCGATATCAACGTCGTATTCCATAACCTTTGTTATCCAGCATGCTCTCTTCTCATTCAATTCTTTATTTAACAAGAAAGCTTTTACACTTGGATGAGAAACAAGAACATGTATATTATTTTTTGAAAGCATATATTTAAAACTCCTTAGTCCTCTGACTACTTAAAGAACTTGTTTTTCAAGAAACATGTACCTTGGTTTGTAGTCATGCAAACTTTGTCCAAAGAAAACAATTGGTTACTCAATATTTTCATCATTAACCTCAATTAATATAGCTGAAATTGTTTCAGCTCCTGTAAGTGCATATATTGTAAAATCTTTATCAAAATTTGGATTTGCAAGAGTAGGAGCTTGAGAAATGGCTTTAATTGCTTCAAACCATTCTCTCCCTTTACTGGTCCAAGATAAATTCTTCTCTTTCTTCAACATAGTTGTCAATGGTTTAACCAATGCTGCAAAATCTGGAACAAATCTTCTAACAAAGTTGATTTTCCCATAAAGCTCTGTAATGCCTTTTTGTGATGAGGCAATGATAGTTGTGATATGGTTTCAGTTCTGAAAGGGTCATTTACTAAACCTTGTTTAGAAACAATATGACTGAGAAATTTACCTTTATGTACCGAAAAGATAGACTTTTTGGGATTCAATGATATTCCAAACTGTCTACATAATTGAAAAGTATGCCTTAAATATATTAGATGTTCATCATAATTTTTTGAAAATATGGTAATATCATCCAAATAAACCAGTATGCATTTATGTAATAAGCTACAAAAATCCATGTCCATTGCACGTTGAAACGTTGCACCAGAATTTGAAAGGCCAAAAGGCCTTCTTTTGTAAGCATAAGTACCCCACTTGGTGGTAAAAGTTTATTTGTACCTATCTTCTTCTTAGACTAGAATCTGATTGTATCCACTATAACCGTCCATAAGAGATAGTCTATCAGAACCAGAAACCATTCTTAAAATATGATCCATATTGGGCAATGTGTAATGATCTTTTAGTGAGGCTTTATTAAGATCTCTAAAATCCACACATAATCTGATTTCTCCATTATTTTTCCTGACCGGAACAAGATTGGCTACCCAACTTGAATGCTTAACTGGAAAGATAATACCTGATTCGATCAACTTAGATAACTCTTTTCTCATTAAAGGTTCTATCTTGGGATTTATAGGCCTTTGTTTTTGCCTAACTTGTTTTGAATTTGGTTGTAATTCAATGGTATGTTGTGTCAGACTTGGATCAAAAAAATTCAGATCTTGGTATTTCCAAGCAAAAACATCCTTAAATTCCTTACAAATATTGATAAAGGAACATTTCTCATCTAAGGAACATACCTTTCCAAGAAACAAATTTTTTCCATCATCAACTGAGATCTCTTCATAATTGTCTTCATGTGTTGAAATATTTGTTTTTTCTTTCCTTAACTGATCATCATTGCTGAAGATGTCTTCCAATGTGAATAAACCTTGAGGTAGTTTATTGGTCTTCAATTGAACAACCTGGTCACCATATAAGTGCTGCAATTTCTCTTGATTTACTGTAGAAAATTCAGCTTCTAGCTGTAAAAACCTACAAATTTTTTCATCATTTTCAAAAACTTGCCAATTCAAATCATTATTGGGTATAGAAGGCCTAAGAATCATCTTTATATGAGGCTAAATCTAGTTGTTTTTAATCTGTTCCAGCACTTCAAAACTAGCACCAATTGCTGCAAGTCTATCTGCATGCTTGTTTTCTATTCTTGGAATGGACTGGATATTAATAGCATCGAAATATTCCATTAAGATTGAAACTCTATGTATATAAGACTTCATTAATGGATTCTTACAAACATTGGAATTTCCTACTTGATTGATAACTAACTCAGAATCACCAAAAATCTGTAACATGCTAATACCTCTCTTTCTGGCCCAAAATAAGCCATGAATTAATGCTTTATATTCAAGTATATTGCAAGTACATGAAAATTGGAGACTTAGAGCTAAGAAACGCCTTTCATTCATGGGGGAAGTGAGCATCAAACCTACTCCTTTTCCTTTCTTTTTCTTAGCTCCATCAAAATGAAGCTTCCAAATCCCTTCTGCTACTGGTCTAAGGCTACATAATTAGCCAATGCATTAGAAGTATGAGGCTTGATATGAAATTTGGCCAATGGTTTAGAATTGATAGTAACTTTGGTCCCATAACGTTAAGTGAAGAACAAAAAGGACCGATATTAAGAGAGATAACCTCCTATTTTTGATGTGAAATCTCTAGATAAACATATAGCAAAGTAAGGAGGTAAATCTACAACAATAACATCTTACAAAATGGAAACGTTCGGAAAAACATGTAATGTTAACTCCATAGTTTTGATGACACCAACTGTATTAGTTGGAGTTCCATCAAGCTGTATCACACTCTTCTATGTAGGTTCATACTACAAACCCAATTTTTCTACAATTACTTTTGGTATAACTGTGCTACTTGCACCACTATCAACCATGCAATAAGATGCTTTCCAATAATTAGAGAAAAATAAAATGGTGGTGGTTTCTTGATATCATGAGCATGTAAGAACTTTTGAATCATCCATTTAACTTCTTTAATGCGGTCCTATTCCATTGTCCCAAGGACCATGGTTGTTTATTGAACTTCCTTTTCTGCTATTTTTGAAGAAATTTGTAGCTTAGCAAGTTCATGAGAAAGCAGCTCCTGTTGTCCTCGAATACTTAGGGCATCCCACATTGAGATATTAACGTTATGATTTTTCATTATATCTACATGTTAAAAGAAGCTACTGTTTTAGCATAGGCTTTAGCAAAGACTGACTTTGCTTCTGCATCGTTTGAGATCTGAGGTATGAAAGTTCTTCTTGGATCTGATTGTAATGACTTTGGTTGGTTCTTTTGGATTGGAACACTTGTTGTTTTATGAGGAAAAAAAGGACTATTGGATGTTTTCTGACATGCAGTTGCTATTTTATCAGTGATTGTGGGAAGAACATGCCTATTTTGGTATTTTCCTCTCTCATGGGCCTTTTCCCGAGTTCTAGTCGTATCTGCAATAAAATCATCTTCACTAAAACTGACCAAGTTCTATTCAAGTGTTTTTTGAACATGAGTTTCTTACTGCCCACCCTCCAT
Organism: Taxus chinensis; assembly: GCA_019776745.2. NCBI lineage: Eukaryota > Viridiplantae > Streptophyta > Pinopsida > Cupressales > Taxaceae > Taxus > Taxus chinensis. Next base: position 605,355,151 of record CM034155.1, on the reverse strand, counting down.
TTGAGGCATGAACAATGTCTCAGGTTGACATTGTGCAACAAGGATTATATTCAGCAAATCATTTGGGAAACTTGCAGCTGAATGAGGTTGATTACAAGGTTGACACTATTCTTCTGTAGCCATATTAACTAGGACTAAAGTGTTATATGTACTAGGAGCCTTTGGGTCAAACTACCTTTGCTGATATGGTTGTCTATAATTCTTATTTTGTTGATAAGGTTACCTATTTTGCTGGTTTTGCTGATAAGGAGCGTGATAAGGCCTACTAGGTAATGCAAGTCTATTTTCAATCAAAGTTAGCTTGTTTCCCATAGTCTGCAAAGATTTCAACACATCATCTGATGGGGCTACAATACCAGGTTCTATAATGGTGATATGTTGTGGGATGGGTGCCGAGTTTGCTAAAAAAGGCATTGAGGGAATTGGTGCTAACTTTCTGACTTTAATAAGACTGTTTTTAGCTTTTATAGCAATATCATAAGCTGTTGGGAGAGTGTCACCTCCCATGGACTGAATCATAGTTGAAATATCACTGTTTAAGGCTTTGAAGTAGTATAGAAAAGCATGGTCAACTTGAGGCTTGACACTTGCTGGAATTATTTCCCAAGTTCTAACAAAATGGATATTAAAACTAGCCATAAATTCATGAGGGGATCTTTTAATTGTAGACAACTGTTCTACGAGAGATATATGATCTGAGTTATCTTGAAATTGTTTCAACAATTTAGCACCTACAATCTCTAAATTTCTATACCATTGCAAGGCTTGCCCTTTAAAGGATGTAGCTAGAAGTCTCAAGGCTACATCTTCATGTGTTATATTATGGACTGCACATAGGGCTGCAACATCTTTGATATGTTCGGTAGGTGTAACCTGATTTTCACCAGTAAACGTAGGTAAAATTTTCGTGGCAGCATTTGGGATATCATGATAGACTGGAATTACTAATGGGATGTCATTAGTAAAGGTCACAAAACTCCTAGGTGGTTGAATAGCCATTGGGAAAACTAGTATCTGAACAAAGAAATTGATACGTGGTGAAGGAGGATTAGGAGGAGGGTTGGTAAAAACAGGCCTATTATAAGGTAGGGTGTTACCAACTCTTCTTCTTCTTGTAGAATTCAAAGGTAAAGAAATAAAATCAGAAGGAATTCGTCTTACCAACGATCTTGAAGTCATTTTAGGCATGGAAAATGCTGCAAAATTGGTTTGAAATCAGTCTTACGAAGTCAGAAAATAAATCGTTAAATCTTTAGAATAAATTGTTGGAGCTTGTTGTTTTGAAAGTAACCTTTCTTGCTATGAATCTACTTTAAATTGATGTAATCTTCTCTCAAATCTGATTCGTTGTCCCAACGAGCATGCCAAAAACTTTTATCTCTCGAAAGTGCACCCTGTAGAGAGATGGTTGCAGGTGTTCTAAGCTTGCTCTAGATCTCTCTCTTTCATAGATACAATGGAAACACCTCAAGTCTGTGGGTATACCTATTGTTGAGGTGAGTCTCTGGTATCAAGGATGGTTCCTTCTTGATATATCCTAAACTATTTTTTTTGGGGTTTTGAGGGAAATAAGATGACTATAAAAATAAATTCAAACTGGGTTGATACACCAAAATTGTTGAGGTCTTTGACTAAGTACATGCACAAATATCTGAGAATGAATTCTAAATGCACAAACCAATAGTTTTCAGCAGAATATTAAGGCAAATACTTAATGTATTGAGGGAAAATTCACAACAATACTGTTACGATACACATGCACACTAATATTATGTAGAAATTACTAAATTTGCAACAAGGTAGGATGATTAACCAAGGAATTTGACATTCACAAGGATTAATAAGACATACACAAGATTGCAATTTATTGGAAAGGAAAAATATAATTCTCATTCAAAGGGAAATAAGTGGCAATAATATGCTTCAGCACTCCTATGTCCAAGTAGTCTTCCCCTTGTGCTTTGCTAATGCACACAATATATAGCAAAATTATCCATCCCACCCATCCTAAAAATATACTATAAATTGTACTCGCCCATGCACCCTATTTCTATCCTTTATCATGAATAAATAAAGGAATAAAAATAAGTATGCTAATACAATGAGGCATTAATAGCCTTGGTTACAAAAATATGACTCAGTCAAACTGCAGTTGACTGTTCTATTTTTAATAAAGTTGGGTGAATAATTCTGCTAATTATAAATTTTTCTTGATGAGAACGTCTTCTCCAATGCATGTAATATTTGTCTTCTTGTGCTTGATGTGACATCTATAAATTTAATACACTTTCAATTGCAAAAATAACATTTTAGGTTGCCTCTTGGATGCACATGCAAAAAATAATCTCCTTGTGTGAGTAAAAATAATTCTTTTATTTGTAATACTTTAGAAAAATATTCACCCAATGTGTGGGGACCACCTACAGGCTCTGATATTGACATCTGTGCACATGCTCAACTATTTATGATGAATAATATTCCAAGAAAAATAATGCTTATCCCATAGAAAATTTTCAAACCTTGTGGGGACCACCTCTGATGTATACATGTTTTATTGAGGAATATACATACTTAGCAAAAGGTGCTTTTTGCAAATACTAATGTAATAGTTCACTTTTTGTGGTATATTCCTCCATGATGTGGTCCTCCTTTAGTAAGGTTGAAGGTATCCTTAGTCTCCTTTTGACTTGGGCATATATGTGTATTGTTTTATCCAACCCCCTTTTGAATAATCATAAAACACATGCAATGTGTTTACCTTTTGAAATTACTGGCACATATGTTTATTCATAACATATTGTTTGATTAATCACATTATACATCATAGTCTCAGGCTCTTTTGGAAGGTAATCATTTAGTTTGAAAATTTTTCCCTCCCCACGAAGGCTTCGACCCTTTGTCATTATCGGTGGAAATTTGAACCATGGTTGAGCAAGGGTTTTACATTGTGAAGACACACGAGCATTTTGTTGTCCCTGGTTGAGTTTTGGTGGGCATGCTTGATCATTGATTTGGTACATTAGAGTCTCCACTGTTAGATCTGTACATTTTTCTGACTGTGGTTTGCATTGATTTCGGGATCAATCCTCAGCCTTTGATCTTCTTACTATTACATCTCATCCATCGATTCTTCATCTGTTGGGTTTACGATGTGTTATATGGACCTTTGGTAAGCCTGTTGTTGGCATTGGAGTTGATGATTTTATTTGGACTGTTGATCTTTGTACTCTGTGATATGATCCGTTGATCCTTAACTCATTGATAGAGTTAGGTTTTCATTGTGGTTAATATTTTTGAGTAAAAATGAACTCAACCAGGTAATCATTTCACTTGCCGTTTGGTCTCTTGGCGAAGCCCTGGCATATTTTTTACGTGCCCTCCATTTTTTATTATCTGAAAGCTCAATTCCTCTATGAATATGTCGAATGAGGCTTTCAATTTTGAGATTTTCCTTCAGTTAGGTTCTTGGTTTAACTGTATTTTCTCTAAATTGAGGAGGTTCAGTGTTTTGAAGCTCTTATGAAATCATGATTTGTGATCTTCGAGCATCTAAGAGATAACGACCGCCATTTTTTTGATTGTTTGAGCTCTGATCCATTCTTTGTAAAATGAACTGTGCAAGTTCTCGGTATGGATACTTGTATTCAAAGCTAACTGTAGCTCGATTGAAGCTTTCTTATAGACTCTATTTTTTGTTGATATGGAGGCATGCTTTGATTTTTTGGGTAAGTGTTTATGAGGTTGATGCCTTGGAAATTTACTTTGAAGCTCTGATTTAGATGCGTCAAGCTCGTGTTATCTTCTGTCTGCTAGAATAAATTTGTTTCTATATTTTTTAGCTTTCGGTCCCTAACTTTGAAGTTTTCTTTCTAGGCTTACATCTCTTCACGAGTCTAACCTTGAACCTGTTGTGGTGTATGTAAAACTGAGTCATTATTTTTAAAATTGGTTGCTTCTATTGGCTCCTGTATGGCCATCATTGTTGTGGATTTTAAGGTTCTGAGTGAAATATTTATAAGATGGCCACCATTGTTAAAACCTTCTAGCTCGCTTTGAGGATTTTGTGCATTCGTACTTCATTACTTTTTGGTCCTCTGGTGTGGTTGTTCCCTCTGTACACAATAATGGTTCAAAGTTTATGAAATATCTATTTTGCACTTCGTTCTCATTGAGAAAGGGCTATATGGGATCTTTGTTGGCCACCATGAAAGAAAAAGGTAAGGTTCATGTTTGACAACTGTAAATAATGCTTCCATTATTGAGTTTTTGAGATTTTTTATCGTGTTTTTCTTGATTCTGAAACCATTGTGGTTTTCTTGTCATTTTCTGCTATGTGACATCATTACGAGCTTATAAACCATTCTGGGTCTTTGTTCTTGACTGACTCCCTCCATGGTTTCATCATTTCGAATCCAACTTGGTGAGTTTCACTGCATCTCGAATATCTATGAAAAAATCTTAGTAGATCTGTAACGTCCATGGAGAAAATGAGCTATTCCCTTATCTTTATCCATATATTCTATACTGTGGCTCAAAATAATAAAACATCGTTCTCTTCAATGGGTACTTGAAATATTTTTCCCTTTTGTTTCCTTAACACTCGAAGATGGAGATTTTGCTTGAAAATGGAAATAGAAGATAAATTTTGATGGGTATCTATGTTTTCTCATTTCTTGACATTCTTTGTTTGAAAATGAGGAATTTTGACACTCTTGTGTTGATCTGTGTGAAGGGTTTTGAATGTATTCTTTAGATTCTGCATTATGCATAAGTATTTCAAAACATTCTATAACTCCTTGATGGTTGCTTCACACTTGCATCTTGTACTGTGAATGTGATTTCAACCTTTGTGTAACACTTATTATCCCTAATATATTGTTTCTGAGAAGTGATCTTGTACAACGTGCTTACTTAATCATTCATTTTTTGATATCTTTAGATTCTGTAAACTTTTCTTAAGAATGTTGTAGATGTCCTTAAGGAGTATAAATAATTGATGTCTTTCTTGTTCTTGTTCTGAAACAGAAACATCCTGAAAAATTTCCTTACTCTTGTGGAAGTGTGCAAAATTCTTTCATTTTCATGACTCTAATGATCTTCAGTATTTTCTTTTCTTTTTTTTTTTCTGATTGCTTGATGGTTTCATTACTTGGAGAAATGATACACTGTTATCCATCACTACACCATGAATTTGCTTAATCCTTAAGTCTTGATGGTTTTGCATATCTTCAAATGATATTTTCTTTTATAGCTCCATGTTGGCTTCTTGAACAATGTAACATCTTTGAAGATGCAAATGTTCCTTTTTCTATTTCAATGATAGCTTCTTCAGCATTGTAACTTCTATACTTGATGATTTTTCAACTTAAATAAGTTACTTTTTCAGAAATTTCAAAACTATACTTAGCCATTTAAAATTTGAAGCTAATCTAGAATGAGTTTTACTCTTAAGTTGTGTTTCTTCTTCCTTCAAAGATGATCCTAATCTATGAACTATCTTCTTGAATACTTGTAGATTTTGATTCTATCTGCACTTTGTCATCTTGCAAGCTATTCTAAGTTTCTTGACTGAAATGAATAAGAGGTTTTGCTTAATGATTTCCTTTCATTTAAGAAACTATACCTCTGGCCACATGAATTTTTGTTGTACATGTTATCTCTCGAAAATTTTAAAAGTAGACATCATGAACACTTTTTTTTCTTTATTGTGCTTCTTTTCGATAACAACAATCTGTAAAACATGCTTGTGTCTCTTCTGTTGCAATATGTACATGCGTATCTCATAACTGATTAGAAACTTAAGACTTTTGGTCTCTCTTATATACCATATCTCTTCTTTTCGGTCCTTTCTGAGTGAATGAGTCTTGCTGAAACTATGATTTTTTTTTTAAATTTAATATTTTCACTTGTGCTCTGAGATTCTTAGCTGAAACACATTCCTACTACATTCATTACTTACTCCTTACTTGTACTGGTTGTATCTTGCATGTCCATACTTCTCTTTTAGTTGGTTTTGTAGATGTACATTGAGCTGGTTGCATTGTGTACTATATTCTCTTCAACTTTGACTATACAATGTATTATCTCCTTTCTATATTACTATTTTATTTATATAAGCATGTACTAGCTTGAAATAACATGATGGAAAGATGTAAAATTTTCTCATATTTTTTTTTCCATTCTTTTTTAGTTGTAACTTCTCTTATTCCAGTTGCTAGAAATTGCAGCACTAATCTTGCATTTCTTTTATCAATTAGTACAAGCATATCTTTTTAAACTTCAGCCTTTAATTGGAACTGAGATAAATGTACTTTTCTGATTCAAGTTATAATATGCAACACTTCTTTCTTCTTACTCGTACCTGCACATTTAGATAAACTAGTTAGAAAAAATTAGACTTTTTGGCCTCTCTTTTATCCATAGTTTTTCTCTCTCCTACTTTCTGAGTGAATGAGTCATGTATGCTGATAAAAAATAGTGATTTTATCAATTACACCTTTGATCTTCATGTAACGTATACCTCTTGATGCTAGGAGATCCACTTGCAGGAAATTGGATAGTATAGGAATATGAATCAATCCCCAGCTCGTGATTGAGAATCTTCCCTTTTGTTGTTTTCAGGTACAGTGCCATTTTCTAGGAAGTGAGGATGAAGATGGAGCAAAGATGGAGCTGGAAATGCATCAACCGAAACAAAATAAACCCAAGGCAATGATGGGTTCTTTCATACTCCTTTACTTTCTTTTTCATGCATATGTACATCTTACTTCAGTAGTTGTAATTTACTTTTGAGTTACATCCCACGGCTTGTGTGGGAACATTTGAAATTCCTTATGAATAAAAATTGAATTCTAAAACTGAGTTGTGTATTTCTTTCTGTATTTTAGCTTTGTATATGGATTGTATAATGAATTAAACAACTCAGTAACATAATTGAATGTATTTAATCATGAAGGAAAGAAATTTAAAATACCTGTAACTTTAGCAATGAAATTTGACTTCTGCAATTTTCAACTATGATTGTTGTTCCAAAACTTAACACTTCACTTATTCTGTATTTTTAGTCTTCATCAAGATTTCACATCTGTCCTTCGGGGCTTTGTGTTCTTTTGTTGAATACAATCATTAAATTGTAGACTATGTGATCTATTATGTTTTGTAACAGCACACATAGCTGCAAATTATATGTATTCCTTAATTAATCTAGCAGAACAAATATTGAACTGAAAGAATCTCCCCTATCTTAGGGTCACTTCACTAATGCCATCCATCACAATGAATATTCGAGTTGCCCATTTTTGCACAAGTGTAAAAATTGTCAACATAACTCAAGCTTTGTTAAATGAAATTAAGTTAACAACTGGGATTTTTAGCTCTCACCGACTTTTCTATGGTATATATGTTTTATCATATGTCGAATATTGATTATTTGGGTTGTTGACCATTTACAAGATCACTATGTGATCATCATTATGTTTGAATATCAATGTTGTTACTTTTAATCTCTGGAGTAAAATTCGATGTCGGAAAGTATATGGAAGACAATAATTAAATTTTGTTTTTATTATTTTGTTTGAAATCCTTGCATTGTGTCATTTATTAGGCCACTCAACATTAGATGTGACATATTATGAGTTTGTAACATGTCTATACAAGGTGTTGATTTATTAGAATACATGACATATGGGCATGGGTAAATACATTAAGTTTTTATTAAAATACATAGAGGTTAAATGGATTTTATTAATTTAGAATATTAATCCACTTGAAAAGAGTGGATGGCATGTATTAATGTTTTTCTTGGGCTTACGTGGCATGGTAGTGTGTGACATTGGTGACTTGGGAAAATAATTTTGTGAACAAATACAAAGCATGATTGATTAATGTGAAATGGGCAGTGCTGCATGGCATAAGGAAATAAAATTGAGGGATTTTGGTTTTTAATGTTGAATTGATTATTAGTCGGCTCCTCGAGAATGGTTAGATTCCCTGAGAATCCAACCCTAAACATGGTCGCCTTCTCTCTCTCTTTGATCATTATTTTGTTTGGTTTGAGCTATTTTTGGGTGTTTCGAAGGAAGTTGAATTTATCTCCACTGTATATGTTTTGCAGCCATGAATCTTAATTTGTAAATGGATATACAGGAACTCTATTTCAAAAAGAAATGTTTTGATGAATGCATTGTAGTTTTTGATTTTTGCAGAAGATTGCAGGAGAAAGGAAGCTAAGTTGAGAAAAAAATGTGGACATTGTAGGCATGAGATTCTCTCCGATACTCTAAATTATAATATTATATTCTATTAATAGAAATTTGGGGTGTTTTGTGTTTGGTTTTTATGGAAGAATATTTGTATTGGTTTATACCCATCTATTGGATTGCATGTTGAATTTTTTAATAGACTTATTAGTTTTAGTTGTATATTAATTTATGGGTTCACATATTTTTATGAGTGGAATGAGTTTATGAGTTTTGAATATATTATACCTTCTGGGATTATGTTTTTCCTATGAAGGGAATGAGTATGACCTCCCATGTTGGGACTACATTTTTATTAGCTGAAACTATGTGTTTTTTGGTAGTAACTTAGAAATACCCATAATGGGTTTGCATGCTATAATTTTATTACGACATTGTGTACGTATTTTATGAGTTAAGCATTTATTAACATCTTCAGTTGACATAATATTACAATTAACATCCATTGATTTAAGGTAGAATACATGAAGTTGTTGTTTATGAATTCCTTTTTATGAGCATATGTCTCTGAATAATTAGGTAAACGCAAGTGAGAATGTAAGATGGTATTTTGTTATATGTCCTCTTTTTAGTTATGGACATTTTCTAGGATAAAAAGGAAGGTTTCAGTCATACACTCTTATAGTTAGATAAGTTCTATATTATGTATTGTGCTTGAATACAAAAATATGAAATTTATTATTATTAAAGTTGTTAATAATTGTTGGAATATTATTGTAACAAGAAATGAATACTGACTTGTTAGATATTGATGTATTTATGAAATGAATTTCTTACTATTGAAATTGTATAACAAGCATGATTAGTCTTCATAAGTTTATTACTTGATGAATTGTTGACCATTTTTGGTTAATCATTGGAGGGGGTACAATTTTTTATCCCAGTTGCTTAGTTATGACACATTATGGGATGACATGCAGGAAAATATGCATCTTAAACTGTTATTCTAGGATGTAATGCCACATATATGATGTCATTCTAGAATGTCATCTTAACCAAGACCATGCATCAACTCTGGAAGACTATTGCAGGGCCTTGGTGGAAGCGGGAATGGAAACACACATCAGAAAGTACATGCTGAAGTTGCAAATCAAGTTATGGATTTGAAGTAAAGTACAATTGCAACTAGGTGTTATTACTCATGTTCTAGATGATCAAATGAAGGTACAATTAATTCATTTTTTTTCCTTATGATTATGTGAAGTTATCTTATTTTGATGAGTTGTAAATGTTCATTTAATATCATGTTACTGAAACAAAATGCAAAAGAAACATGTACAACTCATTACATAAGATAATTTCATTTATTCATAAGGAAAGTGTACATAGATCCCACACAAGTTGTGGGATATGGTTGAAAGATAAATAAATGCATATAAAATTAAAGCTATAAATGTAAAGAGAAAGAGGAACCCGTCATTTCCTATTAGATGACATCCTCTTCCATGCAATTTTTTCCTCGATGATTCCATTTGCTTCTTCATGGTAACCAAAAAAGGTGAAAGAGAAAGTTGTTAGAGCTCACGGTCACTTTGTATCGTTATATTTCTAACTTTTATTTTATAAGCATAATTAATTAAAACAGATATAAATAGAATGTAAAAAAAAGATCAACATGCTTTCAAAAAGAAGATATTACAAATTTCAGTGCTCATTAATGAATCAAGAGGTAAAATCACTCACTATGGCAGACATCCAAATTTGAAGGCTCAAAATTGTAATTTTCCATGCACAATATAGACTTTTCATTTTCCTATTAAGGTTTCATGCATTTTGCAATAATGATATTCCTCATGGAACATAGCTCCGAAGTAGTGCATCCAATCTCTTCATCAATATACATGTGCTCATAAGAAGGAAATAGCTACAATAAGAATGCAATAAATCTAGGTATGTTTCTCAAGCTTCCAACAACTCATCAAAGATAGAACAAATCAAGTATGTTTAAAGGATTCAAGTTACAAAAATGCAATTCTCATATTTACAAGATGCACATTCTCCAAGGAGTGTTCAAACATATAATGATCAAAACTGAATAGTACAGGTAGAGATTTTTACTATGCATTTATAGCAGTCACAACACCTCATTAATGAATAAGATCTAAAATAGTGCATGAATGAAATTCCCATCTCTAATAAAATTAGAGGTTTCTCAAAATCTAGGAACAATCTTATTTTTGTAAGAAATAAGATTACTATCAGCCAAGTAGTGGAGAGGAAGTTGAATTTTAGAGAATTGTTTCAGTTTTAGCGATATTTCACCTTCCTTGATCAAATATGATTCACAAAATGTGCCTCCAACAATGTTATAAAGGCTTAAGATCAACACAAGTAGGCAAGGAAAATTATACAATATACAGAGAGAACGTTTTATCAATAGATTCAAATATTATAAAGAACTATCTGTCTCAGAAATTTTTTATAAATTTTTCATAATAATGTAGAAAAAATGAATAGTACATAATGAATGAGAGAATACCTTCATCTATGCATTATACAATGATAACGTACGGATCTATTTTGCAATTTGGGAAGCTATTCGAGCAAGAAGAATCTAATCTAGCCTAATCTAACCTTTCCAAGTGGACAGGGAGAAAGAGAGAGGGTGAAAGAGCCTACACTAAGTGGCGTTAAACCAGAAAAGGAAGTGTTTGAATCACAGACCTGACTACCTGAAGTGAAGAGAGGTGAGCAAAGGAGAGGGTAGACAAAATGCACCACAGACTAGAGCTAGATTTCACATAGAACACCACTTCAAAACACATTAAACACAGCTCCCAGAACCTGCAACAAACATTAGAGTATACAGAGTATACCCTACAATGATGAGAGGTAAGAAGAGACAACAAAATAAGCCAAGGATGGACAGATGCATCACGAAACAGATTCTATTGCTCCAAAATGTTACACTGTACATCATCAGTGGGAAAGAGGCAAGAAAATGCCATTACAAAGCCATGGGAGGAGGCTTAGACTCCACATTATACCCTAGGGAAGAAAGAGAGAGGGGGGCAGAGGAGAAGTGATGAACAACCATTTGAATATGCCCCTCCTTTACAATATATAGGAAGAATAAGAGAGATAGGAGGGAAGAGTGAGAGAGAGGAGGGAAAAATTTGAATCCTGCTTCAACCACCTTGAGATATTCATTGAATCCTGCTCTGAAAGCTCAAAGACCATCAATCAATGCCCCTCTCAAATCTACCAAAAATCTGTCATGTCTGCATCGATTACTTGTTTGGCATGTTGAAGGAGGAGGAATGGTGGATCAGATAAAATATAATATGGTAGTTGAAGAAATCAGATTCTGTATTAATGGCTTGGAAGAGGTTTTCCCATTTTACACCCACTAAATCCTATTAAGAATGATATTTTATGTTTCCATGGCATAGAGGGTGTCGAGACATTTCCAAAAAGTCTTCTCCCTACCAAATCTAAGTTTCCAGTCAAAAGATATGGCCATCTGAATATTAGGGTCACGGGCACGCAATATTTGAAAAATTCTATCTATACCGGGTCCACGTGGCAGCCTCACGCACCTTGAAGATTCAGCCACTACCTTTCACTTCTAAAATTGCACTAGATTAACATGTGGCAGCTTCCGCAAGCTCTTTGGGCTTCTTTGTATTTTTCTTGAGTCTCTTTGCTTGGCGGGGCCAAAATTTTGACCCTGGACACATGGAGGCTTGGCGTTTGTTTGGAAACCCGCCCCAAATTTTACTTTTGAAGTAGTGCTATGTTGACACATGGCTCCTTCCACTGGCTTGCCTCTACTTTGACTATTCAACCCCTGACTCTGTCCCTTTTTTTGGACCTGGGACACGTGGCGAGCTCGCTCTCATTTGGGGACTGCCTCCAGACTTTCCTTTTGAAATTACACCATTGAGACACATGGAGGCTTCCGCTGGTTCTCTATACTTAGTCATTTTGGGCTTGCTCTGTTCCACTTTTTTTAATTTTGACTACATGGCGAGACAACGCTCATTTTGGTCCCCACTCTTTGGATTTATCTTTGAAGTAGTGCCATTTGGACACTTGGAACCTTCCGCTGAGTCAAATACTTTTCAATGGGTGGTGTGACTTCTGGGGTTCTAGACACGTGGAGGCTTGACACTTGTTTAGGTCTCCAACTCAAGATTTGATCTTTGGAGGTGTGTCATTTGGATACTTGGCATCTTCCACTGCCTCCTCAATACTTAGTCATTTATGGTGCTCGTTCTGACTCATTTACAGAGCCCGAAGACTTCAAACCTTCTCTGTTTCTTTTCCTTTGAGCCTTTTGTTTCTTTGACACTATTTTCTTCTTCCCCGACCCTACTATTCCATTGTAGAGCCCGCTTGCAACCTATTTTTTGGATTTGAAACGTGGGCTCACATGACAGAACCGTTTATTGGATTTCTTTTTGCACGGGGTCATGGGTGATCCAATTTTTTCTGGGGGTGAAAATTGAGATAACATGTCCTTTATTCAATGTGTTAACCACTATGTCATCCTTGACAACATCCTCTACAAATGTGGCTTTGATGGTATTTTTCTTTGTTGCCTTATATATCACGAATCCACTCACTCTATTCAAGAGGTCCATGATGGCATATGTGGATGAAATTTTAGTTGTTTGGAAGTTACCAAACGTGTCCTTCACATGGTTTAGTATTGGCCCTCGCTCAATCAAGATTGTTGTGAATATCTCAAAAAAATTATTAAATGCTAAAAACATTCTAATCTAATCCACATTCCTAGCTAGTCATTGCAACCAGCTCAGGATCTTTGGCCCTTTTCACAATGGGGGCTTGATCTCATCGGTCTCATCAATTCACGTTCTTCTCAATGCCATCATTCTATCGTCATTACTACTTAATATTTCACAAAGTGGGTGACAGATATTCCACTCACATCAACTAAAGCTAATCAAATAGTTAATTTCATCTATCAACACATTATTTTCCACTTCAAAATCCCCCATAAAATCATCATGGACAATGGAAAGTCCTAAAAAAATAAAAACCTAAAGAATTTTTGTGACTCCTTCAATATCAAGCTTAGATTCTCTTCTCCATATTATTCTCAAGTTAAGGGTCAAGCCGAAGCTACTAACAAAAATCTTCACAAAATTCTTGCTAAGACTTTTGATAAATCAGATCGTGATTTACACTTTCATATTCCATTCACTCTTTGGGATTATCAGACTAGCATCCACAATTCCACAAGTACTACTTCTTTCTCTCTCATCTATGGCCCTTTGGCCATTATTCCTCTTAAAGTCCAAATTCCTTCTTTGCATGTTTCTCTTCGCAACTTTATCATTGATGAATATTATCATGAAGAGAATTTAGCACAGATCGAGTTGTTAGATGAGCATCATCTTCTCACTCTGAAACATCATCATGTTTATCAACATTACATCAAACGTGCCTATAATAAACATCTTAAAGAACACGGCATTAACATAGGTGACCTCGTCCTTAAAAAAAATGAAAATGTCACTACTCTAGAAAGGAGCCAACGTGGAAATTTTTCTCCTTACTAGATTGGACCTTACATTATCATGCATAATTATGGGTCTGGGGCCTATCATTTGGCTTAACTAGAAGGAAAAATAGAACAAAAATCACTTAACGTATTGCACTTGCAACCATTCTATTGTTAGCATTCTTACCAATGAGAACTTAGGTTTTTCTATTATCATCCATCCATCACTATCCATTTCCATATCTCATCGCAATGATTTGGAATTATGTGATTCCTAAGTAAGAAAAGTACTAACTAACCCATGTCTTTGGTCACCTTTCTTTGCTTTTTGGAGCTACTTTTGGTCTCACACCCTTACTTTCTCAGTATTCCTTTTTATACTTCGACATTTATCATCCTGGATACCAGTGCCTATCTTGGATGTTAGTCCTCGACGCCCTCATCCCCTGGGTGCCCCTAACTATTTTATACTTTTATCACACTTTCTGGGTCCTTTCTAGCCATTTGAGCATCTTATCTTTTTGGTAGTCATCCTTTTTAGAGTTAATTATGAAATTCAAGCAAAGGAACCATATAAATATAAAGTTATATGATCATAATAAATGACCAAGCACTAAGCATTAGCTATCACCACTTAAGGTTGCATCCATCAAGAATCTAAGAGCATCAAAGAATCCATTCTAGAATCCATCACAAGGGACACAAGGGCTGGTCATTCTGCATACACTTCATAGGATGGAAGTTCATTCTATTCCATGCACACATCTATTACATTTATTTACATCTAGCTATTTACTCACTATCAAGTACGACACACACAAAAGCCACCTAGGGCATGATTCCACACACACACACATAGAAATACATTGGGTCTGATATTTATTGCAATGATCAGTCGTAATTTCACCATTGTGATACCTGATGACAGTCCAAACCATCATTCTACATCTTACTTTTTTGGGATTTGATGTCTATTTGAGAGTTTTGCAGGTTCCTACTTCATTCCAGGTTTCTAGTGAGCTTGGCAATTTTTGTATGGCTTCATAGAAACAAAAGGTGAACAACAATGAACAACTTGCAACCCTAAAAAGTTGGAATTCCAATCATTTCAACAGACTCAAGCGCCTATTTCCAATTTGTAGCATCTGTAGGTGCCCCTGCCCCTTTATGGACACCTTTGTCCACCCATGCTCCTCTAGATTTGCATTTTTCTAGGTCTCTGTGCGATGCTCTTGCCTTTCTGTTTACCTGATTAGCACTTTGGTAAACTCTAGATTTTATTACGAATCAGATAAGTACCTTCTTCTCCTCGTTACAATTAGGGTTTCATATTTTATTTCTTAGTTTTCTTGGGTTTATTTCTATACTTAATTATTGATTTTTTATTGCTATAATAACATTAAAATTATGCATATAAACATCACATTTAAATTAATCACACTCCACCAAGTACCAATTTTACTGATTTTATTCTTTGCACAGAGTTGGTAGGTGGTTGGAGAACCAAGAGAGAGTTATAATTATTCCACGAGTTCCCAAATCGACATCTTTATCTGATCAATGCAAATTTGTTCTCATATGAGGTCATTGTGGATGGTCAGAGAACTAAAAAAATATAGATTCATTCCTTATGTTCCCAAAAAATCTCATTTTCCTAATTTTCTTTTGTAATGCAGCTTTGTTGGAGATGCAGGGAACTTACGGAACAATGGAACTATTCCTTGTGTTCCACCAAAAGCTGATTTTTTTGATATTTTCCCAAAAATGACTAACTCATGGGAAATAGAGCTTAGTAAGAGGGAGGATAACTTCCAAAACAATGAAAATTTCTCAATTTTAAAAATATATATAATTTCCCATAACTAAATTTTCTTGAAATTTCCAAATTATTTAATCCAGGACAACACCATGACTTGTTAATACACCAAAATAGCTAGTGTTGGGTTTGGATAATAGTATGTATAGAAAACATTAGAATAGAAATTACATACAAATAAATTGAAGTGAGAAGAAGAAGATAAAAAAGGAATGTGACAAACCATGTGCAGTTAAAAAATATAATTGTTGACCTCACAACTAACTAAAGAAAATATTTTAGGCACTAAAAAACATGCCAATAAGGAAGCACACGATTAGAGTAATAAAATAATTTTCTCATTGTAATCTATAAAGAACAACCACATTACAATTTTAACGTTAATATTTTGAACATAAACATTCAAAATTTAATTTAAATACCAATATACAATATTCATAATACACTTAATTGCCAATTTACATAAAGATTCATAACACACTTAAACTATCATACTCTAACATATAAGTTTTCAAATACTATTATAGCTCATCTTCTTCTTAGTAACATTTTGTGACTAGTGGTATTAATCTAGTCAATGATAGGGGTTTAAGATCATTGTAATTTTGTGGATGCAACCCAAAATCTCTCTCTCTCTCTCTCTCACACTCTCTCTCATCTCTCCTCACACATCACACACACACACACACACACACACACACACACACACACACACACACACACTCTCTCTCTGACACACAACACACACACACACACAAACAAACACACACACACACACACACACACACAACACAATAAATAGAAATTAATATAGTTTGTACTAAAAAAACATGAATTTGAGAAAAATATATTTTTCAACCCAAATAATAATTTTATGTTCTAAAAAATAAAACACAATAAATTTTTTATATCCCTCACATATGATAGGAAAGGAAATAAGAGCCACGTGATAATGTATGTACTTACATGAAGCAATATATAGTTGTATTGCTTTTACTTTTGTGTGGTTCTTAAAGCTTGTTGTTGACCCCCTCATTCAACTAAAATTTCATCTCAATGGAGTTAAGTTTCTCACTAGTTTGGATCATGAGAATTCTCTACAATTTAGCAATAAGTTTAATAGTTTGGATGAGCTCTACATCAAGTTTATTAAAAATAAAATTTAATAAGTTAGAGCCATATATGGTAGAAAAATGTTGCATATAGGTCAAATAAAATTTGTTGTCAAGTTCCTAAATTTTAGCATTCTTCAAGATAAAAATATTTTTTCTATTTACATATAGATTGAATATTTAACCCCCTCATCTTGAACTCTGATTTTAGTATTGACCCAAGATTCTAGATATCAATGAAAAAAATTAGCTCAAATTTAATCTAAAGTATTCTCAATAAACTGAGTACAAACTATATTGTATTGAAACGTGAAGTCATATTTCTACATTCATCAAAAAAAAAATATTGAAAAAGAGGAACATAACTCATGGGGATACCTATCCAAATATGAACGATATGCAAAGAGAAAATATATATACAACATGTAAGTTTTAAAAAATATACATGCATACAACCAGAATATAAAACACTCAAAGCTTTCGAAACCAAAACCCATTGAAGCCATGGACATGATTTTCATTACTAAGATTCAATACTATGTAACATACTATGGAAAATTAGACCTTAATTTTCCCAAATAAAAATTATATATTGAAAAAGGATGGTAAAAACAAAGGGAAATTAAGTCCATGCATTATCCAAATTAACATGACAAAAATGTAAATCAATGGCAATAATATTATTATATCTAAGGATATTTACTTCTTTAAATCCTAAGCAAATCCATGGATCCAATCATTTAAAACTAGAATATACTGAGGTAAAAAAGAGTAATTAATGGCTAGATTATTATTGCCCCCTTTTTTTATTCCCTACTTTCTAGAAGTACACCATTATACTTAAGTTAGTTGGGTTTTTCTGGAACAAAAATTAAATCATAAATTTTCTTTAATTATTGTTTGATTAACTTTCTAAAATTGACAAAGAAAAACAAAACAAAAAACAAAAACGAGGGTGTAGTGCATGCTCCTCTTCAACACCTATTTTTCTATGATCATGTTTATTAGTTGCTTAGTGACATGGACATTATTATGATAATTTAGATAACATGTTAGACAATATGAACATTATTAGCTTGTTTGTGACTCTTATTATGGATTGTATGGATTCCTAGCAGACATTGATAGATATTTTAGTACATTATGATGATTTAGTGTTATTTTGTTATATGTTGACATCTTGGACTCTTGACAGTGATAACTATGTTAGACGATTGGACTAACCATATGAGCACATTGATGTTTTGATTTATTAAAAATGTGATGATAATAGGTGATCAATAATATATAGTTGAATGAATCTAGATAGATATAAGTTACAGTGGATGTATAAAATGCACATGGTTATCTGTAAAATATGAATTGTGATAGATGGTTATACTTAGGCATATGGTGATAGTAAATATTAATGGATATGGTAGAATTGTGATGATTAGTAATTGTAAATATTTGATTTAGAGTAGAATTGTTTAACTATGATAATTATGTAGCTATGTTATATGATGATATACCATTTTTCACAAAAGGTTACAATAATTTTATTTGAAAACTTATATGTTGGAGTATGATATATTGTTGTTTAAGTACATTATGAATGTTTATGCACATTAGTATTTAAGTGTATTATGAATGTATACGTGTATTGGTGTTTAAATGTCACTCTTGAATGTTTATGTGTAAAATGTTAAGGTTAAAATTCTAATGTGGTTTATTATAGATATAATGAGAAAATACTTTCATAACTTTAAACGTGTGTTGCCTTATGGATGTGTTTTTTAGTTCCTTAAATGTTTTTTTAGTTATCATGCAATATAAATAATTACATTTTTATTATTACATATGGCTTGTCACATTCCTTTTTTTTCTCCTCTTTCTTCATATCACTTCAATTTATTTGTATTTATTTATTTGTTCTAATTTTTTCTATGCATACATATAAGTCATATTTAAATAATACATGATACATAACTTTTTAGATGTTAAAGTCTAGAATAAAACAAGGCCTTTGTTATGAGAGCTCATTATCCTTACCAAAGTCCATGATGACTTTGTTGAGATAGCTAAGTCTCATATGATTACTAGGGGAAAGCAATGCGATCAAAGTATAGTGGTCCCACTAGTTTCCTAATTCCATTTCCTTGAGCATCAAGATGTCTCATTATACTATTCATGATTGAGACATTAAACTTAACATTATCTGTGGAGGAAATGTTGATTTGAATACATGTATGATTGAACTTCATCAGACGATATATGTTGTTTAGATGGTGGTAACTTGAATCTTGGTATGGATGTTTTATGAGGTACTATCAACATCCACTTAACTACTTTGTAGGATTATTACCGTATTTTGAGATGTGATGTTATGGATAGTGTTGATTTTAGATTTCCATGGATTATATATTTAGCTATATCAGTAATAATTACTATAATTTATAAATGGGATGAGGATTAACGGATGGATTTTTGTGTAACTATTTGGTTAGATATGTACTATATGGATTGATTTTGTGGTGAATATTGCATGCGATTGTTTCATTTAGCAGTATTTTATCAAGCATTTGATGATGTTTACAATAATATGAACAATAACTAGATCATACCAAGCCAAGAACACAGATGCTAATCAAACATCATGATCAATAAGATGAACAGTAATTTGCCAAAATAACTTTACATAAAACCTTTGCAAAAAAATGAGCAGCAATATCATATATTATTATGGAACTCAATGAAATACGATGAGAATGGGCCTTGCTTATATATGCAAGGAATAACAATCTAAGAACCAGTCAAGGTTGTAGATCAAACCATATATCATGGAAAGAACTAGTCATCAAAGAACTAGTTAATTCCATATATTTATGAGAGAACTAGACATCAATGATATAGTCAATACCATAGATCAAGGAAAGAACTAGTCAATACCATAGATCAAGGAAAGAACTATACCTAACAACTAGATAATATCCCCCTAATATCTAAATAAATAAAAAGGAAATATCCACAGATATAAGTGGGTGAGGATAAATACAATAAAGGTAAATAAAGTACCTAGGTGAACATGAGCTAAGGTAAATACCTACTTTAACACTCCCCTGAAGTGAAGCTAGGGGCAAAAATAGAAGTGACATGTCCACAATATGAGTCTCGGATAACTAGGCCTGATGAGATACTCATGTACAATATATACATAAAGAAATCTCGAACCAAAAAGAAGGAAAGAATCATGCTAGAAGGAAAGAGAAAGAAGAAGAAGAAAGAAGATGTTCTCACGAACACCCCCCAAGAATAAATTTTAAAACCCCAAGCATTCCATGCAAATCAAGCTAGTGAGGTGATGCAAAAGGCTTTGTAAAGATTTCTACAACCTGCTACTAAGTTAGAAGGTACTCCAAGCAAAGAAATCCATCTTGAATGTGTTGTTGAATAAATTGGATGTGTATCTCAATATCCTTGGTTCGTTGGTACTTAACTGGGGTGTGAGAAATGTGAATTACACTTTGGTTGTCACACCAAAGTATAGTCAGTGAATCCCAGGGGAATCCAAATTCTGTCAATAATTTCCGAAGCCAAAGAATCCACTGACTCGTTGTAACTGTTGCCTTGTACTCTGCCTCTAAAGATGAAAGTGCAATAACTTGTTTCTTTTTTGCACGCCCAAGTAATTGGAGAAGAACCAAGGCAAAAAAGATATCCAGAAGTGGAATGCCTGTCATCAATAGAACTTGCCCAATCTGAATCTGTATACCCAACCAATTGAGTAGAACCCCTAGTGTAGTGTAGGCAAAAGTGGGAAGTGTCATGAAAATAACACAAAATCCTTTTAGCAGCCTGTCAGTGACTACTATGAGGAGAATGTGCAAACCAAGATACAAGCCCTACTGCAAATGAAATATCAAGGTGAGTATGGTTCAAGTACATGAGACTCCCAACGAATTTCCTATACAATGTAGGATCACAAAGTGGTGTGGTACATGTGGATGTAAGAGTAACTCCAAACTGAAAAGGAGATGGACTTTGCTTGCAATCAGCCATATCAAAGCACCTAAGAAGATCATGTGTGTACTTTTCCTGACACAATTGAATCCCTGAATATGTCTGAGAAATCTACAAACCAAGGAAATAATGTAATAGCCCAAGATTTTTCATGTCAAACTGTGTAGAAAGAGCCCTCTGAATACTGTGAATGTGGGAAGAAGAGCTGCCAGTAAGTAACATATCATCAACATACAATACAAGTATCACAATATCCTCATCGACATGCTGGAGATAAACTGTATGATCGGAGTGGCAACAAACAAAACCAGTAGATAGAAGAAAACAATCCATCTTCTCATACCAAGTCCGAGGGGCTTGTTTGAGACCATAGAGAGAACTTCGGAGCCGACAAACAAGAGAATAATCCTGAACAAATCCAGCCGGATGCTCCATATATATTTCCTCTTTTAGATCTCCATGTAAGAAGGCACTCTTCATGTCCATCTACTATATGGGCCACCCCTGTGATGCAGCAATATCAAGTACAAGGCGTACATAATCCATATTGGCAATGGGTGCAAAAGACTATGAGTAATCAATACCTTCGACTTGTGAAAAACCCTTTGTAACAAGATAAGCCTTATACTTGTCAATGGACCCATCAGCTGCATATTTGGTGCGGTATACCCACTTACACCTAACCATCTTTCTTTCTTTAGGAAGAGATACCAAATCCCAAGTATGATTCTTCATCAAAGAATAATACTCAGCTGTCATCGCATCATCCCACTCCTGTATCCCATGAGCCTTTGAAAAAGACTATGGATCCTCAGAAACTTCCTGACATAAAATTCTAGAACTTGTAGAATGTGCGTGATGATGCCTTGTGGGTGGAATATCCTCTATGAAAGGTGCTGCCTCAGAAATTGTAGTACAAGCCCACTTAGGCATAGTGACAACATCAGTGGGAATAGGATCCTCAATGGCATCTATAACCTCCTCATCAATCTCTGTAAAGAAAAGATCCTCAAGATGAGATGAAGAAGAAGAAGGAATGAAAGAAGATGAAGAATCATGAGGAGTGAAATGCTCATCAAACTGAACATGTGTTCAAAAAGAACATCATGTGTATCAAGATCTAAAAAGATGATAAGCTCTCATGTCCTCACAATACCCTACAAAGATCAAGGGTTTACTCTTCTTATCCAAAGCTTTCCTTTTCTTCTTGGCACAAAGGCCCAAGCATGGCTCCCAAAGACTCAAAAAAATGAGACATCTGGCTTAGTGTTGGACCAAGCTTCCTCTGGAGTCAAATACTCAAGTGCTCTATGTGGTGTACTGATTCTAAATATAGTTAGCACAATTAACTGACTTCTAGCCCAGTAGATAGGAGGTAAATCTCTAGAATGCATCATACAATTATCCATTTCCTTCAAAGTTCTATTCTCCTTTCTGCTAAGCCATTCTGTTGTGGAGTATGACGGAACAGAATGCTGGTGAATAATGTCCGTGAGTTGGCCAAAAATTTAGAAAACTCATCGCTGAAGTACTCCCCCCATTATCAGTACTGAAGGTTCTTTATGCAACTAGAAGATTGTTTCTCGACCAAAGCCTTGAAGACTTTGAAGTGTGAAAAAACATCACTTTTGTACTTGAGAAAATAAACCCAAGTACTGCCTGAGAAATTATCAATAAATGTAAGTGCATACTTAGCTCCGTTGAAAGAGGGGCATGGAAAAACCATCAAGTCACTATGCACAAGCTCAAGTGGTGAAGAAACTCTCTTATAGACATAATTCTTATGAAATGGATCTTGGGTGTTTTCCCTAATGCACAACCAGAGAAAACTCCCTCAAGACTAGAAACTCTAGGAAGACCATCTACCATACCATGAGTGCTCACTCCTTCAAATATCTATAATTGAGATGTCCAAATCTTTCATGCCAAAGCTATCTCTTTGAATCTGAATGAGAAACGAATCTGTCCTATAGAGAAGTGTCATCAAAACCCTCAAAGTGATATAGTCTTGAACTATGATCAACAATACCTGCGCAACAAGTGAAAAGACTCCAACAAAGTTCTTACTTCTTCTCCCATGTGGTGTAAAGTCACTCTTTTCCCTTGACCAGAATGACAAATTTGATATACAGAAAGAAAATTTTGTAGTGATGTTAGGAACATATAGTGCATCTTGAATATTTCCACCATCAAGTTCTAATATCATCTTTCCCTCAACAAAAGAAAGGAAGAATCTTCAACCTCAATTTTGGAAGTAGAACTCAAACCTAGAGAAACAACAGACTCCTTGGAAGAAGTTATGTGATGAGAAGCACCAGAATCTATAACCCAACTATTCTGCCAGTGGTGACTAGGATCTTCCAACAACATTAAGTGCTTTTTCCATGCTGATTAGGAGGAGGGGAGTGGAGATAGAAATTTTGTGTTTCTTGACTGCATCCTCTAAGGCTTTGCATTCACTTATAACACCTATTTTCTTCATGATTACTACCCCCACGAAAAGAGCATGAACGGCTAGACTTATTCTTGGATTTAGAAGACTCCTTGGGTTTGAGTTGTTTTCTTTAGGTTTAGTAGCATTTGAGATGGAGAAGGTGTGGATTTGGTTTTACTATTTGGTTTTCCCTTACCCTTAGGATTAGATGCAACTAATGTCTTTTGAGAGGTGGAAGACTCAAGGTGAGATAATTTGGATTCTTCCTAGTAAGTCTTTCACAAAATGTTTCTAAGTTAGGCATTTTGAATGCTGTCACCTAAGGCATCCATACTAGAGAAAAAGGTAGAAGCAAAATTTGGAATGGTCCTCTCAACTTGGATAGAATCAAGTAAACACACTCTCTTCATCTTTATTATCTCTTCCACTCCCCTTTAACTGTGTCAACAAATGCTTGAACTTGGTAGATAGTCTATAATTGTTGGAAAATATTTAGGATTAAGAGAGGTGATCTCAATTTCAAGTTGCATAGCTCTCATCTGATCCACCTACCAAAATAAACCCCCAATTTTCTCCCATATGAAATAAAATACTATCACTTACATAAGTTCCTATCAAACCCATACACTCATCAAATTTGCACTGGTACTGAAATTTCTCATATTCTCTAGTGAACACTGGTTGTTCTTTAGAAGTTAAAGCCCATAATCCTTTCTACTTAATTATTGCTTCCATTCTTGGTTTCCATGTGTGGTAATTATGTGTTGTTAATGGCTCAACATGATTTAATGTAGAAGTAGATGCCATCTTAAAAAAAATCACCAAAAGAAATGGAAGAACCAAGTAATGCAACAGACCCCCAAGCAATGCAACAAGAGCCCCCCAGATTTTTGGCACTTTATAATGAGTGCGTGTTACAATATGGCACTTTATAATTATAGATGCGATTCTCAAAAGAAATATTTCCAATGGAAAGAGCATAAAAAAACTAATTGCACTTTTGCAAAAAAAATGGCACTCCAAAACCGAGTTAACCGATCAGAGAAGATACAAGGTTTTCAATATTATGCTCTACATTATTTATTTTTGTTTCTACTAAAATAGAATTAAAATGCTCTTACCTTCCCACACAAAGAAAATGAAAGGGGGCTGGAGTTAAGCACTACTAGTAGGAATCACAAGCTTAAGAGCCCTCATATGACCTATTACCAGATGACCAAGGGGCTAATAGACAATGTCAATAGCGATCTCGGCCTGCTCTGATACCCATAAAAGGGAACTATAACCAGATCGTACCAAGCCAAGAAGCACAAATGTTAATCAAAACACCACCGATCAATAAGATGAAAGGCAATTCATACAAATAACTTTACACAAAACCTTTGCAAACAAATGAGCAGCAATATCATATTTATTATGGAACTCAATGAAATACCAATGAGAATTGGGCCTTGCTTATATAGGCAAGGAATAACAATCTAAGAACCAGTCAAGAGTCGTAGATCAAGCCATAAATCATGGAAAGAACTAGTCATCAAAGAATTAGTCAAGTCCATAGATTGATGAGAGAGAATAGACATCAAGGATATAGTCAATACCATAGATCTAGGAAAGAACTATTTCAATACCATAGATCAAAGAAAGAACTATACCTATACAACTAGATAAATCTCCTAATATCTAAATAAATAAAAAATAATATCCACACACATAAGTGGGTGAGGAAAAATACAATAAAGGTAAAATAATGTACCTAGGTGATACCATGAGCTAATGGCTGTAAAGACCTACTTCCAACATAGCATCGTGCCATCGTATTCTATGCAGTGTCAATTGTTTTAAAAGTGACATGTGGTGTCAGGCAACGGATTGCATTGGAAATTTATTTCTTTTGGTTTATGTAGTTCACTTGATAAGGAAGACACAGAATTAGAGTAGTTTCACTGGCGTGAAATGCAAAACCTATGGAATGTGTTGGATTCAGGGTTGCATTAAGTTGGAGGTGTGAATGGTGCAGGGAGCATGCGTGAAGAACAAGGTTTAGTTAGGGTAGGTAGATTCGGTTTTCCTGTAATTGCAATGTTTTATAAAGAGCATATTGTAGAAGTAAGGCTTTGGTTTCTCCTCTGTTTGGAAAATGACAAGTTCGTTGATAATAATATTGTTATCTCTTTCCTGTTACATGGATGTAACTGTGTGAAAAAATGACGAGAAGAGGTAGCTTACAACAAAATATATGGAAATAGATAGGCATTGTTCTATAGTAAAGATATTCCAGTCTAGGTAGTCTGCTCTGTCGGCCTGCCTTTAGATTAGGGACCAAATTCACCCATATAATAGGCCTGAAATCTATGTGAATTAGTTTTTGTTTTTAAGTTGGTGACATTTAAGACTCAACGTTTGTGCAGGTTTGTTCTTTTAATCATTCCCCAGATATATGGATCAAAGAGGTCACAAACATAAAGATGGGACTAATATGAAATTGTCTAACCTTGGCAATACAACCCATCTACATAGAAAAATGTGTTAGTTCAAAATTTGGATATGAATGGTACAAACTAGAACTTGAAATCCAATTAAAAATATACTATGATGCTTAAATTTCAAGTGGGTATAGGCTATATGAATCCAATAATTTAAAACTCACCTGATGCTACCTTGAAGAGTAGGGAATATTGTTCTAGTTGTGTTCATTGCTTGTTAGTGGCGATTGGCTTGGACATAGATGACTCCAATGATCAGACAACTAGAAAATAGACTTACAATCCAACAAAATGAGTGTAGGTAGGAGATGCATAACTAGTTAAACATACTTACATTCTGTTACAACCTTTGTGATTGTAGGCTTTTTGTGCCCCCTAGTTTTCTATTGTCAAAACACTAGAAATTTTTCCTCCTTAGAAGGATTTCATCATGCCTCTCAGGAGTTTTAAGTCCATTCTACACCTCTTGCTTTGGCTACGATGTATTTTGGTTTCCATTAGATACGCCTTCTAGTTTTCCTCCAAGATGGTATTTGGTAACCAGTTTGTGCAGCGACATCGCATCTTCGTTCACAAGAGTATATTGCACCATTCTTGGCACCACTCTAATTTATTTTTCCTTATTATAATCTAGTCCATAGACTTCTGTAAAAAAAACTTAAATTATAATTTCAAAAGTGGGTAATTGTAATAAAATTTTGTAGAATGAAGTCCATAGTAATTTAAAAAACTATACATTTGGATTTCTAAGTTTTGTCTTATAAAAACATCAACCGATATAGAGAATACATAAAAAATGCAGCTAAAATAAAAACATAAAGTTTTAAAGATGGGTCTTCTCTTATGGGTTTTATGTTCTACATCCCTTTTCCACATAGGGAAAAACTCTCGACATCATGTGAACAATGGTAAAATGATATTGATTGATTTATGTAAATTTATGAGACAGTCATGCATGTTTGACAACAACAAAATCTGTAATAAATAGCAAACAGCAAGTAGTGACAACAGTAAAAAATAGGCCACAACAATTAATTTCTTAATATAAAAAAACAAAGTCAGAGATATTACATCCATGTTTTTTAAATGTTGCCAAAACAAGGTCTGTTGTGGTTTGTTTGTTAAGTTAGTTTAGTCTTTTTAAAAACTAGTTATAATAATATAAAAAAATACATAGCGAAGTATAGTTAGATATGTAAGCAAATGGCAGAAAGTAAAAAGAATAGTAGACATACAAAAGAGAATATGGTTGCCAATATTTCTTTCGTATTATGATTTCATTGTATTAGTCGTTTGAGAATAAGCTTAATTCAAAGGCGGAAACAAAAGCAAGGCAAAAATATGTAACAAGTAGGCTAGTGGGAAAGAGAGATGTATGTAGTCATTGCCAAAATTTGTTTAACATAGGCATTGTTTGTTTATCTGTGAACTGTTATGCCTTGCAAGTGTGCTTTCCTTTTTTAATATTCCCAAAAACATAGACGATAATAATGGATTGTTCCTGGTCATACAAGGAGCCCATCATGAAATTTGTTCATGTACGTGCATGGGTTGCAAAATCGTTCCAGGATTATGAAAGAACATGATGGCTATGCTAGACTAGCAACAAAGAATTAAATTGAAATGTAATGAATAGAGCTAGAAAATGTAGATGCTTACCAAAGAAGAGAGAAAGTTATGTTTCTTTGATTGTGGATATTGAGTTGTTAACCATCAAAGTGAATGTACCCTTGATTGGGAATTGATGAAGAAGAAATACAACCTTTGAGATGTCCTGTTTATATTCTTCATACTATGTTTGACAAAGCTGAGAGAAGACTTTTCCCAGCAATGGCTCTCGCAGTGTGCAGTGGAGGGAGTCATCTCTTGTTTGCAAAGTGCAATGGAGAAAGTGCTTATACGTGTATGGTTTTGAATGTATTGCAAGTTTCACAAGAAAATTTGTTTTCAGTTTGTCTTGATCAGGTTCTGTGAGATGGTAAATTCTACAACAAATGGCTTGGAAAGGAGAAAGGTGTATGTTCTTTACGTAAGTACGCCTCAATCCTGCACAATAGATGAAGTTGTTAGGGGTGTATTGTTAATAGGCATATTTGATCGATTACAAATGTTGATTCAGATAACTTACAAAAGATAATTGTAGTGTACTTGCCGTCTGTGTTTTTGTTTATGAGAGATTTGCAAAAATGTTTTTGTCGTTCATCATTTAAAGTGTTAACGAAACTAGTCACACGCCGACCGCCGCAACACTACAATGGATGCAATTTGTGCATGATGTGTTGCTCATGTTCAAATTGTTGTCATTTGACCATTTTTGTCAACCAAATCAGATGGAGGATTTCACTTTTTGAGGGGGAGATGTTTGGTCAATGTGCGGGTCCATAGATCGACCAGGACATCACCTTCAAAGAAGAGTTGCAAACTTTTCCTGCACAAATTTCAAGTATGGAGGATGGGCTGTTGTGTTGATAGTTTTGGGGTGCATTTTGAATGGTATAGGATATGAATATGTTTTCCAGATGTGCATTTGGCACAACGTAGACATTTACAATTGTTAGCAATTGATGTTCAGTAATATCTTTTGCAAGTAGCGACTCTACGTTTGTTCTTTTGAAAGTAATTTTTTTCTAGGAACTCTAGTATTGTTTTTTTTTTTTTTTTTTTTTTTTTTTTTTTTTTTTTTTGGTTTTTTTTTTTGTTTGTTTTTTTTATTTTTTTTTTTTTTTTTTTTTTTTTTTTTTTTTTATTTTTTTTTTTTTTGCAATGAAAATTGCTATAACCAGTCATGGTTGGTGCAAAAAGCCAGTGTTTTTGGATCCCCGTTAAGGTAGTCACTTGCAATGGGGCAAGCACTGTGAGTTTCTTGTAAACCGCGAATTGGATGCATTATTAATTCTGGTCGGGGATGATTCTCTATGATCATGAATCTTTAGTATTTAGTGAACAACTATAATAGAGGAAGAAATATCACTATGGAACAAGGCATTGTTGAATATTCCTTTAGCTCTTCAGTCCAGAGTCTTTCCATTTCTTGATGATGTTTTGTTTAATGTTGAAATTATTTTTTGAAGCATGGATGCAATTAAAGGTAGAAATGGTTCTCACTCCATGACAGAGCTGTATATGCTATGCCATGGTGACGATTAAACACCAAGGGGGCTGAAAGCAAGCATTCTAGTGTGAGGCCTTGTGCTCTGTGTAAATGTGCATGCTAAACAAAGTTGTATGGGGAATTGTTTTCTTATTGTAACTGGTGTCTGTACGTGTTCTATGCAAGGGAATAGCCACATGAACAATTGGAGTCCAATCAATTCGTTCTCATTGTTGAAAATTGTAGATGTTTATATCTTTGTTGTTTCCAATCATGAACATTGAATTTTA
>CM034155.1:605231223-605325698 GCA_019776745.2 Taxus chinensis | reverse complement strand
CTTGAAATCAGGTCTTAGTTAAAAGAAACATGATGGAAGTGTTGTAATGTCCATTTACGCGGGTGAAGCCCTGTCAATTTTTTTCAAAATCTGTCTACATCCTTCAAACGTTTGACTTTCTCTTTTAGTAAACATCAGCTTTCAAATTCACTTTTTTGTTGCAACGAAACATGTGATTCTATTGCTAGGTCTCTCTTCTACACTGCAAACTGCTTCCATCAGAACAATTATTAGAACTTTGAGTTACATTCTTCCTTTTTTTGCATGCACTTTTATGATCTTTGTTTATTTTTTTTCCTCTTTGGCGACAAACATATGCCTGCACACTTAGGCAAACAGTTAGAAAATATTATCCTTCTAGGCCTCTTTTGTCCATGTCTTCTTCTTCATTTTCCTTTCTTATTCTGGAGTGAATTAAAAGCATGCATGTAGTTTTGTTTCTTCAGTAGATAGTAGCATACATCTTCCTGTTTAGGATAAGATTCATATGCACGAAGTAGGACAGTGTAGGAATATGAATTGATCCTGAGCTCGTAACTTAACCTAAATTAACTTTTCTTTTTATTAAGGTTAGAATGGCTTCTACCCATGGATATGAAGGAGAAGACAACAAAGATGGACGATGAAGACTGCTTCAATCGGAAGACACCACTAACTCCAAGGCAATGTCTGACTGTAGGCTTCCCACCACTCTATTTTTCCTTTGGCTTTCTATTCATGCAATGTTGTACCTTTTCTTTTCAGTTAGTTTTGTTGTAATTTAATTTTTTACGTTACATCCCACGACTTGGCGTGGGAAACATTTAACTCTCCTTGTGAATAAAACATTGAATTATGAAATGAGTTGTGTATTTCCTTGTGCATTCTATCTTTTCTATATGGAATGTATAATAAAATAAACAACTCAGTCAACATAATTGAATGTCTTAATCATGAAGGAAAGAACATGATGAGAACTTGTAACTTTTAGTAATGAACCATGATTTTCTGATATCAGTATTCATGTTTTCTATTTCAAAACTCAGCACTTCACCTAATTTGTAATTTTTCCTCTTCATCAAGACAACACAGTTGTTCTTTGGGGCTTTGTGTTATTTTGCTGAAGATGGCCTAAAATTGATGACTATGTGATTCATTCTGTTTTGTGACAGCACACATAACTACAGATTTCATTTAATCTTGTGACTGATTCAACAGTAAAAAATAACATAAAAACTTCATTAGCTTAGGTATACTTCACCCAAGACTTTTTATCACAACGACAAATTTTCGAGTTTCCCATTTTTACACAAGTGCAAAAATTGTCAAAATTTCTGGTGATCCTGTGGGGAAAGCTTCCTGATGGCTTAAAGACTAGTGCCTTACTTTTGTCCATTGGGCATGGAGTCTAAACATGTAACAAATTTTTCCTTTTCTGAAAGGTCCAACCCTTCCAAAATGAAACTAAATTTGGGAAAGGATCTGGTAAAACAAATCACGTGCATGAATGCACTTATTGAATTTAAAAACATTACAATTCGCAGGAACTGCACTTGTTGAAGGGAAATCCTAATCTAACAATCACTGTAAGATTTTCAATAACAGTGTTTGAGAAACATACCATTTAAAGTAATGGGAAGTTCCTCTCCATTCAACTTTGAAAGCTTAAAGCATTGTGTTCCTTGCAAGCTGAAATCATGTAAAGGCCACTCCAAAGTGTATCAAAATTTGAGTTTCTTCCTGGCTTTGCACGATCAACATCCCACTTTAACACAATATCTCCTTCATTGAAGACTCTTAATTGGCTTTCTTTTCAAAAGTCTTTCTTCATTTGTTTATGATTATTATCCATATTCAAATGAGCTTTATCTCTTAGTTCTTGTAATTCCATTAACTCTGCATAACAAACCTGTAATGGTTAATTCTCAAGGAGCTCCATTTGATGCAGAAAATCTAATGTAGGTAACTCAACTGAAATAGGAATTCTCACTTCTTTTCTTTACACAAGTTTGTATGGTGAATTGCCAACTGATCTTTAGGAGTAACTCTGTCAACCCAAAGTGCTGATTCAACATCAGATGCCAAGCTCTTTGATTATCCTTAAGTGTTCTTCTGATGATTCTTAACATATTCTTATTAGTACTCTCAGCTAAGCCATTACCTTGTGGGTAATAATTAGATGAAGAAATTAGATATATTCCATGGTTGAAAACCCAATCTATTATCTTTGCACCAAGGAATGCTAAAGCATTATCTGATATGATAGTTGTTGGAACACCGAATCTGCAAACTATTCCTTTGTAAAAGGATAGTATCGAAGCTTCATTAGCATCTTTCAAGGCTATTGTTTCAGTCCATCGTGTAAAATAATCTGTAGTAGTTAAAATCCACTTGTTTCCTTGTGATGAAGGTGGATTTATCATGCCCATAAAGTCAAGACCCCACTGCATGAAAGGCTGATCAACTGAAATAGGCTGTAAGGGAAGCAAAGCTAAACATTATTTTCTGACAAAGAAAACACATTTTTTACACTTTCTTATACATTCAAAATAGTCCTTGAATATGCTAGGCCAATAGTAACTAGCTTTCATAATTTTTAAGGTTGTGGTACGTGTTGAGAAGTGAGCTCCTACAGGTATTTCATGGAATTCTAACAGTATTTTCTGAACTTTATCATAATCAACACACCGCAACAATATTCCATTTATATCTTTTTTGAATAACACATTATCAATGAAGATATAAGGTACAACTTGTAATCTGAAATACCTTCATTTATTCCTCTCCATACCTTCCAGATAGGTGTCATGTTGTAGATAATTAACCAAATCAGTCATCCATCTTGAATCTTGAATCTTGTGAGTGAGCTCAGGTTTTTTATTTTCTGGTTGAACCATAATTTTTGATTGCTGATACGCAATTTCAGCATGCTGTTTTAAATCACCTGGTTCTATAACTTGCTATTTTTCCATATCAGCAATTAGATTCTCACAAAAACCTTTACCTGAAACCATCTTAGCAACCTGAATATCAACATCATACTCCATGACCTTTGTTATTTAGTTTGCTCTTTATCATTCAATTCCTTATTTAGTAAGAATGCTTTCACACTTGGATGAGAAACAAGAACATGTATTTTATTGTTTGAAAGCATATACTTGAAATTCTTTAGTCCTCTGATTACTGAAAGTACTTTCTTTTCAAGAAATGTGTACCTTGTTTCATAATCATGCAAGCTCTGTCCAAAGAAAGCAATAGGCTGCTCAATATTTTCATCATTTACTTGAGTTAATATAGCTGAGATTGTACCTAGGCCAAAGGATCAGAATGTGATTGACACTAAGTGGGTATTCTGAAATAAATTTAATGAAGATGGACAAGTCGCTTGAAACAAGGAAAGGTTAGTATGTAAAGGGTATGCTCAAGTAGAAGGTATTTATTTTGATGAAACTTTTTCTCCTGTTGCTAGATTAGAAGCAATTAGAATGTTTCTTGCTTTTTCGGTATTCAAGTACTTCAAAGTCTATCAAATGGATGTCAAATCAACTTTTATAAATGGGAAGTTAGAAGAGGAAGTATACATAGAACAACCTGAAGGGTTCCTCCTATAAAAAAATGAATATTATGTGTGTAAGTTGAAGAAGGCCTTGTACAGATTAAAAAAAACCCTTAGAGCATGGTACTCTAGGCTTGATAGGTATCTACAATATCAAGGGTTCAAGAGAGGACTTGCTGATAGTAATATTTACATTAAAATTGAAGATGAGCACCAATTAATTGTTGTTGTGTATGTAGATGAAATAATTTTTAGAGGAGACAATGAGGAAATGTCTAAGAAATTTACCATAGACATGCAAAAGGAGTTTGAGATGTCCATGTTGGGAGAGTTATTCTATACGGTGCCTTGGAAATTGGTTCCGTTGCTAGTTTAACCTCTATTGTGAAGTCAAATTCATGCTTAGGTGGAAGTCCAGGGAACTCATCTAGAAACACATCTCTAAATTCCCTTAGGATGGGAAATGCTTCAATTTCAGGCTCATTTTCCTGTCTTGAATCTGATATTTTTACAGCATATAGATGGCAGCTCTTTCGATTTTCCTTTTTCAGCTGCATGGTAGAAATCTACCTAGTTACAAACTCTCTTTTAACACCTTGAACACTTGATGTTTTCTGTTGATCATTGCAGCAGCTTACACATTTTCCTAAGCAATCCAAGGTTACATTATGTTGACTTAAGCAATTTTTACCTATGAAAACATCATAGGATTCAAGAGGTACCACATACAAGTTTAATCTTGTTGTGAAACCAGGTAATTTTAGTGGTGCCTCAAACAAAAACTGCTTCACTCTATGTACAACATTATTTCCATACTGTATATTCTAAGTGTGTTCCATGTACCCATCTCTTATTTTGATTTTATCAACAATTTTAGATGAAACAAAACATTCTGTTGAACCGGAATCAAATAGAATAGAAACAAGTTCTCCAAAAAGCTTACCTTAAGTTTCTATTGGAGTGGCTTACTATTCCGCTTGCTTATTATGGACTGCAGCATAAATCTTATGTTGTTGACCCTCTTTATTTATTGCAGTAAATCCCTTCTGCTGATTATTCCATTTTCCTCTTTGCGGACAATTGTTAGCGAAATGATTACCACCGCACTTAAAACATCCAATAAGAGGTCCTTTTCTATCAATCTTATTTTGGTTGAAACTTGTTCCTTGTTGCCCATTATTTTTATTATTCACAACAGTTCTACCCACTATTCCTCTTTTATTAACAGGCCTGAACTTCTTGTTTCCCTTTTTCCATGCTAGTTTACTTGCGGTTGGTGTTTGAAAACTACGATTTTTACTTCTATTTTCCTCTTTAGAGGCACAAATACTTCGCAACTTTTTTTCTTGCTTGATAGGTTTTTCAAATACTGTTTCCATTGAGGTAGGTCCATGAACATCTACCTCACCACCAATGCTAGGATTTAATCCCATTATAATTTTTCTCACTCTAAACTTCTCATCCTTTTGATACATAGGAACATATTTCAGCAATCAAGTGAAACGTTCCCAATATTCTATAACTGAGTAGTTTCCTTGAGTCATATTTTGGAATTCTGCCATCTTTTGGTCAAAGTATAGTTGAGTTAGTCATCTTTGATGGAAGTAGGCCTTGAACTGCTCCCACGTGATCATATAAGAATCAATTCCTAGTTCCATTTTTTGGTTATACCACCAGGAAGATGCACCCCTTTAAAAGGTGGTTGGCGCATTTATTACACTTTTTGCTATATATAGGTGCATCCGCCCTGTCACTTTCACAATCAAAAACACGTGAAAATATTTATTCCTCTGCACCTGTTAGCGCACCCGTTATCCTCGTGTCGCATTCATGGACCCCACTTCGTTTCTCTCGTTCTATATATTCCGGGTAAGTGGTCCTGGCTTCTCTTGTGTTTTTATTTTGTTGGTTGGTTGTGAAGTTTGACGAAACAAATTTGAGGAAACCATAAACCCCTCCTACCTGTTTTTGCAAACCTTCCCTCCCAAGCTGTTTTTCATCCTCTTTCCAGATCTGCTGGCCAAGAGGGCTCTGTCTCATAAAAGTGAACCCAGATCTCTTTGCTATGCCCCCTTCACCGTCTAAATCCATGAAGAAGGATGCCTAAAAGACTGCAAACCCATCAGGAAATGAGATAAAACCTAAAAGTTAGTTCTGAGCTGCATTTTTTTTTTTCTTGGCGCAATCACCACCCTTGTTACAGAAAACACAGTCGCACCAAGAAGGTGCACCGAACTTGATTGAAACACAAAAAATCCCTGCACCATGTATAAACCAAGTAAATCTTAAACCTGGTGCAGGCACAATCTCGCTTACAACAACAAAAGTGCCATGCAAGCTTTTCCTATGCCGCGCCAAAGCCGCCGTTTGCGCACATGAAGTAAGTGTTACACGCATTAATCCTGCATCCTTTGGCACACCAAAATTCCATGTTACATGCAAATTACCTGCGCCATTTGCGCATCCTGCTCCCATGCAGCACCAAACTTATTTGCGCCTAGTATAAAACTTCATTTAAATGGTGCAAATGCACTCTTGTCTACAACAACAATGATGTTATATGTAAATTTCTTGCACCCTGCGCCCTTTGGCACTGATTTCTTCCTTGTAACACTCCACTTTAGTGTGCCATACTTTTAACCCTGTAGCCTGCAGCGTCCTTGTGCCCTGCGCCCAGAGGCCTTAAAATTGCTAAGTCCTCATTCTATAATGCTTTAATGGAAGATCTGACCGCTAACATGACTCTTCTACATTGGACTTCGCTCCTTGCAGTTCAACAACTGAACTCAGATCCACATATGTCTACATCAAGCAAAAGACCAACCAAGTCAAAGGGAAAGGCTAAGGTCACAGAGGAAGAGATGAAATACAAATATCAAAGGGTCAGAATGTCAGATTCCTAGGCAGAATGTGACCTCGACAAATTAGAGATTCTGAACTTTGCCACATCGACATGGATGATTTTTGGGCCTATGGGAAAAACTGGTAGGCAGTGGTCTTCATTTTGCTGAGGGGATCCTCGTCAGTGCAGTAAATAATGAGTTTATGATGGTGGTGGCCCGCTGTTATAACAAAGACATAAGGTGTGTCGAGAATGAAAAGGGTGAGGTTATAATTAACCTCACTTCCTGGCACTACGAGATCATGCTAGGTATTCCCCGTCAGCGACATTTTGTGGCTATAAGCCAAGAGGACTGCACAGAGGCGTGGGAGGATAATGAAGAAAAATGCATGTAGCTAACGAACGAAGTATACTTGAAGAATAAGAAGGTGACAACTAGGTGGCCACAGGTTATTCACCGTAGTGACTTCTCAGAGGAACTGAGCGATACCATCGTCTTTCTAAACCAAGTATTTGGGCTTTCTGATGCCCATTACTTTCACAAATGGATGCTCAGGTACTTGGAAACCATAAATAAGAACGTGCCTGATCAGCGCTTTGAGTGGGCAGAGATCATAAGCAACACCATTTCTGAGTAGCTCCAACAACTCACCACAACGGGGAGGTTCTACATGAACTCCTACGTGGTCTATGTTGCATCCTCAGAGAGGGATTATCCAAAGCTAAGCCGATGTGGGGTTTGGCCTCAGGTGAAAATATACGAATACTACCTAGAGTTAAGGCTTGAGAACAACATCCCACAGTTTACCAAGATCAATGACGCTTTCTTCTATGACATCATCTACCTTTTGAGGCCAAATATGGCTCATTGTTAGACGACCAAGAGCATAGTCACAACAATTGAGAAGTGGAGGGCATTATTCACCCAATTCCCCACCTTCACTTATCTCAGGGCAACTAACTTCTTAGGGGAGCCCACTAAATTGCCAAGGTATGCAGGCCCTAAGCTAATCCTGTTGGAGCTGTCCAGGCAGCTCATAACATACCATGAGAAGTGCCTAAAAAGAAAGAAGGGCGGAACTCCTTTCCCCCTTACAGTGGGTAGGTACACCTACATTTCTCACAAAAAATCCTGGGAAATGTTCGAAGAGCTAGATCTGCTAAATCTAAAGCACAATTTCCCAGCAAGGCCCACCTTCGATCCAAGAAATTGGCTCCCTAAGGCAAAAATCGATCCGATCCACATTCCACAGATCAAGGACATCTACATCGACCTGTATCATGAGGTCAAACTCAGAGGGAAGGATCACTCTCGCTTGGCCCTGGCAGAGATTATTCAATATGGCATGGCCATTATTCCGAAATGTTATCAAACAACTGATCAAGAAGTCGATCAGGTGTATCTAGACATGGATGGGGACAACTAGCCGTTTGCTAAATAGATAGAAGAAAGGCACCTCAGACCATTGAGGTAAGGGTTAAGGAAACATTACGGTGAACATAACATCGGTGCAGAATGAATGGCCTTATCTACCTTCGAGTAGATTTCACCATGTCCCCTTTGGGCAATGCACTTGTCAAGACGAAACATCTGCCAAAGGGCAAAGGCAAGGATAAAGAAGGAGAATTGAGCTCTGCTCAAGAAGAAGCTCCTGAAAGTCCTCCCTCCGCTGCACAGGAATAGGTTATAACTCTGGCATCCCCAGAGAAAGAAGCGGCAGAGAGTGTTCCAATGAGCACATCCACTCAGGATGTTTCCAATGCTACAACCATGGAGGTTCCCACCGTCCCTTCTCCCCCTTCTCATGTGGCTCAAGTGACCATTCCTTTGGTCATATCCTCTCCCCCATCTTCTACTATTCCCCCTTCCTCTTCCTCCATTTTCTCTTCTCTCGCGGAGCTGTCCCCCACCATTTCTTCTCTCATCTCTCAGCTCCCTTCGATTCCCACGACTACATCTCCTGCAGTGTCTCTTCCTCCCATGAGCACTTTCTTGGCCTCTCTCTCGATGCCGCCACCAAGTGTCTCGACCCATTTTCCCTCATCCACTGCAGCTGCTCCCTCTTCCAACTTTGGTCCCACTACCTTAAGTCTGGCATGGATCTCCCAGCACCTGAGTCAGCATAAGAGGAAAGTCCCCATTGCTCCAATAGAATTTTCCGTTATCCCAGCAAAAGGGGCTAAGAAGATAAAGTTGATAACCCATTTCTCTCAAAGTGCATCGGGAGAAAGGGTAATGGAGATCGCGTATCCCGATCCCTCCAAAAATAAAAAGGATCTGTCCCCTATAGATTATACAGTGACGCAGGTCACAATGGGAACGTCATCTGAAATCCTTCAAGGAGAGGATCTATCTGCAGTGGATGCCCTTTGCAAGAAGCTTCAAGAAGAAAAGGAGGAGAAGAGGTTACTAAAAGAGCAGAACAAGCATCTTCTCCACGCCCTGTAGAAAATGGGCAGTGCACCTCCTACAACTGTGTTATCCTGCAAAATTGTCAAGGGCAATTTACAGATAACCATACCCAAAAATTTTACTTTGGCCCCAAGGAAGTTTGACAATGTTCGAAAGAATCCCAAAATTCCCTTCAGAAAATAAAGTTTTAAGGACTTAGCCATTTTTCAGTCTTTTTGAGAAGGGCACTGATAAGTTCATGTTGACATGCTGAAATGTGCGCCAAGGGTGCTGATAAAGCCCTGTCGACATGCTGAAAGGTGCGCCAAGGGCGTTGATAAAGTCCTGTCGACATGTTGAAAGGTGCACCAAGGGCGATGAGAATTTCATGTTGACATGCTGAAAGGTGCGCCAAGGGTGCTGATAAAGTCCTGTCGACATGCTGAAAGGTGCCCCAAGGGCACTTACAAGTTCATGTCGACATGCTGAAAGGTGTGCCAAGGGCACTGATAAGTTCATGTTGACATGCTGAAAGGTGCACCAAAGGGCGCTGATAAGTTCCTGTTGACACGATGAAAGGTGCGCCAAGGGCGCTGATAAGTTCATGCTGACATGCTGAAAGGTGTGCCAAAGGGCACTGATAAGTTCCTGTCAACATGCTGAAGAGTGCGCCAAGGCGCTAATAAGTTCATGTTGACATGCTGAAAAGTGCACCCTTTTACACTGAAGAGTAGTTTCTTCTTGGGATCCATTGATCATTTTTGTAAGATATTTAAAAAGCATGTTGGCATACACGATGAATTCATCCACGTTGCACCATGGGATGTTGCCATCCAAAAACTTGCCCAAGTCAACTGTTGACTTTTTAGATATTTTCAGGATATTTTGTAAGTGGTTGGTTTTCTTTTGTCTTCTTTTCTCCTCTCCTTCTATAAATACTTGAAGACTTGTTTTATTCAAGTGGTGGATACTTTTCAGATGAAAAATAGAAGTAGGAAGAAAAGACTTTGAGCTTTTTGTAACAGAAGGAAATATTAATACAATATTTAGACTTTGTGCTGAGTATCTGTGTTACACATAAGAGCTTTCTTACGTTAGATCTGCATGTTTTTTCTGTTGAATCTACTTCTATTTTATTGTCATTTATTCATCAATATTGCTTTGTTTGTCTATGCAAGTAGGTTCGGCTCTGTTTACTACTAACCCAAACCATAAACCCTCTAACCTTTCTACTTTGGAATTCATTTCTTTTCTCCCTTCAGATCCATCTTCCTTCCTTTCCTTCCTTCATTCCTTTCTGTTCTTCATCGGAACTACTCTACTGGGATGAGATCCTAACCCCTGAAGGTAGAATATTGTGAGACTTGCACATGATTCCTGCTGGTAGAATAACAATAAACTAGTTTTGCTTTGCTGACTCAAAGAGGGGCTATGCCCTACACACTTTTTGCTCATTTATCCATAGATCTGTCCATTTGACAGATTTTCAAACCAACAAACTGCCACCAAAACTCCTGAGGTCCTAATCTAGGATAAGATAAATGAATACGCCAAGATTGGAAAATAAGGCATGGCAGTATCTACCTAGAGAGACCAGATCCTTAAAGACAGTGAGGAAGTAATTGTCAAGTTCACTGAATTATATCAGAACATTGGTCGGGCAAACAGGGAACTCCAGGAAATTGCAGGACCTATCTCCGAAGAGTTTGACCAATACTAGGTTGCAAAATGAGACATTCCAGAAGATGCTCGACTGTTCTGTCAATGATTTAGTAAAGTTTGGCGTCTTCAATCACCCTAGGGTACCCAGCAAAATCCTTTCCGCTTTGGACTACTAGGTCGATCAAATGGAATTTGTCTTATAGAAGATAGACAAGGCCAAGGAGGAAGCCCTGGATGCAGTGCATCAAATGGAGAAAATTGTCCTAAGAATGTCTCAAGGCTTGCTCACTCCTTCATTCACCTTGAGGAAGGCAGATGAAACCATTCGGATCTTCAAGGAGATCGTCTCTCAAGGGATAGGGCCAGAAGTTACTTTCGACACTAAATCCATCAATAACCTTCTGGCCTGCCGCGATTTGGTGGGGTGCCTGATAGAGGTAGGTAATGAATACTTCAAAATCCTCGAAAAACTAAGAGATGAACGGGAGACTTGTGAAGTCATCAGCGATCATACCAAGGGTCCTACCCAGGATCAATTACAACCAATGGTCAGTAAATTCATGGAATACCGGGCTCAATTCCAAATTGCCTCTCTTGAGCAGAAGCAAGATACCCCCTTTCAGCCTCGATATGACGATGAATAGCCTTCTTCCTCTTGGATTTCATTTTGTAAATATCTAAAAGTATGTTGGCACAAACGATGACATCATGCATGTTGCACCATGGGATGTTGTCATCCACCAAGTTGCCCAAAGTCAACAGTTGACTTTTAGATATTTTGTAATTAGTTGTTGGTTTCTTTTTGCTTTCTCTCTTCTCCTTCTATATAAATACTTGGATACTTGTAGTATTCAAGAGGGTGAATACTTTTTAGATGAAAAATAGAAGTAAGGAGAAAAGGCTTTGTACTTTTGTAACATAAGAAAATATTAATACAATATTGAGACTATGTGCTGAAT
The DNA here is from genome assembly GCA_019776745.2 of Taxus chinensis. NCBI lineage: Eukaryota > Viridiplantae > Streptophyta > Pinopsida > Cupressales > Taxaceae > Taxus > Taxus chinensis. The sequence goes on along the minus strand of CM034155.1, from coordinate 605,314,308 downwards.
ATCTGTGTTATGCATCAGAACTTTCTTATGTTAGATCTATATGTTTATTCTGTTAAATCTACCTCTAATTTTTTTTCATTTGTTCATCAGTATTGCTTTGTTCGTTTATGCAAGTAGGTTTGGCTCCATTTATTAACAATCCCAAAACATAGACCTTTTGATCTTTCTGCTTTGGAATTCATTTCTTTTCTCCCTTCAGATCTATCTATCCTATCTTCGTCTTTCCCTTCTTTCCTTTCTTTTCATAGTTGGAAATGCCCCTATTGGGATGAGATCCCAAACCTCCAAAGGCAGAATAATGTAGGACTTGCGTAGATTCCTGCTGGTAGAATAACAATAAACCAGTTTCGCTTTGTTGTCTCAAAGATGGGCTATGCCCTTCACACTATTGGCTCGTCTATCCATAGATTTGTCCACCCGACAGATTTTCAGACCAATAGTTTTTGGTGACTTTTCTGGGGATAAAACAAGTCTATTTGATAAAACTATAAAAATTACTACCTGTTTGCAAATTTTAACTTTTGTTCAAAATCCAAATTTTTTGCAAAAGTGATCCAAACTGAAAATTTTCTTCAGAGATCCATAGATCTAGGCTAGTTAGAGATCTTTAGTTCACTGAGTTTTTATAAAAACCTGTATTTTTCCGTAGATCTTAGTTTTGACTATTCTACAAAATTTCAAACCCTTGCCAAAAGTCAACTCTAAGATCTGAAAATCAGCTTACTAAGTTTTATCATCATTTTATCCTCGTTGATTTTTGTCATTAAACCGCAATTAGTTTTCAAAAGAGGGATAAAATTAAATATCTAGAAAAGTACATGCTACTGATTTTTGTCAATAAAATTAGAAAATTAGCAAGTACAATAAAAAAGAGTTCTTTAATCTACTCCAAAATATCGCAGATCTGAAGGGTACACTGGTGGGTGAACCATTTACTCATAGCATGAGAGCTCGTGGAGAAGTCGATCCTACTTTCGATCTGCTTCAAAGGCACAACTTCAGTGTTACACTAGCACACTTCTCGTCGCTAAGTTCAACTGATCAATTAGCCAAAAGTGTCTCACCTCTGCGAAGGAAGCATTTTTCACAAGGAACATCCTCGTCTCTTTGCAGTGCTTTGCTGCTAAGTGGAACTGTGCTTTCAGCTCGCGTACTTTTTCCAACTGTTCAAATGGTAGTACCATGAGGAAATGCTATGGGCCCACTTGCTTTGCGACATCCTGTTCATGCGCTCCCTCATGGAAACCGAAATAATTTCCCCAAATTTGATGGAAGCAGAAACCAAAGCACGGACTCACACATATTTGCATTCATCATGTCATGCAATATCCTGGATGTGACCCATGAAGATGTGTCATTTCGCCTCTTTCTAGAGACTTTGCAAGGACCTGCAGCAGAATGGTTTCAGCATTTGCCGGCCAGATCTGTCACTAGCTGGGCCACATTACGAACTACATTTGAAGAAAGATATAAGCCTTCAGAAGATGCGTTCGCGTTACTATCAAAGATCACTCACCTGAAGAAGGAGGTCAATGAAACCATGCGTGATTTCATCACCTGTTTCCATTCATTAATCAATCATGTTCCACCTACCATGATGCCAATGCCAGAAAATCAGAAGTATTTCTTTGTCAATGACATGAGCTCAAAAGTAAGTTTCTTACTTTTGTAAGAACAAGTCACTACCTTGGTTCTCGCCCAAGCTGCTGCCATACAGATTGAAGATAATTTGCTAATATATGTGTTATCACCGAATCACAGCACCCTTATGTTTATACAAGTGCATATACTTGAACTCACGGTGTGATTGGATAACATGGGTACTATCTCCAAGTTGTGGGACTTGCTACTTGAGATAGACCTCCAGAGAAAGCTGGTTCTTGCTCCTAAACTACCTACCACAATCTACTCTAATGCAAGGGAAAATAACTATCCTAATCTAAATTTCCAAGGGACCAGGGAGAGAGAGTGCATAAAATGAAAGCCTACACTAAAGCAGTGATACACCAGAAAAGGAGGGTGTGAGAGTAGTCTCCAAATGTATGAAATATAGAAGCAAAGTACACACTGGAAGAGGTGATGACAGTTCTCCATAATCTAGAAAAATGCATTCACAACAATATTCCAAACATACACAATGATAATGGATCCCTACAAGAACATAATAATAGACACAATATTCTTGTAGAAAGATTAAAGGGGCAAGAAGAATGCAAGAAAACATAGCAGGGGAAGATACATCCACAAACTGATATTTTATTGCTTCATGATATGCACAGTTCAGTCTATTACAAGATAAGGGCATGGATCACCATGTAAGGATTCCACTACAAGGGCCTGCAGTACATTGGCTTCACAAAGCAATTTTTACAGAGCTTTGCTATCTGAAAACTCTCCCCCTTACAATGAGCCCAACACTCCAATTTATAGAAAAAATGAGAAGAGAAAGAGAAGGGAAAATGTAAATCCTGAAATCTATCCTTCAACCACTTGTAAGAGGCATTAAATGGAGTAAAATGATTATATATTACTTGCAGAAGTCTCCCCATACTGTCCCATGTGCTGCAGCAGAGAAAGAATGATGACCATGTCTCTTAATTGCACTCCCAACTACCAAATAAAACACTGTTATGAACCCAGCCACGTTTTCTAAAAAATATCAAATAATTTCTCATGAAATCTAGAATTTCTTGATTTATTTGCATCAGAATCGGAGCCACGATTCCAACGGTACCAATTTTGTGTGATTTTGTTGAGAAATGCAAAAGTTATGGCCTTCTGAGTGCGGGCAGCTATTTTGGGTCTGGCAGGCGTTTTCTGTCATTTGACGGGAATGAGCATTAACTGAATGGAGCCGAATATGTTTCTTTTATTTAAATATATCTATCCTTATTAAAAATAATAAATCATGTTCGTTCCAAAAAGTCCAATTTTGTGAAAATCGGAGCTCGGAGTCAAAAGTTATGGCCGTTTGAAGTTTCACGGGTCAAACGTTGACTTTTCTTCTTTGCCTCCGGCCGCTTTGGCTTTTTGCGACCCGCGCGTACTTTTGTCCCAATTGTCCCATTGGCAGCTCTTTCGGCTTTCCGTGTCCCACATGTACTTTTGGCCCAACTGTCCCGGACGAAAGTCCCCTGTTTCAGCCAAATTGGCCGGTTCGCATCCTCTGCGTACTTTTGGCCCAGATGTCCCAAACTGTCTAGGACAAATATCTCCGAACTGCCCGAAATGGACTGTATTTCGGCTTTTCAGCCAGTTCGTGTCCCGCACGTACCTACGACCTAGATGTCCCAAACCGCTCGATAACAAAACTTGGTGATTTTTTCCACTTTCGGCCAGTTCACCTTTTCACGTCTCGCACATCCTTTTGTCCCAGCTGCTCCAACTGTTGCGCGGACTACTTGGCGGATTTTCGGCCGGTTCGTGCCCCGACGTCTCAAATGTCCCAACTGCTGCGCGAACTAGGACTTAGCCGATTTTCTTCATTTTTTCGGCCCCTACCTTGTTTTTGCAATTTTTTCACATTTTTAAAACTTGCTGGATTTTCTTCTTGGATAGGAGAGTTTGAAAGAACCCGAGGGGACCCCAGAAATATGGTTTTTGCCTTGAGTCAATATACTTGCTTGGAACTAAAGAATTTGATGCATGTTATCAAAATTACCTTGAGGGGGTGAATTTTGGATAACAATATGGTGAATTAAAAAGAGAACCATCCAAGCCTAAAGCTTCGATCCCTTCTCCCACCACTTCATCTGATCCGGCATTCCAAAAGATGGTGAACAACTTGCTCACGTTAAATAAGCAGTTAGCTCAAGATTCTTCGAGCTTTTCGTACCAGGATATCCCATAAAGAAATTTCACTTCCAATAACGCTCCTCAAAGGCCGCGCCTACCTGCAACTGCTCCACGGTTGATGCTTGAGGCCCCTCCGGTCAATGCTTTAGCTGAAATCGAAGAAGAGGAGCAAAAATATGAAGAACCTTCATCGCCAGGTGAAGATGATCAAGATGTCGGCGAACTGGCTAGTGACTCTACTATCAGGTATATGGAATTTGATGAGGAGCAATATGATGATGAAGAGGGTACCCAAGGGTATGCAAGCGGGTAGTCATATGTTGTTTTCACTCGCTTGCAAGGAAAAGAAGCAGAAGTTGTTGCCAAGATGTAGAAAGAGAAGGCCGTGTCAAACACACCTCTAACCATAGCTAAAAGAGGTAGTCCCCTTCCTACTCAACCTGTTATTAAGTCTTTTTTACAGAAATCTTTTTCCCCTATCTCCCCTCTGAATCAACCCTCTTCCATTCCTATCAAGACCAGTAATCCTACCCTACCATTGCGAAATGAGGGACTCATTCCTTCATCAACGCAAACCCTTGGCCGTGTTTGACATAATTGATCATGCTAAAAATACCAAGATCCAAATGTATGAAGCTGAGTATCTTCAGTCAAACCCCGAACAGCTTGTAAGGTTGACTGAATACATCCAAAGCCAAGCTATCGTAACTACTCATGTTTCCCCGAAAGGAATTCTCTCTAATGCTCTTGCATCTCGCATAAATGTTGCCTCGACTTCTGTGTCAAGAAAAATAGAACCTTTTTATCTCTCCCTCCTAATCAATGGTCACAAACTAAGCAACTGCATAATTTATTCTGGGGCTTCCGATAACGTCATGCCGGCAAAGGTTGCCCATGCTCTGGGCCTCACCCTTACCAAGCCTTTTGGCAGATGTTACTCCTTGGAAACCAAATAGGTTTCGTTGATTGGTCAGATCAAAGACGTGCAGTTTGCATTCGCAACATTCCCAGAGAAAAGAGTAAAGATGACTGTCCTCGTTGCCAAGATTGTGGCAGCATATGGAATTCTACTAGGAAGGATCTTTTGCAGTGAAGTTGGTGGAGAGATTCATATGGACTGGTCTAAGGCCAGAATCCCCGTCAAAGGCATAATGCAAATGTTGGAGCCGAAATCTCAAAAGAAATACTTAGTCACCAATTTTGATGACCCCCGAGCCCAAATTCTCTTCGAATCATTAGGGATGGGAAATTACTTCTTATCTATAGAGTCTAGCCAAATGGATTTCCTCATCACGGAAGAAGACCTTAACAAAGTGTGGACATTGCAATTCGATGGCAGTTGTGCGACTTGCGGATGCGGTGCCGGAGTTGTGTTGATTTCCCTGGAGGAAGAGATTATTCCTCTCTCTTTCAAGTTGTAGTTTTTCATTATGAATAATACTGCTGAGTATGAATCCTTACTACTTGGCATGCAGGCCGCAAAGGAGAGGGGAATCAAGAACTTGAAAGTGCAAGGTGATGCAGAACTAGTCGTTAATCAAGTGAAAAGGATATACCAAGTGAAAAATGAAAGGATCGGGCATTACCGCAAACGCGGTATGGGACAACATTGAGGATTTTGATGCTTTTTCAATAAAAGCCATTCCAAGAACTTCAGAACGACATGACAGATTATTTAGCCATCTCGGCATCTCCCTCATGCTTCCCCACCCAGGGTTGTAAAACAAACACATATATGACCATTGAGGTGTTTCTATTTTTCTGGCCCAAGTGTTTCACAGACAACGCTCAGCACTGGCATGTATCAATGACAACAAATCAATTATTTCATTCCTGGAAAAGACAGACAAATTTTAGTTAACTGCTTCATTTTGAAGGATCTACTTCTACAATGCCGTGAATTCCGTTTTACTTCCATCTGATCAAGACATGAATAAAAGGAAGTGATGGCCCTAATGTCAGCTAAAGGACATAAAATCCACAAAGACTTGGTTTCTCTTGGAATGTTTGTTAGAAAAGACACGATCGTTTGTTCAGGACAGAGCACATGAAAGCTAACCCGAACACTCCTCTCTAGCGACTGCAGTGCCGGTCAATCTAGGTTAGGGTGGCACATCCGCAGTTTGGTGAAGTCAGAAAATGGTTGCACACCCCGGAATAAAAATGAAAAGTTTGTCAAATTGCTAAAGAAATACATGGATGTGTTAGCATGGTCCTATGCCCATCTAAAGTATTTCAAGCCAAAGGACATCCAACATGACATCCCATTGAAAGGTGTCAAACCCTTTCACTAGAAACAGAGAAACTATAACCCTAAGGTCTCGGGTACCATCCAGGAAAAAATACATAAGATGTTGGATGCGAGAATCATTTTTCCTATCCATCACAACACCTAGGTCAAGAATATCGTGCCAGTACGTAAGAAAAATGGCGAGATATACATATGCATAGATTTTCGTAATTTGAATCAGGCGTCCCTGAAGGACAACTACCCACTTCCCATAATGGATCAGGTTCTGCAGGCAGTAACTGGTTTAGAAATGTTGTCCATGCTTGACATTTTTTTGGGCTATAATCAGATTGAAGTCTTTCCTGAAGATCAATTCAAAATAGTATTCACTCCCCCCTGGGGCACATTTTCCTATAGCAGGATGTCTTTGGCTTAACCAACACTGGCGCCACCTTCCAGCGGGTGATGGACTTTGCTTTCAAAGGTATGAGTGGGGAAGGTCATGTAGTTATTGGATGACTTAACGGTGTTCTCTAACACAATGAAATGATCATTGTGATCATTTGGACAAGTATGAATAAGATGTTGAAAACACGGGATCTCCCTAAATCCAAAAAGTCTATTTTTGGCTTCACGAAAGGAAATTGCTGGGGCACGTGGTTAGCAAAGAAGGGATGAAGATAGACAACCAAGTGGTTAGGGCTATTCATGAGCCTTACTTACCCATGATAAAGACCAGCGTTCACTCTTTCTTTGGAAAAGTAAACGTTCTCAGACGCTTCGTTGTCTCTGACTTTGCTGAAAAGACTCGCCACATATCAAAACATGATGAAAGTGTTTGCCAACTTTCCGATGGAACGAAGAAGGAAAGGCATCATTTGAGGATATAAAAGCCTCCGTCTCTCATGCACCAGTCCTGGTATGTACCAATTTCTCCAAGGATTTTATCATGTATAGCTATGCATCTGAACATACTGTATCGGCCATCTTAATGTAAAAGAATTCTGAGGATGTTGAATCCCCAATTGCGTTCATGAGCTCTCCCCTCAATCCTCATGAATTAAAGATGTATCAGTTGGAAAAGCATGCCTTTGCTGTGGTCAAAGCAGTCAAGAACTTCAGGTATTATATTCTAAACTCTCATATAATGGTTCTGGTTCCTGACATGACAGTCAAGTCAATCTTAACTCAACATGAGTTAGGTAGTTTACGAGGGAATTGGATTGCCAAGGTTCAGGAGTACGATCTAGATATAAGACCAACCAGGCTAGTAAGAGGCAAGGGTCTGTGTCAAAGCTCATGGCTGAAAATTCAAGATTCAGGAGATCCTGAGGAAAATGATGATTGAATAGGTGGAGACACTCGGCCAGCTGGAGAAAGCTGATTCTCTACCCATGGTCTATTTGTCGCAACTAGTGATGAATGGTATTTAGATATGCTTTCTTCTCTCACTTACGGTGAGTGCCCAGCTAATCTGAATTCAAAGGAGAAGCATGTTATAAAACTCAGAGCAGCCAAATATGTCATCTGGGATGAATGTTTATACAAACACGGAATAGATGGCATCTTCTGTGATTGTGTTGACAGAGGCACAGTAGATAAAGTTACTTGAAAATTTTCTGATCAGCGTGTGGTGGTCATTTCTCCTCTTCCATGACAGCACACAAGATCATCTGGGCCAGGTACTATTGGCCAACGCTATTTCAAGATATGCCACCTGGGTAAGCAAAATGTGAGCTCTGCCAACATTTGTTGGCAAACCAAAATGATGCTTTTCCCCTTAGGCCAAATACATATGATGCGCCATCAGGTAGTGGGTTATCGAATTTTCGGAGCACTCCATCCCCAATCGAGTGCCAGACATAGTTATGTCCTGACAGCAAGAGATTACGCACCAAGGGTGGAGGGCCATACTTGTCAAAATGCCACTTATGAGGTTTGTTGCAGTTTCATCAAAGAATATATGGTAAGCAAAGTTTACAGATTTAGAAAGTAACACGAAATACCAATTCATGGTCATAAAACCAACAGAAGATTCACAAGAAAATACACTACATGGGAGTTTAAGCTTCAAACCCTTGTTCCCATTTGTGTCAAATTTTTAGTGAAAAAACAATTAATGGGATTTGAGATCTGAGGAAAATGGAGAGTTTAGGTTTGAAAGATCGCATCCATGGCATCAAATACAAGATCGACCATTAGAACAGAACATCTAGAGTCCCCTTATGATGATAGACCCAAGTTTCAAGAAGTGCTATTAGAGGTGCCAAGAAGTGAAACTTCAAGTTCTTAACAATGGCAGCCAAGAGATCAGGGATTCACACAGGGCTTTAGACCAAAAAAAAATGCACATAACTCTCAAAGCACTTCAAAATGGAATGATATCAAGCTCAAAAGCTTCATTAATGGCAGCCGTAAAATTTTCCACAGAGTTTCCTTACTTTGAGTACAACACTCAAGTGAGAGTGTAAAGATGACTAGGTTTTGGAGCTTTTTACTATCTAACTCAGTGGTTAGTTTAACTAAACCCAAGTTAGAAAAGTATGCATGTGTCATAGGGTCAAAAAACCTAATTGTGAGCTGAGTTAAGTTTCCACCGACAATACAAAGCTCAAGGTTAGTCCATCATGGATAAGGGGTCTTCCGTAACTAATGATTATTTTTTGTTGACTATATTTTTGCTCCTTAATAAATCAAAATCTAATAATCATTGCTCAGGCATAGTTTATACCAATGGTTTTGAGAGGTCCAAAACTAGTCTGACCCCATAGTCAAATGCTGGCAATAATTACTAAACAATGGACAATTCCAAACACATATGCATAATACATTATATTCCAAGGTGCATACCAATGATCAGAGATCCCATGATTTGAAAATCAAGTATATATATGCCAAAGGTATAATAATCAATTGATTATTATTCAAATTATCATATGCCATTTCACACAGTCAAAGAAGGGACAATGATGGAAAAAATAAGACCAAAAAACAATGAGTACACAAAGTATTTTTCTTAATCTTGCCAATGGTCTCATACCAAAGGAGTTAAAATTAAAAGGATGCATTACTTAGCATGTACACATGTGGTCCCCATAATAAATGATAGAGCTATTTTGCTAAGTCTTTTGGATTAAAGGCATTAATTTCACTTGCAAAAAAGTATCTTTTCATGTGACCACAAGAAGATAGAGGAGATGTCAGCATCAAAACCAAAAGATGGTGCCCCATCATGATGGATACATGGGTAAATATTTTTCCAATTATTTCTAATAAAAGATTTATTTTTGTTCACACAGAGGGAATTAATTTTGCATCCAAAGAGAAAATTACAGATGTGACATTAGGTAAGAAGACAAAGACTCCATGCATTGGAGAAGACTTTCTCATCAAGCAAGGATTTAATTTTAGAAAATTTCACCCATGCTTTTCTTAAAAATAGAATAGTCAACTATAGTTTGATAATGATGTAATCAAAGGCTATTAATGCCTCTTGTTTTTAATTGCACTAGTTTGTGTTATTTTATTCCTTTATTTATTATTAAAAAAGGATAAAAATAGAATGCATGGGCGAATACAACCTTAGTCTATTTTGAGGAATGGTGGGGGTGAATCAATTTTTCTATATATTGTGTGCCTTAACAAAGCATAAGAAGAGGACTTTTTAGATACAGAAGTGCTGAAGAAATTATCTTCCAATTTTGCCCTTTGAATGTGAAGTATTTTCTGTCTTTCCAATTATTTGCAATCTTGTGTATGTTCTCATTAATCTTCTGAATGTTAATCCCTGATTAATCAATTACCCTATTGTAAAATTTCAGTAATTTATGTTTGATATTAATGTGCATGTTTAACTTAACAGTGTTGTTGTGATTATTTTCCCTCAATACATCCGAGTGTTTTTTCCTTTAATATTATGTAGAAAACTGTTGGCCTGTGCATTAGAATTCATTCGATATCAATTGTGCATGTAATTAGTTAAAGACCTCATACAATTTTTTGGTGTATAACCTCAGTTTTAATTTCATTTTATAGTCATCTTTTACCCTTAAACCTCATCAAATTAGTTTATGATACACCAATAAGGAACCGACCTTGATACTGATACTGGAGACTCACCTCAAAATAGGTATACCCACAACCCTGAGGTGTTTCCATTGTATCTATGAAAGAGGGATAAAATCTACAGGCTTAGAACACCTACAACCATCTCTCTATAGGGTGCACTTTTGAGAGATAAAATCTTTTTGGCATGCTCGGTGGGATGAGGACTAGAAACTACTATTAATGTGTTTTGAAGATTCAAGATCCAAGCAGAACTCGTTTAGTGACTCCGTGAATCTAATTTCAGATTAGTACAACAATTTTTTCAACATCTTTAAATTTTCAGCTGCAGTTTTCAATTATTTTTCAAGAAAATCATATATGCTTATTTTTTGTTATCAGCCATTTTTATGAGCAGCAAACCTATTTTTCATAGTTTCAGTATTTTATGAGGTCCTATAGCCATGAACCCTCAATTTCATCAGTATTATCAACCAATCTAGCAGCCATTTTATCCAATTTCCCCTTTAAACAAGTTTCATAACCCCTATCAGAATGAATATCGTTATGACCCAAACCTTGGAAATCAATATGATGATCATTATGTTGTTGAAAGTCAAATTATGCAGAGGGTTATGCTGAATGTGAAAGGTGAAGAGATCTTGAAATTAAGCTTAATGAACTTAAGAAATAATTTTTAGCTATAAAGGAACTATACGAGAAAATCATTAGTAGTGAAAAATGATAGGCATCATGTTGTTGAACCATATCAACAAGATTTTTCCCACTTACCTTCCCTATCAGAATTCAATGCCTATATATTCCCCTTGCCAATCAAAGCAACCCGTTAACCAAATTTTAAATATCAAGCTACTACAATTCTCGCTTTTCCTACCCCGCAATCATGCATCGAACGCAAATTAAAGTGTTGAAATTGGTGTCAGATGCTATCCCTAAAAAGAGTTTGTACCCCATCCTCTCTTAAATAATTTCTAGTTAAGGTTGAGATTAATCCCACTCCTTTCTTTACTCATACTTCCAGTCCATGAAAAAGAGGATCATAATATCATTTAGGAGGGACAACCAAATGAAGAAAACAATAGGTTGGAGTTTTTATAGAAACACAGAGCAATGGGCTTCTAAATTTTAGTTTGATCATACTCCAGAATTAGAGGAGTAACCCATTCCAAAGGTACAATCTGATTTTTTAGTAGATATAAAGCAGATTAGGGATGATTAGCAGTATTTGTGTTTGAAGAATAGCATGTATGAAAGCACCATACTTCTACAAACTGCTAATTCATCCCAGTTGGTATAACCTAAAGGAAATTTTCAAATCATTTCCAAAGATAAATCAATTGATCTAAAGGATGAGCACGCAGTATTCAACTTATCAGTTTCCATGGTTGATGACCAAAAGGAAACAAATCAGTTTCAGAATGATCATGATCAAATAGTTGAGAGTGAAGAGCCTCGTTGTGATGCATGCATGGAGATATCTGGGTTATTAAGGACTTGCAGTATTTCACAAGGACTATTAGATGGTACTGCAAGTATTCGAGAGCATCTATTTTTGATTGAGGAGGGAACTACATGTTCAAAGAACATTGTAAGAAGGGATAGAGTGATTTTTTTTTAAAGTGTTGCTGAAATTTTAGTCTTGGTAGTACTGGTTTAGTAGACTGAAAATGATGAACAACAATTTCAAGACACTAAAAATATTTTCAAATAGTTTAAAGAAGGAGAACAAACCATATCATCATCTTCATGATGTTATGATTGATGATATACAACAACTTAAAGAGGCTGAATTTTTTTAAGATCAGTTTCAGGTTGTGGAAAATAATATACAACAGTTTATAGAGGCAGATCAATTCTCAGAACAACCTTCAAAACAAATTCAGAAAGAAACTCATGATAAAAAATAAGGTTCATTTTTTTGTACAAGACAAGAAGATAAGCTTTTCAGCTATTTCGAGGCCATGTCTTATTCGGTATCTTCCTAGTTCACAACATGCCACGGAAATACCAAAATTCATGTTCGTATCAGAGCCCATGAATGAGTGTTTGATACTCAACAATCAGTTTCAAATCCCTTCAGAAAAGTTTGCAGATTAATTAGAAATATTTTCATGTTTTGGGGTAAGTTTTGGATTAAATTCAAGGTACACATCTCATTTTTAGTTCTATCATGCTACTTGTTTTGCAATCTAAATTCATCATCTCAGTTTTGGAGAAAGGAAGATATTTTTCACTACCTGTCTCAAGTTTTATTTAGCCTTGATTTGCAGCTGGTTAGAATAGGGTAGATTAGGATTTCCCTTTTAATAAGTGCAGTTCATGCACATTGCAGTTTTTGATTCAATAAGTCCACCTATATACATGATCTCGTTCATCAGATCCTTTCTAGCTTTGGTGTGTTTTTCCAGAAAATTTAGTTTTGGTTAAATGCATTCGACTCCATGCCCAATGGACAAGAGCAAGGCACTAGTCTAAAAGCTATCTGGAATCTTTCCCCAAAGGATCACTAGAATTTTTGACATTCTTGGCACCCTATGTGAAAAAGGTTCAATATGAGAAACTTTTAAGTTTCTCATATTGATTGAGTTAGAGGTTTTACTATGTTTGGGAAAGCCACCTCAGAATAACATACAAATTTTAATTGTATGGTTTTAGACAGTCTTGGAAGTCACGTTTGGATCAAACTCCAAATAAGTTGTAATTACATACTACCATGTCTCATAGATGCAGCCATTCCATTTGAAATCCTCATCAGAACTATGCAACATCTGTAAACGACCATTACAAGGCCCTGAGGAAGGATAAAATGGTAGCATGTACCAGCCATGAAGTTCTAAAGCTGCAAATAGGTTGCAGGTTTGAAGGATAGGGTCTCAGAATATTTATTGCATCATACAACTATAATAAGGGTTAGGACTCCTCCAATAACCAAAGAACAACCTAGGTTTAGTTAGAAAAAAATATGGAATAATTTTTTTTTTTTTAAGTTTTTTTTTAAAGGGTTCATAACAAAAAAATTTCAAAGTCCACTACAACAATTATAAAATAACCTTACCCCATCTAAAACTCCCACTCGAGACCCAATAACAACCTAGGTTAGTTAGAAAAATTACGGAATAATTGTTTTTCTTGTTCAAGGTGAGACTACAAACATGCCTCGAAGTAGCAGTTATCTCAAGAAATATATCAAGGAAAATCATGTTAACAAGATATTTTTTTCCTTAGAACAAAATATAAAATACCACATTACAGTTAGTGAGTATAATTAACCAAATATAGTTTAAATTTCCTTTAGGTGCTAATAAATAATTTGGTCAAGTTAACTCTAGGTTAAATATTTCTTAATTAAACTAAAATAGTTACAGGGGCCCAAATAATAAAAAATAGGCTCTCGTTACAAGGGTTTAGGAAATTTTTTTCCCTTTCCCCCAAATGTGACCCCAGAAAGGTCAACTCATGCTTTGGAAAAACACATTGAAATCTAGAAAGGTAAACCTCCACTTACCCACTCCTATACTAGCTTAAAATATTCAAACTATTTTTTCTCATATTTCCCACACTCAAAAAATCCTAAACACCATTTCATTAGATAGGAAATTTCTTCCCCTTTCTAGAGATATAAGGAAGTCCTTCTAATTCCCTATAAAACTCAAGTTATGGGCCGACGGGCCTTGGGAGGAAAATTTTCCCCAAAAGTAGGCCCGTGGGCTAAGGGGAGAAATTTTTTCCACAAGGGCGTTTGGGTCGGCGTGGCTGGGGAGGAAAGTTGGATTCTTGGTGCTTGGGGAAAAACGTGAAATTTACCCCCATGCGCCTGTGAGTCCATGGTGGGACTCTGTGCCTAGAAAATGAAATTATACCCCGTGCCATAAGGGACACGTGGCACGTTCTAAGCCAATGTGGGCAAGCGGTTAGTGGGGACAAACAAGCATTTTCTCCTTATGGATTTAGAAGGTGAAAGGGGTTAAAACCCATCTGTGCCTCTACCAGTGCCTCATGATGCCACATGTCAGATGTTCATTGGATGCGGATTGGCAGGGAGAAGTGTGAAAAGTTTACTTTTGAAGCGTAGAGCCTCCAGACACTCCATGCCTGTGCTTACGTGTCGTGGAAACATGTGTCAGCCAAGCCATTGGCTGCGGGTATACGGGGAAAATTTGGGAATTTTGCCAAATTTATTTTGAACGCTAAGGAAAAAAAAATATCTGAGCCTCTACCAACGCCTCTGTAATCCACGTGTTAGTCAATGACTGGCTGTGGGGATGCGGGGCCGTGGAGAAAATTTTTTCCAAAAGAAACTTTTTGGTTTCAGAAAATTTTTGTCTTGAGGAAAGAAGGTTCGGGCCAGTGGGGAGGTAAGGAATTTCATGATTTTAGCAACCCTTTGGTCCAAAAGTAAAAAAAACAAGTTTTAATCCACGGGTCCGTCTGGTGAATATTTTAATAATTTAATTTGACAGTTAGATTATTTTTTAGCCCGAAATGAAGTAAAATATTTAGAAGGCCATAAATTTGGATTGGGAACTCGGTTTTTGGTAAATTTGGACTTTTTGGAAAGCTCTCAAAGTTCTATTTATACAAGAAACTTAATATTTTAATTTTAAGGAACTTTGAATGGTAATTTTTTAAAGAAAATGTTCTGCAGGCTTTTAAAAGATGAACTGAATGTTTTAACTTACCAAATTTGTTCAAATCTAGCCATTCTCTCTCCTTCAATATGTCAAAAATACATGGAGGTCTATGCTTGGAATAATTTAGGATGACTTACATGGGTTAAATGATTGATCAATTGTTAATTTAAAATTTCAAAATCTGACAGAAAAACAACTGTAAATTTGACCATGCCCGATTTTGAAGGATATTTATTTATTATTATTATTATTTAAAATTTTCTTAAGTACTTCGGTTTTTTTAGGACTATTTTGATCTTCCTTAGAATGTATTAGTGTTTCAAAAATTTTTCATAGTTTTACAGGGTTTTTCTGCATCTTTTACTAAAAATTTGCAAAGTTTACCGTGAAAATAAAAATGAAGTTTATACATCAAAAAAATTAGAGATTAATCTATTTCTTTTCCCATACTATAAAACATTGAGCTCATTACATGCTATTCTTAGATAGTTATCTTTCCTTCAATCAAAATGTGGAAACAAGAATATATCTTCTATTTTTCAAATTAGGCATTTCAACATATAGAGTAATGTATTTTCTTCAGAAATTCCTCAACATTTTTCCACACAGATTTTAAACAGTAGTAACTCCATTTGTGGAAAATAATACAACTTCTATTTATATTGATCAAATACAACTTTACAAATTACAACTCTTTCTCTTTTCCTATCATTCAAATACACTTTCACGTTTCTTTGCACAGTACATATTTCAGTGCATATCTCTTTCTCATTTAAACATAGGATTTCATTTCCAAAACAGAATAACTGTCCAATACAAATAATATTACAATTCATCCACTTCAAAGTGGGAAAATGTTACAATAAGAATTAATCTCAACAAGGACTTTCAAAATTGTCTTTTTCCCTTTCTCTAGTACAACAACATGAAGATCTTCCATTTTCCAGTTTGATCACAACAAAAGTAGGGGAAAGGCAACGCTCTCCACCCAACCAAGACAACCAATGAAAAGGAGAAGCCATCCTTCTTCATTGGCCCCTGAGCCCCAACCACAATGCAATAAGAAATGTGTTTCAACTCATGGAAACAATAGAATTCCACAACACACATTCAATTCCACATTTAAAACACAGACCAAAATAAGACTGTAGTTTGCAACCATAGATAAAAGACAACAAACAACACTCAAGATTCCTCATGAAAGCCAAAGGAGTGATAACTATGGGAGATGCTACTTATGCCTCCCAAAGGGGGAAATGGGTACCACCACCTAATTACAAACCACCAAAAATAAAGTATATCAAAACCTTGACATGCCCTTATGCCTCCTCCAGTTACCCCTTATTCCTCCCATTTACTTATGCCTCCCCAACCTCTTATGGCACCCCATAACGAGTAAATAAATGCAAGCTATTTATTTTTTCAAGGTGGAACCCAAATCAAAACTCCTTCCACACTTATACCTCCCCATAACACTTATGTCTCCCCACAAGAATCCCCATAGTCTTCTCCTACACCATTCCTAGGCCATCTACCCAATCGGCCAACAAATAAAACAACACATTAAAATATTCAACCATTCACATAAGCATAAAAATGAAAGAAGAGAATTTTCAGAGCCAAGCTCCTACCTCTCCATAATCGAGTTTGTTCCAAGGTTGCAAAACACAAAGCTTTCCAATGCAAAATAGTCCAAGAGATCAACAATCTACAAGCATGCAACAATATCCAATCTTCTCCGAAAGAAAATACTCCAACAATAAAAGAAGTCACTCAAAATGAAGTATCCAAAAGTGGAGCAACCCAAAACAAGCCAAATGAAATTCAAATTTATAGAAGAGGGAGGCGGATCCATGTGGGATGCCACTTCACAACTCCTCAATTCCAACGCCAAAGTCAACTTCATTCTCCAATTCATAATAAATAGGTGGGTGAATAATATGAAAGTTTTACTTACACACTCAAATCAAGCCCACACCCCATAAGGACTGAAATTAAAATATGTAAGAAAAGTGCAATTAAAACATTCAACTTGACTTACAAAAATGCATAATGAAAGTCTAAATTTAAACCTCCAACCATAGGTATGGTTGGTAAATAAATTTAAGAGGCGTGGGACAAGTCTAACTCATCCCACAAGCCTCCAAAATTAGCCTCCAAGAACAATTTCGAATTTCAAAAAAGGTGGAGTGTTTCATACTCCAAAATTTACTTACATAGCTCTTACCCATCCCTTACACATTACTTACACATTTCTTACAACATTTTAATTTTAGGCCAACAACTCTAATAATTACTCTCTTATGACCCAATTTGATTAATCAATTTTAACAATATGATTACTCACATTATTTACCACAATTTAATTCAATAATGAAAAGGGAAAGCGCAGTCACTTATAAAACACATACAACATTAACAAAGGATCAAATAAAAGAAAACTTAAATCCCTTGGTCACATTCGAAGGGGATCCCTCCCTCATGAGAATCCCTAACAACAATCAAACACACACAAACAATTTCAAGTTGCCATGGTGACCTTGTTGAATTCATCTAGAATTCCAATGTGGTTGGTCTCCAATCCCCCGATGTTTGTTGCGATATTTTAACCTGCAAAACAAAAATACCTCCTTCGGCCTCGTGGCCATATCTAAAATTCCAAATGAACATAAATATAATCCCAAAATCATCTATATATATGAATCACAACAACATCAAGGTAACTAACAATATCATTTGAAATTTTATCAACAACTATATGATCATCAAATTAATTCCACTTTCTAGGTCTACTTATTATATTCAATATCACATGTCTGATTAACATCCATAAATATAACCATGTCGAACAACATATCATTATCAATATATAAAAGTTTCCAATAATCATCATGCACCATATATGAATCAAAGTCAACAATAATCCATGACCCAACATCTAACATCATACTAAATCAAAACTATAACAATGTCCATAATATAGTTAGTAGTATTAGGATCAATAAGTAAAGGTGACGAAGGTAAGTGGGCACTACATGCCCCTCCCGCTTAGGCTCGAATTCTCCTAGAAGTCACTCGAACAGATGTGGGAACTGAGCTTATAACAATGTAGCATCCTCCTAAGTAGCTACAGTCTCATCATATCTATCCCACTACACTCACACCTGATCAATCTCTTTGCCTTGAAGGCCCAGGGTCCTGCGATGTATAATGAGAATGGAATCCATCATCACTTGCCCCTAATCCTGCACCTGTAAAGAGGTATAATCAAACATATGATAAGGATTCAGCAATGTATCTCCTAAGCACTGAAACATGAAACTTATCATGTAGGCGAGACAAGATAGGTGACAATGCTAGACGGTAGGCCAAAGGGCCGAGACGCTCTATGATCTCAAAAGGAACAAAAAATCAAGGAGCTAACTTAAAACCTTTCTATAATGGATAGGGATCTTATGTGACCTAACACAAAGGAACACCTTCATGCCCACATCAAAACTATGGTCGGTCCTATGATGATCTGCGTACTTCTTCTACCTGTCCTATGCCTCCTGAAGTCTCTATCTGATCATAACCACACTAGCTGCTCCATGTCATGTAACAAAGTTGGTCTTAAAGAAACCTTGTCCTCTAACCTATCCTAGCTAAGAGGTGTCTTGCACTCCCTGTAGTACAATTCCTGAAAAGGAGCCATGCCTATAGAACTCTGAAAACTATTATTGTAAGCAAAATCCACCAAGTACAGGTACTCTTCCCATCTTGATGGGTGATCCATAACATACATCCTGAGCATGTCCTCTAAAATTTGATTCACCCACTCAGTCTGTCCATTTGTCTCGGGGTGATATGTTGTGCTGAAATTTATCCTCGTCCTGAGGGCATACTTCATGGTAGTCCAAAAATGAGAAGTATAAAAAGGATTCGCGGTCACAAATAATCTTTTGCTGAATCCTGTTCAACCTGACAATCTCATCTAGATAAACATGTGTCATTGCACTAGCTTTATAGGTGGTCTTCACTGGAGAAAAATGAGCCACTTTTGTCGATTTATCCACTGTGACCATAATGGCGTCGTGGTGGTATCTTGACATTGTATCCCAATAATGAAGTCCATGGAAATGGTGTCCCACTTTCACTCCTGTATAGCACGAGGAAAGAGAAGGCCAACTAGATGCTTGATGCTTGGCCTTCACTTTCTATCACTCTAAACAAGGTGACACAAACTGATTCATGTCTCTACAAAGTACTCTCCAATGATACTAATTGTCTCAAGGTGGTGTGCATCTTCTTCACCCCAGGATGGGCTGAATAGGGTGCACGATGTGCCTCTATCACAATATCTTGTCTCAAGCCTCCGTCTCTGGGAACATAAATCTATCCTTTGTGCCTGAGAAGACCATCTTCCCTTAAATAAAAACCATAAAACTTCCCCTCAAGGGGTCTCTGAGACTCGATCTTAGCTCTAGCTATAATGTAGAAATTGTTAAGAGGAAGTTGCTGAAGAATTTTGCTCCGTAAATCTATGCCCACTGAAGTGGCCATAGCCACATGTGTCCATCTACTGAGAGCATGTCTCCAACCACATTCTCCTTCCCATTCACATGCTTTATCTCCATATCATACTCACGAAGCAACTCCATCCAATGCCACTGAAAAGCATTGAGATTGGGCCGCATGAAGAGGTGACAAAAGATTCAAGTGATCTATCCTGAGTGTGAATCTCTGACCAAGAAGAAAGTGTCTCCAATGAACCAAAGTATACACAACTGCCACAAGCTCAAGATCATGAGTTGGATAATTAATCTCATAATATTTGAGTTTGTGAGACTCAAAAGTAACTACTCTACCTTCCTGCATCAATACACCTCCAAGCCTTGCTAAAGAGGCATACGTACAAATGAAAGACTCACCCTCTGGATCTGACACTGCAAGAAATAGGTGCTGTCAAGAGGTATCCCTTTAGTGTCCTAAAGGCCTGCTTGCATCTGTCTGACCAAACAAACTTTTTCCCTTTCTGATGAAGGGAAGTGATGGGGTGCACAATCCGAGAGAAATCCTTAACAAATATCCTGTAATATCCTGCTAAGCCCATGAAACTACCCACCTATGTCACACTAGTGGGTGTTGGTCAATCCATAATAGCTTGAAAATTGGAAGGATCGATAGTGATACCTTCCCCAAAAATGATGTGGCCCAGATACCGCACCTCTGTCTGAAAGAAAGAACACTTCTCCAAGTTCCCGTAAAGCTACTGCTCACGAAGACACTGAAGAACCTGGCGAAGGTGCCCCTCGTGCTCCTCATGTGTACATGAGTAAATAAAAATGTCATCAAGGAAGATGAGCACAGAGCGATCTAAGAAGGTCCTAAATACCCCATTCATCAAACTCATAAACACTGTAGGGGCGTTGGTCAAGCCAAAAGGTACCACTATGAACTCATAGTGGCCATATCTCATACGGAAGGTGGTATTATGAATATCCGCCTCCGAAATCCTCAGCTGATGGTAGCATGACTTAAGGTCTATCTTAGAGAAAATTGTGGCTCCCTTCATCTGATCAAACAAATCATCAATACACGGAAGGGGATAAATATTCTTAATCATTACCTTGTTCATTTGTTGGTAATCGATACACAACCACATGGATCCATCCTTCTTCTTTACAAAAATCACTGGTGCACCCCAAGGGGATACACTAAGATGAATTAGACCTTTATCTCGAGGGCCCTCAAGCTAAAACTTGAGCTCACAGAGCTCAGGGGTAGTCATCCGATAAGGTGCTTGTGAGATAGGATATGCTCTTGGAACTAGATCTATATAAAAATATATCTCACGTGGGGGCAGTAACCCTATAGTGGTCCCAGAAAGACATCTACAAAAACTCTCTCAAAATGGGATGGTCATCTAGCGTGGTCCATTATACCATCCTCTGATCGGTCACTAAATATGACAACAATACTATCTGACAACCTCAGTGGGCACAGCAGTAAGAATGGGACTGGCCCTGGATGTCGAAAGCTGCAGCCCACCTACCGGCCGCGTGCCTAAGTTGCTGGTCGGAGTATGGTTGGTAAGAAAAAAAACAAATAGAATTGGGTCTCCTGACGGAGCACCCCTCTTATCGCTTTGATTTCTCGTTTGCCCGTCAACTCGCGCTAGATCTACCTGTACAAGAAAATTATAATCTTGTGGTAATGACATCTCCACTCTGGCTTTGTGTGTAGATAATCCAATCCATGCTCAAGATGACTTTGGCTAAGAGCCTACTTATATAGGATTATGACGATCCTAGATAGTGGATACAGGGTCGGTCCAAATAATTCACTACACATGAATCGCTCCTTAACTAAGGAGTCTAGACAAATATTCTGGGCCTCCAATAATACGCATCTTGAAGCGATCCTGATATGATCATGTGCCTAGATTGGGCCCATAGCTTATTCTGGCATTTCGTATTTCTCTAGACTAACTGATGGTGGCACGTAAAGAGCATTAAGGAAGTAAGCGCTAGAATCGAAACAAATGGAAGTGAGGAATGACCAGCCGTATGCGACCATGTTATGTCTCAATAACTATAGCTTGATGGGCTCAAAATCCTGGTGTTCTAGACTGCTGATAGATCTGATGGATGTTCCTAATAGTCACCAGATAGTATCGGCTGCTGAGATTTATGGGTGTCCATACCCTTTATATATGGGTCTATGTGGGTGTCTCATCATACCAAAAATTTCCATGCAACGCCACATACGCAAGATATATCGCGCCTGTAATCACTACTGCGGGGGACTAGTGGCGGTCCATGAGTAATCCGTAGCTCGCAGTCAGTTCAGCTAAGGCTTGCTGTGATCTAATGACCCTGAGTGTGGAATGTTGATGGGTCTATTCTTGTGAGTGTCCTAATTGACTGAGCTATAATCGGTGCTCTCCCTGTGTCCTTAATGGGATCCCGAGCTAGGAGGAGGTGCCGCTCATACTTTTACATATGCTGTGTTGGCATCAAATCTCTTTGAGTCTCTATATAAGTGGGCTTAAGGTATTGCTACTGTGACTAGCTGACTCGGGACTGCACTTCGGCCTGGTAGAGAGCATGCATTCTGTGGTGCTAGAAATATGATGTGTCTGGAACCCTGTCGCAGCCATAAGGAGGAGGTTAATGACTCGGACACTCGATTCTATGTCTTATCATCTGATGTATTCTGCAGCTCCGGACATATCAGTGCTCATGAGCCATACTGGGCTTATGCCCTTAGAGTCTCCCTCCTCTGCTATGTAGGCCTTCTGCAAGGCTCTGGCTAGAGTTTGTGGACATTTCATGTTGCTAGAACAAGGGTAGAGCTTTAAGCATCCGCTCAAGCTCACCAACAGACCTCTGCCTGAAAACCACCTGTGTCACCCAAATAGTGTGATGGCCAAAGCTTCAGGATCTCCCTAATGTGATCTGCAGCTGTAGCCTGATGGCCCCTAGGTCTCTCTACATGCTCATCTCTAAGCCTAGGGATCTGAGACCTATCTCTGTGTCTTGAAACTCGGTCCCCTTGTCCCCTTTACGGTGACTCAGATCTAGCTGACTCCACATGGGATTTCTTTGCTTTGTGATCATCATTGTGTCGATAAGGTGCCCAATCTTGATCTGATGGCTCTCTATCATGTCTAGCAGTACGTTCTCCCACGGACCCTCCGCGTAAGGTGACATTAACATCCTGGAGTGTCTGTAAAATTTTTGGTAGGATGGATGCTACAACATGGTCCGATGGTGGCAAGTCTAAGTCTATGTGAAAATACCCCTCATTTTTTCCGCGCCTCTTGCACAGACCAAAGCGAGAGTTAGTTCATTATTAGGTTTCATTTAGTTTTTCCATGTTTACTAAGATATGTAATTTCAAAAAAAAAGTTGTTTTCTAAGTCTAAAAGTGTACTGGGTTTAATTCTTTACTAAGTTTAAAGTTCATGTCTCAAGTTTTTTAGTGTGCCCAAGGGTCAAAGCTTTGAACCCATGCTCTGATACCATGTGTAATGACCATCTAAAACTCCCACTTGAGACCCAAGAATAACCTAGGTTAGTTAGAAAAATTATGGAATAATTTTATTTTTCTTTATTTAAGGTGAGACTACAAACAAGCCTCGAAAGTAGCAGTTGTCTCAAGAAATATATCAAGGACAATCATGTTAAGAAGATAAATTTTTTCCTTAGAACAAAATATAAAAGACCACATTACAGTTAGTGAGTATAATTAACCAAATATAGTTTAAATTTCCTTTAGGTGCTAATAAATAATTTGGTCAAGTTAACTCTAGGGTTAAACATTTCTTAATTATCCTAAAAGGGTTACAGGGGCCCCAAACAATGAAAAATAGGCTCTTGTTATAAGGTTTTAGTAAAAACATTCCCTTGCCCCCTAATGTGACCCCAGAAAGGTCAACTCATTCTTTAGAAAAACACATTGAAATCTAGAAAGGTAAACCTCCACTTACCCACTCCTATACTGGCTTAAAATATTCAAACTAATTTTTCTCATATTTCCCACACTCAAAAAATCCTAAAAACCATTCCATTAGATAGGAATTTTCTTCCCCCTTTCCAGAGATATAAGGAAGTCCTTATAACTCTCTATAAAAACTCAAGTTATGGACCGGCGGCCCCTTGGGAGGAAAATTTTCTCCAAAGGCGGGCCCGCGGGCCTAGGGAGAAATTTTTTCCCCAAGGGTGTTCAGGTCGGTGGGGTTGGAGAGGAAAGTTAGATTCTTGGAACTTGGGACAAAAATCAAACTTTACCCCCGTGCGCTCGCGAGTCCGCGGTGGGACTCCACGCTCGAAAACAAAATTATACCCCATGTCGTAAGGGACACGTGGCACGTCCTAAGCCAATGCAGGGAAGTCGGTTAGCGGGGACAAACATGCATTTTTTCATTAAGGATTAAGAAGGCAAAAGGGGTTAAAACCCACCTGTGCCTCCGTTGGTGCCTCACGACGCTATGTGTCAGACATTCATTGGATGTGGATTGGCCGGTCGACGGGGAGAAAAATTGGGAAAAATTGACTTTTGAAGCATAAAGCTTCCAGACACTCCGCGCGCCTCCATCGACGCGTTACGGAGACACGTGTCAGGCAGCCATTGGTCGCAGGTTTGCAAGGAAAATTTCATAATTTTGCTAAATTTTCTTTTGAAGCGCTAAGGAAAAAAAAAAAGATTTGCACCTCTGCCAACGCCTCTATAAGCCACGTGTCATTCAATGATTAGTTGCGCGGATGCGGAGCCGCAGAGAATTTTTTTCCAAAATAACTTTTTGATTTTAAAAACTTTTTGTCAAGGAAAGAATGTTTGGGCCGATGGGGAGGCGAGGAATTTCATGATTTTTGTGCCATTTGGTCCAAAAGAAAAAAAAAAACAAGTTTTAGTCCACGGGTCTGCCAACGAATATTTTAATAATTTAAATTTGACAGTTAGATTATTTGTGAGCCCGAAATGAAGTAAAAACTTCAGAAGGCGATAAAATTGGATTGGGAACTCACTTTTTGGCAAATGCTTGCACCACTGTCCACCATGCAATTATGAATTAGATGTTCTCCAATAATCAGTGATAAATAGAATGGTGGTGGCTTCTTGATATCATGAGCATTCAGAACTTTCAGAACCATCCACTTAACTCTTTAATGTGGTCTTGCTCAAACGTTCCAAGGACCATGTCTGTCTTCTGAACTTCCTTTTCTGTTGTATTTGAAGAAATCTACAGCTTAGAGCTAGTTCATGAGAAAGTAAATCTTGTTGTCCATGAATACTTAGAGCATCCACATTGAGATATTAACATTATGATTTTTTCATTACATCAACAATGCTAAAAGAAGCAACTATTTTAGAGACAGACTCAACTGTCTTAGAGTAGGCCTTAGTGAAAATTGATTCTGCTTCAACTGCCTTGGATATCTGAGGTATAAACAGTCTTCTTGGATCAGGCTGTGAGTGACTGCAATGAAATCCTCCTCATTAAAACTGACTAAATTTTGTTCAGGTGCTTTCTGAACATGAGTTTCTTGCTGCCCACCCTCCATTTGAGGCATGAACAATGTTTCAGATTGAGGTTGTGCAACAAGATTCAGATTCAGAAAAGCATTTGGGCAAGTTGCAGCTGAATGAGGTTGATTGCAAGGTTGACACCACTCACTTTTGTAGCCATATTAACTGGGACTAAAGCGTTAGATGAACTAGGAGCCTTTGGGTCAAACTGCCTTTGTGGTAAGGCTGCCTATAATTTTGATTCTGTTGATAGGGCTGGCTTTTTGTTGTTCTATTGATTTTGCTGATAAGGAGCCTGATAGGGTCTGCTAGGTAATGCAATTTTGTTCTATTCTCAATCGAAGTCAATTTATTTCCCATAGTTTGCAAGCTTTTAAATACATCATCTGATGGAGCTACAACAGTAGGTTCTATGATTGTAATAGGCTGAGGAATAGGTGCTAAATCTACCAAAAATGGCATTGAAGGCCTTGGTGCTAATTTTCCAGCTTGAATAAGACTATTTTCAGCTCGGATAGTGATATCATAAGCTGCTGGGAGTGTTCTCCACCTCCCCCATTGACTGAATCATAGTTTGAGATATCACTGTTTAATGCTCTAAGATAATAAAGAAAAGCATGATCAACTTGAGGCTTGACACTTGCTAGAATTCTTTCCCAAGTTCTGGAAAAATGGATATTGAAAACTGGACATAAACTCATTGGGAGCTCTTTTAATAGTAGACAACTGTTCAATGAGAGATAAATGATCTGAATTATCCTGGAACTGTTTTCAACAATTTTTCACCTAAGTTATCCCAAGTTCTTATGCTTCCAATTTCTAGGTTTCTATACCATTGCAAGGCCTGCCCTTTAAAAGATGTGCAGCTAAAAAGTCTTAAAGCTACGTCTTCATGAGTGATATTATGGACTGCACATAGGGCTGCAACATCTTTGATATGTTCAGCTGGTGTAACCTGATTTTCACCCGTGAATGATGGAAAAAATTTTCATGGCAGCATTAGGAATGTCATGGTAAACTGGGATTACTAATGGACTACCATTAGTAAAGGTCACAAAATTCCTTGGTGTTGAATAGCCATTTGAAAAAATTGGGATGTTAATTGAGAAAATTGATACGTGGTGAAGGAATATTAGGAGGAGGGTTATCAAAACCAGGTCTATTATAAGGTAAAGTATTACCAACTCTTCTCCTTCTAGCAGAATTCAAAGGTAAAGAAAAGAAACAAAACAGAGGAGGAATTCCTCTTACCATGATCTTGTAGTCACTTTAGGCATGGAACATGTTGCAAACTGTATGAAATCAGCTCTAATGGAGTCACCAAAAGATCCTAAAATCTTTAGAATAAATTGCTGCAACTTGCTCCCGAAAGTAACTTTTAATTTGTTGTAATCTATTATAGATCTGCTATAGAAATTGTAATTTGCATGCAGATCTGATTCGTTGTCCCCACCGGGCATGCCAAAAAAAATTGTTATCTCTCGAAAGTGCACCCTGTAGAGAGATGAATGCAGGTTTTCTAAGCTTGCACAATTGATCTCTCTCTTTCGTAGATACAATGGAAACACCTCAGGTCTGTGGGTATACCTATTTTGAGGTGAGTCTTTGGTATCAAGGCCGGTTCCTTATTGGTGTATCCTAAAAACTGATTTTGGGGAGTTTGAGAGTAAAAGATAACTGAAAAATAATTAAAACTTAAGGTGATACACCAAATTTGTATGAGGATTTGACTGAGTATATGCACAAACTGACATGGGAAGAATTTTTGATGCACGAGCCAATAGTTTTTTCTGTAGAATATCTAAGGGAAAAAAATACTTGATTGTACTGAGGGAGAATCACAACAAAGTACTAATAAGTTAACATGCACATTAAAATTAAGCAGAAAAGACTGAATTTGCAGCAGGGTAAGGTGATTGATCAGGGAATTTGCATTCACAAGACTAATAGAAACATACACAAGACTGCAAAAAATAACTTGGAAAGGCAAAAAATACTTCACAATCAGAGGGCAAAACTAGCAAAATTTTCTTTAGTACTCATATATCCAAAACTCCCCCAAAAGTCTCCTTTTGCTTTGCAAAGGCAATGCTTAAGGCTTGTACTCACCCATGCATCTTATTTTTATCCTTTATTTAATAATAGATAAAGGAAAAAATAGAGCATGTAATTACAAATGGGAATTATTAGCCTTATTTACATTACAGTCAAACTGAAGTTAACTGTTCTATATTTAAGAAAAGAAGGGTGAATAATTTTCTAAAAATAAGATTACTTACTAGGCAAGTCCCTCTCCATGAACATGCAACTCTGTCTTCTTCTCTATTTTGTCCTGTTGTGAAGGCATGCAAAAATACAACTCCCTGTATGTGAGCAATATAATTACAATATTTGTAATATTTTGCTAATTACAAACATCCTATGGGGACCACCTACTATGTTCACATGTTTTGATATTGACACTTATTCTATTTTCTAGTGATCACATGAAAAAATACATTCCAATTCAAGTACAATCTATCACCATCAGTGGAGGCCACTTGTGGCTGTGAACTCTTGACTTCATTTGGTTTGGCCACTCTTTGTGGACTTAGCATATACTATGGTTTTTAGAAAAACATGAGGGGCACGTTGTAAAAGCCACCACACTATGCTTGTCTACTTTTGATTATTTGGAATGACCATACTATATGGTCTGCCACCTTTGAGTTTGTCGGCCTTGGCATATTATAAAATTCACCTTTTCGGTGATCATTGTATATAATTCGGTCAGCCCCTTTACATTATTTGGAGCATGCACTATGGTTTAGACTTTGAAAGTCATGGAAAATTATTTATTTTATGGACACGTGGGTTATCCCCTTCTCCACGGTGACTTACCCCTTTTATATGCTTTGTTGGTGGCATCAACTCTGGTTGTGTTTGCTTTGATTGTTGCAATGATTTCAGGCCGTGGATTTTTGTGTCTTGTCTGATCACAGACCATCGATTTCTGACCTGTACTTAGGGTTTTGGCCCACATTGAATGTTGAGGGTGGCATCTTACCCAAGTGGTTTACATTGGTTATTGCAATTGATCTAAGGATGTTGATCTTGTGTCCTTGATGTTTTGTGATCATTGATCCTTGATCATGGTCGAGTTAGAGTTAACCCACTCCTTGGGTTCGGGTGGTAAAGGGAACTCGACCCACAAGCACATTTCATTTGGTTTTTGGCTGTGCGGGTGAAGCCCTGGAAATTTTTTTCATTGAAGCCATTATTCTATTATGTGAAGCTCGCTGAGCATTTATGGGAGTGCCATTTTTTATTATTCTATACTCGGCTCATTGCAAAAAAAAGTTCTCCACATTCTGTGCTTCTTCTCAGTGAGTTTTTTGTAAAAATGTCGCCATTGTTTAGTGTTTTCGAGCTCAGCTTTGTATTGGCCACCATGGTTGTTTCTTCGAGCTCATCCTTGCTCATTTTATTATCTGTGTCACTTCATTAGATGTTGACATGGTGGTGGGAGATTAGAGTTCATTTTCTATCTTATTTTTATAGTGGCCACCATTGTCGCTAATCTTGAAGCTCGGCCCCATTCTGTTTGGTCTTTGTGGTGAAGTCCATGAGATCTGATTTTTCTTTGTGAGATCTTGTGGTCAAAAGGATTGAGAACTGGTATATTTCTTAGTCTCTACTGGTTTTCCTTTACAATCTCTTGAGATCTGTAGATTTGGCTTTGCATCACCATTTAATGAGGTCGGTAAGATTTTTGATCCTTCAGTTTTGCTGATATTTTGGTACATTGTGACCTCAGCTTCAATAATGATACCCATCTTCTTTTTCATTTCTTCGTGTGATCTCTTTAATGACTCTGGTCATTTCGAGTTGAAACTCATTTCGGGTTTGGTCCTTTTAGTTCTGAGCTCGATGATATATCAAGGGTTTTCTCCACTTTTATTTAACCAGTAAGTTTTACTTCTTTCTCTAACTTGATTCATCGTGGCTTGAGGAAAACATTCTTTTTACTATAACTTCTCTTTTGTGCCTCGAATTGGTACACTTTACCTCAGCTATTCTTTTAATCTGGGTTACTTTGGCCTTGATTGTTCTGAAATCCATGGCATCAATTTTTTGTTCTTAGAGAATCTATTCTGTTTATGATTCATTGTCCAGGATCAACTTATTTATTTGAAAAAAATTGTAGAGTACTTAATTTAATCCTTTTCAAACTAAGATTACTTGAACATTAAAAACTTCCCATGGGATGAGTGCTTGAATGCAATTGGTTTTTTTCCGTACTGTAAATTTTGTAATATTGGTGGTTTTCTGTACTATGCAAGCTTGACTTGTTCCTGTAAATGGATATTGTTGATAAGGTCACACTCAAAGTGAGTTTGTCTATTTCTTGAATGTATTCTGCCAACACTTATTTATCGTTGAGTTGTAATGCATGTCTTGATATGTAACCTATCAACTTTAGATGGATCTCGAATTGCCACCATTTATGAGACCTGGGTTGTTTTGTTGTCAGTGCCTGTAGAAGGGTTCATGTGATTGAGTTTTTCTTCATTGTGATCTCTTCAATATTCTGACTGAACATTGATTATTCTGGGCTTCATAAGGTTGAAAGGTGTTGAAACACCACTAACTGAAATGGGTTGCTTATACATCTCTTCCTTTAGTTCACTTTTGAAATGCTTGTTTGTAACCTGTAGTTGCACTTATACTCTTTGCTACTTACAGTAATTTTAAGCAATTCTTGATCTGTTTTGATGCCATTATCAGGCATAAGCCTTGATTCAGATACTTTGTTCTATTACTTTCACTGCATTTCTTTGAATTCAGTTTGATATAGATATTAGAAAATTTGTAAATATCTATTTTACATGGTGAAGCAATATCAAAATTTTCCCACAATTCTCTCTCTTCCAAGCCATCTTCAACCTGAACATGTTCCTTTCCTACAAGTATCTCTTCTATTATGAACTGTGTCTTCTTCATTCCAGCATATACTTATGACTTATCTAGTCTGTGCCATATTGAACTTTGCAATCTTGCAAGTGGCCTTATGGAAATTGTAAGTAGCTTTTGATTCATGAGATCTCTGTATGTGGTATTCTGGAATTTGTAAATAGTTCATCTTTCCTGAAACTGTAGATGAATTTTATCTTTGTAACTATAAATCCTTCATTCAATTTGATCTCTGAAGCTTGTTTCTCTTAGATAGAGGCTTTAGTTCCTTTATAGTAACATTTATGGCATTCTGAAAAATGTAAAATGTTGATTTTTCAGGGCGAAGCCCTGGCAAAATTTTCTAGAATTCTATCTCCCATCCATTTCTAGCATAGTAATTATATTTTCTGATTTCGAAATATAGAATTATGACACTTCATGTTTGAAGCTGGATTGGTAAATAAAATGAGACATCATAGTTGTGTTATCTTGATTAAAGAATGCTTTATTGGTTTTTTGTTTCACTTATTTGATTCAAATAACTCTTTTAAATCATGTAGTAGTTAAAAGCAACATGATGGAAAGTTGTAAATGTCCATTTTACAGGGCGAAGCCCTGCCAAATTTTTTCCAAAATCTTGTATTCATTCCTTTCAACCGTGACCTTCTCTTTTAGTCAAACATCAGCTTTCAAATTCTACTTTTTTTTGTTGCAAACTGAAACATGTGATTCTATTGCTAGTCTCTCTTCTACACTGCAACTTCTTCCATTTCAGAACAATTATTAGAACTTTGAGTTACATTCTTCCTTTTATTGCATGCACTTATGACTTGTTTATTTTTTTCCTCTTTGGCTGCAACCTATGCCTGCTCACTTAGGAAAACAGTTAGAAAATAATTATCCTTCTAGGCCTCTCTTATGTCCATGTATTCTTCTTTCCTTTTTCCTTTCTTATTTCTGAGTGAATAAAGCATGCATGTAGTTTGTTCTTCGAGTAGAATACATCTCCTGTTAGGATAAGATTCATATGCACGAAGTAGGACAGTGTAGGAATATGAATTGATCCTTGAGCTCGTAACTAAAAATTAACTTTTCTTCTTATAAGGTAGAATGGCTTCTACCATGGATATGAAGGAGAAACAAAAGATGGAGATGAATATGCTTCAATCGAAGAACATAAACCCCAAGGCAATGATAGGTTCACTCATTTTCCTTTGCTTTCTCTTTCATGCATGTGTACCTTTATTTTCAGTAGTTGTAATTTACTTTTAAGTTACATCCCACGACTTGCGTGGGAAACATTTAACTCTCCTTGTGAATAAAACATTGAATTATGAAAATGAGTTGTGTATTTCCTTGTGCATTCTATCTTTTCTATATGGATTGTATAATAAAATAAAAAACTCAGTAACATAATTGAATGTCTTAATCATGAAGGAAAGAACATTGATGAGAACTTGTAACTTTTAGTAATGAACCATGATTTTCTGATATCAGTATTCATGTTTTCTATTTCAAAACTCAGCACTTCACCTAATTTGTAATTTGTCATCTTCATCAAGACAACACAGTTGTCCTTTGGGGCTTTGTGTTATTTTGCTGAAGATGGTCTAAAATTGATGACTATGTGATTCATTCTGTTTTGTGACAGCACACATAACTACAGATTTCATTTAATCTTGTGACTGATTCAACAGTAACAAATAACATAAAAACTTCATTAGCTTAGGTATACTTCACCCAAGACTTTTTATCGTAACGACAAATTTTTGAGTTGCCCATTTTTACACAAGTGCAAAAATTGTCAACATTTCTGGTGATCCTGCGGGGAAAGCTTCCTGATGGCTTAAAGACTAGTGCCTTACTTTTGTCCATTGGGCATGGAGTCTAAACATGTAACAAAATTTTTCCTTTTCTGAAAGGTCCAACCCTTCCAAAATGAAACTAAATTTGGGAAAGGATCTGGTAAAATAGATCACGTGCATGAATGCACTTATTGAATTTAAAAACATTACAATTCGCAGGAACTACACTTGTTGAAGGGAAATCCTAATCTAACAATCACTGTAAGATTTTCAATAACAGTGTTTGAGAAACATACCATTCAAAGTAATGGGAAGTTCCTCTCCATTCAACTTTGAAAGCTTAAAAGCATTGTGTTCCTTGCAAGCTGAAATCATGTAAAGGCCACTCCAAAGTGTATCAAAATTTGATTTTCTTCCTGGCTTTGCACGATCAACATCCCACTTTAACACAATATCTCCTTCATTGAAGACTCTTAATTTGGCTTTCTTTTCAAAAGTATTCTTCATTTGTTTATGATTATTATCCATATTCAAATGAGCTTTATCTCTTAGTTCTTGTAATTCCATTAACTCTGCATAACAAACCTGTAATGGTTAATTCTCAAGGAGCTCCATTTGATGCAGAAAATCTAATGTAGGTAACTCAACTGAAATAGGAATTCTCGCTTCTTTTCTTTACACAAGTTTGTATGGTGAATTGCCAACTGATCTTTTAGGAGTAACTCTGTCAACCCAAAGTGCTGAATTCAACATCAGATGCCAAGCTCTTTGATTATCCTTAAGTGTTCTTCTGATGATTCTTAACATATTCTTATTAGTACTCTCAGCTAAGTCATTACCTTGTGGGTAATAATTAGATGAAGAACTTAGATGTATTCCATGGTTGACAACCCAATCTATTATCTTTGCACCAAGGAATGATAAAGCATTATCTGATATGATAGTTGTTGGAACACCGAATCTGTAAACTATTCCTTCGTAAAAGGATAGTATCGAAGCTTCATTAGCATCTTTCAAGGCTATTGTTTCAGTCCATCGTGTAAAATAATCTGTAGTAGTTAAAATCCACTTGTTTCCTTGTGATGAAGGTGGATTTATCATGCCAATAAATTCAAGACCCCACTGCATGAAAGGCTGATCAACTGAAATAGGCTGTAAGGGAAGCAAAGCTAAACGTTCTTTTTTGACAAAGAAAACACATTTTTTACACTTTCTTATACATTCAAAATAGTCCTTGAATATGCTAGGCCAATAGTAACTAGCTTTCATAATTTTTAAGGTTGTGGTACGTGTTGAGAAGTGAGATCCTATAGGTATTTCATGGAATTCTAACAATATTTTCTGAACTTTATCATAATCAACACATCACAACAATATTCCATTTATATCTTTTTTGAATAACACATTATCAATGAAGATATAAGGTACAACTTGTAATCTGAAATACCTTCATTTATTCCTCTCCATACCTTCCAGATAGGTGTCATGTTGTAGATAATTAACCAAATCAGTCATCCATCTTGAATCTTGAATCTTGTGAGTGAGCTCAGGTTTTTGATTTTCTGGTTGAACCATAATTTTTGATTGCTGATACGCAATTTCAGCATGCTGTTTTGAATCACCTGGTTCTATAACTTGCTATTTTTCCATATCAGCAATTAGATTCTCACAAAAACCTTTACCTTGAACCATCTTAGCAACCCGAATATCAACATCATACTCCATGACCTTTGTTATCCAGTTTTCTCTTTTATCATTCAATTCCTTATTTAGTAAGAATGCTTTCACACTTGGATGAGAAACAAGAACATGTATTTTATTGTTTGAAAGCATATACTTGAAATTCTTTAGTCCTCTGATTAATGAAAGTACTTTCTTTTCAAGAAATGTGTACCTTGTTTCATAATCATGCAAGCTCTGTCCAAAGAAAGCAATAGGTTGCTCAATATTTTCATCATTTACTTGAGTTAATATAGCTGAGATTGTACCTAGGCCAAAGGATCAAAATGTGATTGACACTAAGTGGGTATTCTGAAATAAATTTAATGAGAATGGACAAGTCGCTTGAAACAAGGAAAGGCTAGTATGTAAAGGGTATGCTCAAGTAGAAGGTATTTATTTTGATTAAACTTTTTCTCCTGTTGCTAGATTAGAAGCAATTAGAATGTTTCTTGCTTTTTCGGTATTCAAGTACTTCAAAGTCTATCAAATGGATGTCAAATCAACTTTTATAAATGGGAAGTTAGAAGAGGAAGTATACATAGAACAACCTAAAGGGTTCCTCCTATAAAAAAATGAATATTATGTGTGTAAGTTGAAGAAGGCCTTGTACAGATTAAAACAAACCCTTAGAGCATGGTACTCTAGGCTTGATAGGTATCTACAAGATCAAGGGTTCAAGAGAGGACTTGCTGATAGTAATATTTACATTAAAATTGAAGATGAGCACCAATTAATTGTTGTTGTGTATGTAGATGAAATAATTTTTGGAGGAGACAATGAGGAAATGTCTAAGAAATTTACCATAGACATGCAAAAGGAGTTTGAGATGTCCATGTTGGGAGAGTTATTCTATACGGTGCCTTGGAAATTGGTTCCGTTGCTAGTTTAACCTCTATTGTGAAGTCAAATTCATGCTTAGCTGGAAGTCCAGGGAACTCATCTGGAAACACATCTCTAAATTCCCTTAGGATGGGAAATGCTTCAAT
The DNA here is from genome assembly GCA_019776745.2 of Taxus chinensis. NCBI lineage: Eukaryota > Viridiplantae > Streptophyta > Pinopsida > Cupressales > Taxaceae > Taxus > Taxus chinensis. The sequence continues at coordinate 605,280,125 of CM034155.1, read as the reverse complement.
TTCAGGCTCATTTTCCTGTCTTGAATTTGATATTTTTACAGCATATAGATGGCAGCTCTTTCGATTTGCCTTTTTCAGCTGCATGGCAGAAATCTACCTAGTTACAAACTCTCTTTTAACACCTTGAACACTTGATGTTTTTTGTTGATCATTGCAGCAGGTTACACATTTTCCTAAGCAATCCAAGGTTGCATTATGTTGACTTAAGCAATTTATACCTATGACAACATCATAGGATTCAAGAGGTACCACATACAAGTTTAATCTTGTTGTGAAATCAGGTAATTTTAGTGGTGCCTCAAATTAAACACTGCTTCACTCTATGTACAACATTATTTCCATAATGTATATTCTAAGTGTGTTCCATGTACCCAACTCTTATTTTGATTTTATCAGCAATTTTAGATGAAACAAAACATTCTGTTGAACTGGAATCAAATAGAATAGAAACAAGTTCTCCAAAAAGCTTACCTTAAGTTTCTATTGGAGTGGCTTACTATTCCGCTTGCTTATTATGGACTGCAGCATAAATCTTATGTTGTTGACCCTCTTTATTTATTGCAGTAAATCCCTTCTGCTGATTATTCCATTTTCCTCTTTGCGGACAATTGTTAGCGAAATGATTACCACCGCACTTAAAACATCCAATAAGAGGTCCTTTTCTATCAATCTTATTTTGGTTGAAACTTGTTCCTTGTTGCCCATTATTTTTATTATTCACAATAGTTCTACCCACTATTCCTCTTTTATTAACAGGCCTGAACTTCTTGTTTCCCTTTTTCCATGCTGGTTTACTTGCGGTTGGTGTTTGAAAATTGCGATTTTTACTTCTATTTTCCTCTTTAGAGGCACAAATACTTCGCAACTTTTTTTCTTGCTTGATAGGTTTTTCAAACACTGTTTCCATTGAGGTAGGTCCATGAACATCTACCTCACCACCAATGCTAGGATTTAATCCCATTATAAATTTTCTCACTCTAAACTTCTCATCCTTTTGATACATAGGAACATATTTCAGCAATTGAGTGAAACGTTCCCAATATTCTATAACTGAGTAGTTTCCTTGAGTCATATTTTGGAATTCTGCCATCTTTTGGTCAAAGTATAGCTGAGTTAGTCATCTTTGATGGAAGTAGGCCTTGAACTGCTCCCACGTGATCATATAAGAATCAATTCCTAGTTCCATTTTTTGGTTATCCCACCAGGAAGATGCTTCATGGGACAATTGGTAGGCTCCCTATACTTCTTTTGTATCCTCTGAAAAATCCCCAATCTCAAAATATTTTTCCATTTTGGATAGCTAATTTTTAGCACCATCCCCAAGAGTTGTACCATCAAATTTAGGTGGGGATATTCTTTTAATGTCCCTCGCTAACTTAGTATCCAACCTTGCTTTCTTATTTACACTTTCATTCAGGGGCTCAGGTTGATCATCATGTTGCTCATCATCCCTATGATCCTCATCTTCTTCACCACCCTGACCTTGTTGTTCTATGGCAGCAACTCAGTTTCGGGTGTCATTCAAAAGGTTGAGGATTTCTTCTAACTTAGAAACCATATTATCTGGCACGTCATCATTGTTTACCCCACTGTCACTCACCATATTGTTATCCTGTAAAATTGACGAGGGCAATTTTACAGGTAACCATACCAAAATTTTGTTCAGGTTCCTCGTCGAGGTCCCTCAGCATTCAAAATGTTGTAAAATCCCTTTCCGGTAAATCTAGTTTTCCGAACTAAGTCATTTTAGTCCTTTTCTGGCTGGGTACACCTTTTATCTATGCAACACATGATAAATTTGTGCCCCCTTTATTTACTTTGGCACACCCTTTGGAGTGTTGACACAACAATTGTTGTGCCTTCCTGTGATGCGTCTTTCTTGCCAGTGCCAAGGCACATGTGCCATACTATCAGCAACAAAAATTTTGCGCCATTAATTGGTGCGCCAAGGTGCTCAAAATCCAGTGTTGACAGTACTAAATTTGCGCCAAAGACGTAAATAATTTCATGTTGACAAAAACATATCCGCATCAAAGGGTGCAAAGTTTTCTATGTCGACATGTGTTTTGATGCACCCCTTTAAAAGGTGGTTGGCGCATTTATTACACTTTTTGCTATATATAGGTGCATCCGCCCTGTCACTTTCACAATCAAAAACACGTGAAAATATTTATTCCTCTGCACCTGTCAGCGCGCCCGTTATCCTCGTGTCACGTTCGTGGACCCCACTTCGTTTCTCTCGTTCTATATATTTCGGGTAAGTGGTCCTTGCTTCTCTTGTGTTTTTATTTTGTTGGTTGGTTGTGAAGTTTGACAAAATAAAGTTGAGGAAACCATAAACCCCTCCTGCCTGTTTTTACAAACCTTCCCTCCCAAGTTGTTTTTCATCCTCTTTCCAGATCTGCTGGCCAAGAGGGCTCTGTCTCATAAAAGTGAACCCAGATCTCTTTGCTATGCCCCCTTCACCGTCTAAATCCATGATGAAGGATGCCTAAAAGACTGCAAACCCATCAGGAAAGGAGATAAAACCTAAAAGTTACTTCTGAGCTGCATTTTTTTTCTTGGCGCAATCGCCACCCTTGTTACAGAAAACATAGTCGCGCCAAGAAGGCACACCGAACTTGATTGCAACACACAAAATCCCTGCGCCATGTATAAACCAAGTAAATCTTAAACCTGGTGCAGGAAAAATCTCACTTACAACAACAAAAGTGCCATGCAAGCTTTTCCTATGCCGCGCCAAAGCCGCCCTTTGCGCACATGAAGTAAGTGTTACACACATTAATCATGCGTCCTTTGGCGCACCAAAATTCCATGTTACATGCAAATTACCTGCGCCATTGGCGCATCCTACTCCCATGCAACACCAAACTTATTTGTACCTAGTATAAAACTTCATATGAATGGCACAGGCGCACTCCTGTCTACAACAACAATGATGTTATATGCAAATTTCTTGTGCCCTGCACCCTTTGGCGCTGATTTATTCCTTGTAACACTCTGCTTTAGTGTGCCATACTTTTAACCCTGTGCCCTGCGCCCAGAGGCCTTAAAATTGCTAAGTCCTCATTCTATAATGCTTTAATGGAAGATCTGACCACTAACATGACTCTTCTGCGTTGGACTTCGCTCCTTGCAGATCAACAACTGCACTCAGATCCACATATGTCTACATCAAGCAAAAGACCAACCAAGTCAAAGGGTAAGGCTAAGCTCACAGAGGAAGAGATGAAATACAAATATCAAAGGGTCAGAATGTCAGAGTCCTAGGTAGAATGTGACCTAGACATTAGAGATTCTGAACTCGGCCACATCGACATGGATGATTTTTGGGCCTATGGGACAAACTGGTAGGAAGTGGTCTTCATTTTGTTGGGGGGATCCCCGTCAGTGCAGTAAATAATGAGTTTATGATGGTGGTGGCCCGCTGTTATAACAAAGACACAAGGTGTGTCGAGAATGAAAAGGGTGAGGTTATAATTAACCTCACTACCCGGAACTACGAGATCATGCTAGGTATTCCCCGTTAGCGACATTTTGTGGCTATAAGCCAAGAGGACTGCACAGAGGCGTGGGAGGATAATGAAGAAAAATGCATGTAGCTAACGAACGAAGTATACTTGAAGAATAAGAAGGTGATAACTAGGTGGCCACAGGTTATTCACCGTAGTGACTTCTCTGAGGAACTGAGCGATACCATCATCTTTCTAAACCAAGTATTTGGGCTTTCTGATGCCCATTACTTTCACAAATGGATGCTCAGGCACTTGGAAACCATGAATAAGAACGTGCCTGATCAGCGCTTTGAGTGGGCAGAGATCATAAGCAACACCATTTCTGAGTAGCTCCAACAACTCACCACAATGGGGAGGTTCTACATGAACTCCTACGTGGTCTATGTTGCATCCTCAGAGAGGGATTATCTAAAGCTAAGCCGATGCAGGGTTTGGCCTTAGGTGAAAATATACAAATACTACCTAGAGTTAAGGCTAGAGAACAAAATCCCACAGTTTACCAAGATCAATGATGATTTCTTCTACGACATCATCTACCTTTTGAGGCCAAATATGCCTCATTGTCAGACGACCAAGAGCATAGTCACAGAAATTGAGAAGTGGAGGGCATTATTTACCCAATTCCGCACCTTCACTTATCTCAGGGTAGCTAACTTCTTAGGGGAGCCCACTAAATTGCAGAGGTATGCAGGCCCTAAGCTGATCCTGTTGGAGCTGTCCAGGCAGCTCATAACATACCATGAGAAGTGCCTGAAAAGAAAGAAGGGTGGAACTCCTTTCCCCCTTACAGTGGGTAGGTACACCTACATTTCTCACAAAAAATCCTAGGAAATGTTCGAAGAGCTAGATCTACTAAATCTAAAGCACAATTTCCCAGCAAGGCCCACCTTCGATCCAAGAAATTGGCTCCCTAAGGAAAAAATCGATCCGATCCACATTCCACAGATCAAGGACATCTACATCGACCTGTATCATGAGGTCGAACTCAGAAGGAAGGATCAATCTCGCTTGGCCCTGGCAGAGATTATTCAATATGGCATGGCCATTGTTCCAAAAGGTTATCAAATAACTGATCAAGAAGTCGATCAGGTGTATCTAGACATGGATGGGGACAGCTAGCCGTTTGCTGAAATAGATAGAACAAAGGCACCTCAGACCATTGAGGTAAGGGTTAAGGAAACATTACGGCGAACATAACATCGGTGCAGAATGAATGGCCTTATCTACCTTCGAGTAGATTTCACCATGTCCCCTTTGGGTAATGCACCTGTCAGGACGAAACATCTGCCAAAGGGCAAAGGCAAGGATAAAGAAGGAGAATTGAGATCTGCTCAAGAAGAAGCTCCTGAAAGTCCTCCCTCCACTGCACAGGAATAGGTTATAACTCTGGCATCCCCAGAGAAAGAAGCGGCAGAGAGTGTTCCAATGGGCACATCCACTCAGGATGTTTCCAATGCTACAACCATGGAGGTTCCCACCGTCCCTTCTCCCCCTTCTCATGTGGCTCAAGTGACCATTCCTTTGGTCATATCCTCTCCCCCATCTTCTACTATTCCCCCTTCCTCTTCCTTCATTTTCTCTTCTCTCGCGGAGCTGTCCCCCACCATTTCTTCTCTCATCTCTCAGCTCCCTTCGATTACCACGACTACATCTCCTGCAGTGTCTCTTCCTCCCGTGAGCACTTTCTTAGACTCTCTCTCGATGCTGCCACCAAGTGTCTCGACCCATTTTCCCTCATCCACTGCAGCTGCTCCCTCTTCCACCTCTGGTCCCACTACCTTATTCCGGCATGGATCTCCCAGCACCTGATTCAACATAAGAGGAAAGTCCCCATTGGTCCAATGGAATTTTCCGTTATCCCAGCAAAAGGGGCTAAGAAGATAAAGCTGATAACCCATTTCTCTCAAAGTGCATCGGGAGAAAGGGTAATGGAGATCGCGTATCCCGATCCCTCCAAAAATAAAAAGGATCTGTCCCCTATAGATTATACAGTGACGCAGGTCACAATGGGAACGTCATCTGAAATCCTTCAAGGAGAGGATCTATCTGCAGTGGATGCCCTTTGCAAGAAGCTTCAAGAAGCAAAGGAGGAGAAGAGGTTACTAAAAGAGCAGAACAAGCATCTTCTCCACGCCCTATAGAAAATGGGCAGTGCACCTCCTACAACTGTGTTATCCTGTAAAATTGTCAAGGGCAATTTGCAGATAACCATACCCAAAAAATTTTCTTTGGCCCCAAGGAAGTTTGACAACGTTCGAAAGAATCCCAAAATTCCCTTCAGAAAATAAAGTTTTAAGGACTTACCATTTTTTAGTCTTTTTGAGAAGGGCGCTGATAAGTTCATGTTGACATGCTGAAATGTGCGCGAAGGGTGATGATAAAGCCCTGTCGACATGCTGAAAGGTGCGCCAAGGGCTCTGATAAAGTCCTTTCGACATGTTGAAAGGTGCGCCAAGGGCGCTGAGAAGTTCATGTTGACATGCTGAAAGGTGCACCAAGGGTGCATATAAAGTCCTATCGACATGCTGAAAGGTGCCCCAAGGGCGCTTACAAGTTCATGTCGACATGCTGAAAGGTGCACCAAGGGCACTGATAAGTTCATGTTGACATGCTGAAAGGTGCACCAAAGGGCGCTGATAAGTTCCTGTTGACACGATGAAAGGTGCGCCAAGGGCGCTGATAAGTTCATGATGACATGCTGAAAGGTGTGCCAAAGGGCGCTGATAAGTTCCTGTCGACATGCTGAAGAGTGCGCCAAGGCGCTGATAAGTTCCTGTTGACATGCTGAAAAGTGCACCCTTTTACACTGAAGAGTAGTTTCTTCTTGGGATCCATTGATCATTTTTGTAAGATATTTAAAAAGCATGTTGGTATACACGATGAATTCATCCACGTTGCACCATGGGATGTTGCCATCCAAAAACTTGCCCAAGTCAACTGTTGACTTTTTAGATATTTTCTGGATATTTTGTAAGTGGTTGGTTTGCTTTTGTCTTCTTTTCTCCTCTCCTTCTATAAATACTTGAAGACTTGTTTCATTCAAGTGGTGGATACTTTTCAGATGAAAAATAGAAGTAGGAAGAAAATACTTTGAGCTTTTTGTAACAGAAGGAAATATTAAAACAATATTTAGACTTTGTGCTGAGTATCTGTGTTACACATAAGAGCTTTCTTACGTTAGATCTGCATGTTTGTTCTGTTGAATCTACTTCTGTTTTATTGTCATTTATTCATCAATATTGCTTTGTTTGTCTATGCAAGTAGGTTCAGCTCTGTTTACTACCAGCCCAAACCATAAACCCTTTGACCTTTCTACTTTGGAATTCATTTCTTTTCTCCCTTCAGATCCGTCTTCCTTCCTTTCCTTCCTTCATTCCTTTCTGTTCTTCATCGGAACTACTCTACTGGGATGAGATCCCAACCCCTGAAGGCAGAATATTGTGAGACTTGCACATGATTCCTGCTGGTAGAATAACAATAAACCAGTTTCACTTTGCTGACTCAAAGAGGGGCTATGCCCTACACACTGTTGGCTCGTTTATCCATAGATCTGTCCATTCGACAGATTTTCAATCCAACAAACTGCCACCAAAACTCCTGAGGTCCTAATCTAGGATAAGATAAATGAATACGCCAAGATTGGAAAACAAGGCATGGCAGTATCTGCCTAGAGAGACCAGATCCTTAAAGACAGTGAGGAAGTAATTGTCAAGTTCACTGAATTATATCAGAACATTGGTCGGGAAAACAGGGAACTCCAGGCAATTGCAGGACCTATCTCCAAAGAGTTGGACCAATACTAGGTTGCAAAATGAGACATTCTAGAAGATGCTCGATTGTTCTGTCAATGATTTAGTAAAGTTTGGAGTCTTCGATCACCCCAGGGTACGCAACAAAATCCTTGCCACTTTGGACTACTAGGTTGATCAAATGGAATTTGTCCTATAGAAGATAGACAAGGCCAAGGAGGAAGCCCTGGATGCAGTGCATCAAATGGAGAAAATTGTCCTAAGAATGTCTCTGGGCTTGCTCACTCCTTCATTCACCTTGAGGAAGGCAGATGAAACCATTCGGATCTTCAAGGAGATCGTCTCTCAAGGGATAGGGCCAGAAGTTACTTTCGACACTAAATCCATCAATAACCTTCTGGCCTGCCGCGATTTTGTGGGGTGCCTGATGGAGGTAGGTAATGAATACTTCAAACTCCCCGAAAAACTCAGAGATGAACGGGAGACTTGTGAGGTCATCAGCGATCATACCAAGGGTCCTGCCTAGGATCAATTACAACCAATGGTCAGTAAATTCATGGAATACCGGGCTCAATTCCACATTGTCTCTCCTGAGCAGAAGCAAGATACCCCCTTTCAGCCTCGATATGACGACGAATAGCCTTCTTCCTCTTGGATTTCATTTTGTAAATATCTAAAAGTATGTTGGCACAAATGATGACATCATGCATGTTGCACCATGGGATGTTGTCATCCACCAAGTTGCCCAAAGTCAACAACTGACTTTTAGATATTTTGTAATTAGTTGTTGGTTTCTTTTTGCTTTCTCTCTTCTCCTTCTATAAATACTTGGATACTTGTAGTATTCAAGAGGGTGAATACTTTTTAGATGAAAAATAGAAGTAAGGAGAAAAGGCTTTGTACTTTTGTAACATAAGAAAATATTAATACAATATTGAGACTATGTGCTGAATATCTGTGTTATGCATCAGAACTTTCTTATGTTAGATCTGTATGTTTATTCTATTAAATCTACCTCTAATTTTTTTTCATTTGTTCATCAGTATTGCTTTGTTCGTTTATGCAAGTAGGTTTGGCTCCATTTATTACCAATCCCAAAACATAGACCTTTTGATCTTTCTGCTTTGGAATTCATTTCTTTTCTCCCTTCGGATCTATCTATCCTATCTTCGTCTTTCCCTTCGTTCCTTTCTTTTCATAGTTGGAAATGCCCCTATTGGGATGAGATCCCAAACCTCCAAAGGCAGAATAATGTAGGACTTGCGTAGATTCCTGCTGGTAGAATAACAATAAACCAGTTTCGCTTTGTTGTCTCAAAGATGGGCTATGCCCTGCACACTATTGGCTCGTCTATCCATAGATTTTTCCACCCGACAGATTTTCAGACCAACAGTTTTTGGTGACTTTGCTGGGGATCAAACAAATCTATTTGATAAAACTATAAAAATTACTACCTGTTTGCAAATTTTAACTTTTGCTCAAAATCCAAATTTTTTGCAAAAGTGATCCAAACTGAAAATTTTCTTTAGAGATCCATAGATCTGGGCTAGTTAGAGAACTTTAGTTCACTGAGTTTTTATAAAAACCCGTATTTTTCCGTAGATCTTAGTTTTGACTATTCTACAAAATTTCAAACCCTTGCCAAAAGTCAACTCTAAGATCTGAAAATTAGCTTACTAAGTTTTATCATCATTTTATCCTCGTTGATTTTTGTCATTAAACCGCAATTGGTTTTCAAAAGAGGGATAAAATTAAATATCTAGAAAAGTACATGCTACTGATTTTTGTCAATAAAATTAGAAAATTAGCAAGTACAATAAAAAAGAGTTCTTTAATCTACTCCAAAATATCGCAGATCTGAAGGGTACACTGGCGGGTGAACCATTTACTCATAGTAGGAGAGCTCATGGAGAGGTCGATCCTACTTTCGATCTGCTTCAAAGGCACAACTTCAGTGTTACACCAGCACACTTCTCGTCGCTAAGTTCAGCTGATCAGTTAGCCAAAAGTGTCTCACCTCTGCGAAGGAAGCATTTTTCACAAGGAACATCCTCATCTCTTTGCAGTGCTTTGCTGCTCAGTGGAACCGTGCTTTCAGCTCCCGTAATTTTTCCAACTGTTCAAATGGTAGTACCATGGGGAAATGCTATGGGCCCACTTGCTTTGCGACATCCTGTTCACGCGCTCCCTCATGGAAACCGAAATAATTTCCCCAAATTTGATGGAAACGGAAACCAAAGCACGAACTCACACATATTTTCATTCATCATGTCATGCAGTATCCTGGATGTGACCCATGAAGATGTGTCAGTTCACCTCTTTCTAGAGACTTTACAAGGACCTGCAGCAGAATGGTTTCAGCATTTGCCGGCCGGATCTGTCACTAGCTGGGCCACATTACGAACTACATTTGAAGAAAGATATAAGCCTTCAGAAGATGCGTTTGCGTTACTATCAAAGATCACTCACCTGAAGAAGGAGGTCAATGAAACCATGCGCGATTTCATCACCCGTTTCCATTCATTAATCAATCATGTTCCACCTACCATGATGCCAATGCCAGAAAATCAGAAGTATTTCTTTGTCAACAACATGAGCTCAAAAGTAAGTTTCTTACTTTTGTAAGAACAAGTCACTACCCTGGTTCTCGCCCAAGCTGCTGCCATACAGATTAAAGATAATTTGCTAATATATGTGTTATCACCGAATCACAACACCCTTATGTTTATACAAGTGCATATACTTGAACTCACAGTGTGATTGGATAACATGGGTACTATCTCCAAGTTGTGGGACTTGCTACTTGAGATAGACCTCCAGAGAAAGTTGGTTCTTGCTCCTAAACTACCTACCACAATCTACTCTAATGCAGGGGAAAATAACTATCCTAATCTAAATTTCCAAGGGACCAGGGAGAGAGAGTGCATAAAATGAAAGCCTACACTAAAGCAGAAATGACCTGCCCTATACTCCATTCTAGATCGAGTAATTTGAGTAGTTGAGAACAATGGCTAGATACGAATAGATAGGGCATCCATCACCAGATAAGACAGAATAGGGGGGGGAGGGGAGCCTGGAGTTGGTCACCTGCAGTCGTCATCTATCTAATCTAATCTAATCTGAACTAGGAGGGGGGGTACCATCAGCCAAGATATGGGATATGGTGATACACCAGAAAAGGAGGGTGTGAGAGTAGTCTCCAAATGTGTGAAATACAGAAGCAAAGTACACACTAGAAGAGGTGATGACAGTTCTCCATAATCTAGAAAAATGCATTCACAACAATATTCCAAACATACACAATGATAATGGATCCCTACAAGAACATAATAATAGACACAATATTCTTGTAGAAAGATTAAAGGGGCAAGAAGAATGTAAGAAAACACAGCAGGGGAAGATACATCCACAAAATGATATTTTATTGCTTCATGATATGCACAGTTCAGTCTATTTCAAGATAAGGGCCTGGATTACCATGCAAGGATTCCACTACAAGGGCCTGCAGCACATTGGCTTCACAAATCAATTTTGACAGAGCTTTGCTATCTGAAAACTCTCCCCCTTACAATGAGCCCAACACTCCAATTTATAGAAAAAATGAGAAGAGAAAGAGAAGGGAAAATGTAAATCCTAAAATCTATCCTTCAACCACTTGTAAGAGGAATTAAATGGAGTAAAATGATTATATATTACTTGCAAAAGTCTCCCCATACTATCCCATGTGCTGCAGCAGAGAAAGAATGATGACCATGTCTCTTAATTGCACTCCCAACTACCAAATAAAACAATGTTATGAACCCAGCCAAGTTTTATAAAAAATATCGACCAATTTCTCATCAAATCTAGAATTTCTTGATTTCTATTCATCGGAATCGGAGCCATGATTCCAATGGTACCAATTTTGTGCGATTTCGTTGAGAAATGCAAAAGTTATGGCCTTCTGAGTGCGGGCAGCTATTTTGGGTCTGGCAGGCGTTTTCTGTCATTTGACGGGAATGAGCATTAACTGAATGGAGCCGAATATATTTCTTTTATTTAAATATATCTATCCTCATTAAAAATAATAAATCATGTTCGTTCCAGAAAGTCCAATTTTGTGAAAATCGGAGCTCGGAGTCAAAAGTTATGGCCGTTTGAAGTTTCACGGGTCAAACGTTGACTTTTCTTCTTTGCCTTCGGCCGCTTCGGCTTTTTGCGACCCGCACGTACTTTTGTCCCAAATGTCCCGGATGAAAATCCCCTACTTCGGCCGATTCGGGCTTCTTGGTTCCTGTTTGAGGTGAAGACACGTGGCGAGATTCCATTCGTTGGCGGCTCTTTCGGCTTTCCGCGTCCCACACGTACTTTTGGCCCAACTGTCCCGGATGAAAGTCCCCTGTTTCGGCCAAATCAGCCGGTTCGCGTCCTCCACGTAATTTTGGCCCAGATGTCCCAAACTGTCTGGGACAAATATCTCCGAACTGCCCGAAATGGACTGTATTTCGGCTTTTCGGCCGGTTCGTGTCTCGCGCGTACCTACGACCCAGATGTCCCAAACCGCTCGATAACAAAACTTGGTGATTTTTTCCACTTTCGGCCGGTTCGCCTTTTCACGTCCCGCGCGTCCTTTTGTCCCGGCTGCTCCAACTGTTGCGCGGACTGCTTGGCGGATTTTCGGCTGGTTCGCGCCCCGACGTCTGAAATGTCCCAACTGCTGCGCGGAATAGGACTTAGCCGATTTTCTTCATTTTCTCGGCCCCAAGCTTGTTTTTGCAATTTTTTCACATTTTTAAAACTTGCTGGATTTTCTTCTTGGATATGAGAGTTTGAAAGAACCCGAGGGGACCCCAGAAACATGGTTTTTGCCTTGAGTCAATATACTTGCTTGGAACTAAAGAATTTGATGCATGTTATCAAAATTACCTTGAGGGGGTGAATTTTGGATAACAATATGGTGAATTAAAAAGAGAACCATCCAAGCCTAAAGCTTCGATCCCTTCTCCCGCCACTTCATCTGATCCAGCATTCCAAAAGATTATGAATGACTTGCTCACGTTAAATAAGTAGTTAGCTCAAGATTCTTCGAGCTTTTCATACCAGGATATCCCACAAAGAAATTTCACTTCCAATAACACTCATCAAAGGCCGCGCCTACCTGCAACTGCTCCACGGTTGACACTTGAGGCCCCTCCGGTCAATGCTTTAGCTGAAATCGAAGAAGAGGAGCAAAATTATGAAGAACCTTCATCGCCAGGTGAAGATGATCAAGATGTCAGCGAACTGGCTGGTGACTCTACTATCGGGTATATGGAATTTGATGAGGAGGAATACGATGATGAAGAGGGTACCTAAGGGTATGCAAGCGGGTAGTCATATGTTGTTTTCACCCGCTTGCAAGGAAAAGAAGCAGAATTTGTTGCCAAGATGCTAAAAGAGGTAGTCCCCTTCCTACTCAACCTGTTATTAAGTATTTTTTACAGAAATATTTTTCCCCTATCTCCCCTCTGAATCAACCGTCTCCCATTCCTATCAAGACCAGTAATCCTACCCTACCATTGCGAAATGAGGGACTCATTCCTTCATCAACGCAACCCTTGGCCGTGTTTGACATAATTGATCATGCTAAAAAGACCAAGATCCAAATGTATGAAGCTGAGTATCTTCAGTCAAACCCCGAACAACTTGTAAGGTTGACTGAATACATCCAAAGACAAGCTATCATAACTACTCATGTTTCCCTGAAAGGAATTCTCTCTAAAAGTAGAACCTTTTTATCTCTCCCTCCTAATCAATGGTCACAAACTAAGCAACTGCATAATTTATTCTGGGGCTTCCGATAATGTCATGCCGGCAAAGGTTTCCCATGCTCTGGGCCTCACCCTTACTAAGCCTTTTGGCAGATGTTACTCCTTGGAAACCAAATAGGTTCCGTTGATTGGTCAGATCAAAGATGCGTAGTTTGCATTCACAACATTCCCAGAGAAAAGAGTAAAGATGACTGTCCTCATTGCCAAGATTGTGGAAGCATATGGAATTCTACTAGGAAGGATCTTTTGCAGTGAAGTTGGTGGAGAGATTCATATGGACTGGTCTAAGGCCAGAATCCCCGTCAAAGGCATAATGCAAATGTTGGAGCCGAAATCTCAAAAGAAATACTTGGTCACCAATTTTGATGACCCCTGAGCCCAAATTCTCTTCGAATCATCAGGGATGGGAAATTACTTCTTATCTACAGAGTCTGGCCAAATGGATGTCCTCATCACGGAAGAAGACCTTAACAAAGTGTGGACATTGCAATTCGATGGCAGTTGTGCGACTTGCGGATGCGGTGCCGGAGCTGTGTTGATTTCCCTAGAGGAAGAGATTATTCCTCTCTCTTTCAAGTTGTAGTTTTTCAATATGAATAATACTGCTGAGTATGAATCCTTACTACTTGGCATGCAGGCCGCAAAGGAGAGGGCAATCAAGAACTTGAAAGTGCAAGGTGATGCAGAGCTAGTCGTTAATCAAGTGAAAAGGATATACCAAGTGAAAAATGAAAGGATCGGGCATTACCGCAACGCGGTATGGGACAACATTGAGGAGTTTGATGCTTTTTCAATAAAAGCCATTCCAAGAACTCAGAACGACATGACAGATTCATTAGCCATCTCGGCATCCCTCATGCTCCCCCACCCAGGGTTGAAAACAAACACATATACCATTGAGGTATTTTTCCGCCCAAGTGTGTCAGATAACTCTCAGCACTGGCAGGTATTCAATGACGACAATCAACTTATTTCCTTCCTGGAAAAGACAGAAAATTTCAGTGAACTTCATTTTGAAGGATATACTTCTACATGCCTTGAATCCGTTACTGATCAAGACAATGAATCAAAAGGAAGTGATGGCATATGTCAGCTCAAAGGAAATAAAATCCTAAAAGACTTGGTTTCCTTGCAACGTTTGTTAGAAATACACGATCGTTTTGTCATGAAGAACAGGAAAGATAATCCTAACTCCTCTCCAGAGACTGAGCCGGTCAATCTAGGTTCGGTGGAACATCCGCAGTTTGTGAACGTCAGAAAATGTTGCACACCCGAATAAAAATGAAAGTTTGTCAAATTGCTAAAGAAATACATGGATGTGTGTTGGTTGGATATTTTGTCAAACCAAAATATGAGGTTCAACCACAGTATATGGGATCAAATCCCTCCTCAAAGACAGGTGAGGTTGCCTGCTTATTGCTAATCTAAAACACGGTAAACAATATATACAGTATTCACACTAATCTAACCATTGGGGGTTGGGATGAAATCCCGAAATCCACATTCACATGATTTAAGGGTATCTCTTTCGTAAATGAACTGGGTTAGAAAATGTTACAATGAAAGAAGCACAATAGAAAGGAAATGGGAGAAACGTATTTTCTTTCGAGTAAACACAGAGCACGAAATAATCATACGACTTTTAGATCACAAATATAATGTCCGAAATAATCAGAAACACTAAGATGCTATGCAAAGAATAGCTTAAGATCATGAACATAAGAACACTATCTTAAGTAAGATATATTCCACAACACAAAGTCTGTAAAACAATATCGATTCCTATTCTTCAAAATGATTGAATGAAAACAAAAAGTTTTTCTTCTTTCCAATAGCCCCTAAATATTCCAAAAAATCTCGACCCTTTGGAATGCATAAGCATCCCTTATTTATAAAAAAAGAAGTAGAGATAAAATAGGGCAGATCCTAAAAAATAGCGTTTTAACAAGAGTTCTGTTTTGCATGATTCTCACGCAGGAGATCAAGTCAAAATATGATTCAAAAATGTGACGAAACCGAAATGAAAAAGACATGTCAATTTCAAGATTGAAATGACATGAAACGCTGGGACTTAATCTGAATCATCATATTTTGCTCCTTCCTCTTTTTCTTCCTCCAGCTGAGACTGTTTGCTCTGAAATTCCTGGAACTTCCGAATTATGCCTTGCATTTCATTCTCATCAGGTGCTGTGGAATGATCATTCCAAATTTTGCAGGTTTCATGAACATCGTTGGCAGTGCCGGGAAGCTTTTTCAATCTTTTGCTGAGCTTTCTTAAGGCCTCCAAAGAATGCTCAATCCTTACAAACCGATCAATGATCTCAAGATCAAATCCAAGCATTGATTCATGCTGAAAAGACTCTTGGAATTGTTTGAAGAGATCATCTGCTGATAGTATACCTGAGTTTCCTACTGACACCTTTGAACAAATCTTCAGCAACTCTTCTTCCAAATCACTTTTCCCATCAATCAATTTATCCCTTGATTCTCTCAACTTAGCGCAGGCTTCCTTAAGAATCTTCACCCTGAACCTGATGGCCTTGGTCAGTTGGAAATGCTTATCCGTATGAGGGAGAATACCTTCTTCAACCAAGAGATGTGTTGGTATTTTCTTTAACACTTGGAGAGTTTCATAAGTCAAATCAAGATGTACAATTTCTTGAGAAATCTCCTCATCCATCTTTTCTCCATCTTTCTGAATGTCCCCCACAGATTGATGAACTTCCACAGCGCCTTGTATCACTTCCTTCCCCTGTTGGAGCAACCTTTGGACCCATTCATCGACCACCCTTCCTTGTTTAGCAATCTTCTCAATTGTAGGTACCGATGAGAAATCGAATCCGACAGGAACAGAAGAAGGTGGTATGGATTCAAGGGGTTTTGAGAATTTAAGCAAAACCTCTGTTAATTGCTCCACTTTCTCCTTAAGCTCATCTCTGCTGTCCTTTGTTTCTTTCAACTTTTGGCACAACACGTTTATGGAATCCTGTGCATCTTGTTGCACCCCTTCTGCTGTCACTTTCCCTAGAGCCACCCTGGTTATCTGATAATCAGAGGTTGTTATATCCTCCCTAGTTTTGTCAGTCGAGGGAGTGGCAATCTCTGCGAACTTATCTCCTGAAGCATCCACCAAAACCCTTGAAACTATTTTGGGCTTCTTGGCCGACTTTGCAGTAGGAGCCTTGAGTGAGCTGAAATCAAAAGCTGGTATGGGTACAATCACCTTCCTCTTCCTCGGAGTTTGCTCGAGTAGCCATTGCGGCGTATCAGAGGAAGTTGCACATGTTATAGAAACCGGTATTCTACTCTCAAGAGGAGAAGATTCTACTATTGGAGGAGGAATAGTTACCAATGTGGTAGTAGATCCAATAAAAAGAGGCACAGGAGGGGGCGTATTGGTGATCACTTGGGTTCCAGCAGAGAGGGGTGAGAGTCCAGAGAAAATACTGGCCATGGCTGAAGAAGTGGATGGAGAATGAGGAGGTAGGAGTGGTTGTGAGGGAGGAGGTGCAGATTCAGACTCCAAAGCCTCGGATGCAAGATACAAGGTCTCTTCAGTTTGATAATCAGCGAATGATGAAGCCAGAAGCTGGCTTCCTCCTTCCAAATTAATTTCTCCTATTTCTGGTGGTGTTGGTGATTCTGGCACATCCACCGTTTCAGCTGGAGAAATAATTGAAGAGATTTGTCTTTCTTTCCTCTTCTTGACAATCTTGACTTTTATAGGCGCCTTAGAAGACTTTCTGTCCTTTTCCTTTTTGGAGGGCCCCACCTCTGAAGCAGCCAACTTTGAAAACTCATCATCTTTAAAATTCATTCCCCAAGAGGAGAGCCATGCTTTGGTGCGAGCAAGGATTAGAGCCTACCTACCCGTAATAGAGGCTTTTTCGCTAGCTGACCAATAAATAGGGGGAAAACATATTGATCCTCATTTAGTCCATCATAGGAAAGATCCAAAACACTTTCATTGTCACCCGTACCTTCTGGTAAATCAGCAAGCTCCAGTGTTTGAATCTCAGCAATAGTCAATCTGCTATTATCCTTTCTGCGAACAGCAACCTCATTACGCAGATCCACCCAAATATCCTCTATGTTTGGCCTGTGCAGATGCTGGGTTCCATATGCTCTGAGCACTCCTCGGATGTCAAAACCGTCTCGAGGATTCATATGCTTCTTCAATTTGTCCTGAAGTTTGTGGACAACATTTTTGACCTTCACTACTGTTGAGCAAGTGTATCTCTCAATAGAAATCGGGAAGGATACAGCAGCCTTATGTTTGCTTTGTTGGAATTTATGGAAATCCAATAGCTGCCTAACCAACTCCATTAATATCAGTCTATCCCCTGGATATCGGGGTAGGCAAAAAGGATCTCCCGAGTACATGACCACCCGAAGATATGTAAACTTCTTGAATTGTAAGAAGATACATCCCCATTTAGAAACTTCAGCCCAAACCTCATCTGAGACTCTTGTCTTCGTCAGCTCAGGGTTTACCCTGCAGATATTTTCATAGAAGAAGGCATCATTCACTCTCCTGAAATGGTCTTTGGACCCCTTCTTTGTCAATTGAGGGAAGTATTGATAAACCTGGTTCGTCGTTCTGCTTCCCTTGGTATTCAGCCTGGGATAGTTCCTCATCCCGGCTGCTGCATATGTGACATATGAAGACATAAAATTTCCCAGTTGACAAGACCGTTGTCATTTGGGAATCAATCTCATTGCTGATGAGAGTACCCCAGTCGATCCCCTGCTGATTCTTCTTGATGATGATCATAAATTGATACATACATCCTTGAAATACATTCGATTTGGGCAAACCAAAAACCCGACTCAGCAGGGTGATGATGTCATTTATTTCTTGGATGAAATCACTCCTGGGGATAATCCTTGGAAATCTGGACACAGCTGGTTTGGCCTTGATCAGGAAATTCTTGTTCACATGTTTGATGCAGTCTTCCTGATCATTGTCCCAGGCTTTCTGAGCTGACTTCATGTCCAACTCTCCATACTCATCAAAATTAGGCAATTTGAGGAGGTCATCAAAATAACCTCCATCCAATTTGATCGCTACTTCACCTGTCTGACTTCTCACAGAACGAGACGCCGAGTCATAACTGGACGCACAAGCCAAGATGAATTTTGGACATTGAGCGGACATGGGAAGACCCGCTGCGAGAGGCAAACCACTATCGGCTATAGCTTTCATCCATGGATTTTGGGAGGAACTCCTCACCCTACTCCATAAATCTTCAATGTCTATATTTCCGAGTTCGGTGTCTCAGATGTCGTAGTTGCAATCAATATACGATGGAGACTCCACCTTTTTAAACTTGTATTTCATTCTTCCTTTCTTCTCGGTCTTTTCCTGAGATGGACCAGGGTCCGACATGAAGGATATCGAAGGAAGAAAGTTTCGAAGCTCAGAAGACACTTCTCACTGTGAGAATCCTGACCTGTTGGATATGCCGGAAGAACGGAAGAACCCGACACTGGCGAGGAGGATGTCCGGAAATCTTGAAAAACCCGACACTTGTGTTGATTTCGGGAACTCTGGAAATTCCGGCATGCCAAACCTTCAATATACTTTGGGTCTGCGACACTGCATAACAGCCTTCAAAACCCTAGAAGACAAAAATAGGTTGTTTTTTGTTTTTATTTCCAACATGCAATCTCCTTTTAATCATTCATGTACCAGGGACATAATAAAACTTTGAGGAAATAGCACCAAATGGTAATTTCAAAGAAATATACCCTAAAACCTAAACCCCGTTTTCAAAATAACTCCAGAAAGAAGAAGAATAAAAATCCCTCAAAACCCGGCAAGAAATTGGGAAGAATCGACGCGCAATCAATCCACAAAAACTAGGAGCAAAGAATGGAGAGATAAATACCTTAAACCAGAGAAAGGGAAGATCGAAAATAGGTGATTCAGTCGAGTACAAACGAGCTTTCGGGTTTCGGAATTGGAAGAGCATGTACGAAAAATCCACGAGTTAAAAATACGCACGGTGAAAATGACGTGGAAATCCGCGTATTTATAAGAAAATTGTAATTAATACACTTCAGCTCGGCACGTGCCAACTCACCGAAAACTCGGCATGAATGCCATGTCAGCATGTTTGAGAGGTCCGAAAACCCGACACAAGGGGGTTTAGTGCAATTCAGGTTTCAGGTTTTGGGAAACACAAAACATAAAGCATGAGATGTTTAGATTTTTCACAGCTCCGAAAACCCGATACGAAAGACCAAATCGGACTTCGGGTATCGGGGAACATGTGGCACAAAACATGTTTTGAATTAGGCATGTTCCGATGCGCCGGAGGTCCGAAAACCCGATTTACTCAATATGAAGCGGGTTTCGGGTTTCGGAAAACAGGCGACACAAAGCATGTTAAAACTCATGTCGAACTGTCAGACAAACCCGAAAACCCGAATTTCTCTAAAAGATGCCATAATGCAAAATCAACTTCAAAATTTTTGTAGGGGTTATCTAATCATTTTGTCATGAACTCAAAACGGAGATAACAGCTGGCTCCAGTTGGGGACTTTCTTTGTAATACCAAAGGAAGAGAACTCAGAATATCTGGTCTCGCAGACCAGAGCCTTATCCATTGGGCTACGGGGTCAAGAAGAAAACCAAAACAAAACAAAACGAAGAAAGAAAGAAAACCAAAAGCAAACACACAACAAAAGTAAAATATGTACAATGCAAGAGAGCATCTTGCATTAATGGTGGAACAGATTTAGATGTTGTCCACTGAAAGGCAATGGGAGTAGCCCTCCATCTAGATATGATAGTAGGAAACTATTTTCGCCATTCAGCTCATAGATTTTGAAAGGTCCTTTCCACAAAGAATCAAACTTCCCGTGCATTCCTTTTTGTTCTCTTCTCTTATCCCAAAGCAACACCAAATCTCCAATCTGAAAGTTACGCTGCTTTGATTTTTTTTCAAAAATTTTCTTCACTCTGCTCTGATGATCCACGATGCGATCAACCACCTTGATTCGTTCCTCTTCTAGCCTGGCTAGGTACATAACCCTCTTCTCGATAGAATTCTGAAAAGCCGCATCTTCAACCGCTTTTGCTAACTGCAAGGCCGACAATTCTACTGAGATAGGAATTTCAGCATCAATCCCGTATAGCAATTGGAAAGGAGACATCCCTATGGCTCGCTTTGGAGTGATCCGATCAGCCCACAATTCATCATACAATGCTTTGTGCCATGTCCTCTGATTTTCATCCACTAGTTTCCTGATTATGGTAACCAAGTTCTTGTTGCTGGATTCAGCTTGCCCATTACCTTGAGGATAATAATCAGATGAGTGAGCCAGAGTGATGCCGAATCCATAGAAAAACTCAGTTAACTCATGTGATGAGAAATTAGAAGCATTATCAGCTACAATCTTATGAGGTACACCGAATCTGACAATTATATTTTCCTTAAGGAACTTGCAAACAACTTCAGAAGTTGCTTGCTTGATTGGTGCGGCTTCTACCCACTTGGTAAAATAGTCTGTAGCAGTCAGCACGTAATTATGTCCAGCACTGGAGGCAAGATTCAATGTTCCGATGAAATCAATCCCCCATTGGCGAAAAGGTTCTTCAATCACTACAGGCTTTAGAGGAAGAGCTGCTAGCTTGGGGCGACCAACGAAATGTTGACAAGCTTCACACTTGGACACCCATTCTACTGAATCCCGGAAGAGAGTAGGCCAATAGTACCTGGCCCGTAGGATCTTATAAGCTGTCATAGAGGATGAAAAATGTCCTCCGCAAGCTAGGCTATGGAAGGACTCTAATAACTTTTCCTGTTGTGATTTATCAACACAACGCAGGAAAACACCATCGATACCTCTCTTGTATATTGCATTATTCCACAAGAGGTATTTCGCAGATCTCAACTTGACGGTCCTCTTCTCCTTTTGATTTAAATGCGGGGGGCATTCACCATAAGTTAGGAAGAAAGCAATTTCCGTGTACCATTCATCGGTCATGCTCACGAAAAGCACCATGGGCAGCTCTGAAGAGGTGTCTTGAGTCTTTTCACACTCTTCTTCGGCATGATTTTCTGCAATTAATTGGCACATGCCCCTTCCTCGTACCAACTTGGTAGGCCCGATGTCCAAATCATACTCCTGAACTTTAGATATCCAGGTACCTCGTTGACTTCCCAACTCTTGTTGAGTCAGAATGGATTTAACAGTAGTATCAGGAACGAGAACGCGAGTATGGGAATTCAGCACATAGTACCTGAAATGCTTCACCGCTCGCACCACCGCATAAGCATGCTTTTCAATCTGCGACATCTTCAATTCATGCTCCTTCAACGGACAGCTCATGAACGCGATGGGAGCTTCGATGCCTTCCCCATTTTCCTGCATTAGGATGGCTGACACTGTGTGGGAAGAGGCGTAGCTGTACATGATGAAATATTTCTTGAAGTCTGGACATACTAAGATAGGAGCGCAAGCAACTGCCCTTTTGATTTCTTCAAATGCAATCTTCCCTTCTGCACTCCATCGAAATGGAACTTTTCCTTTCATCATTCCAAGGATATCCTTGGTTTTTTCAGTGAAATCAGGTACAAATCTTCTCAAGAAATTAACCTTTCCGAAGAAAGAATGAACTCCGGTTTTACTTGTGGGTAAGGTAAGACTCTGAATGGCTTTTACCCTTTCTGGGTCAATTTTGGTTCCTTCTTTAGTCACAATATGACCCAGCAGCTTTCCTTTGGTCACCCCGAACATGGACTTCTTGGGATTCAATGAAATCCCGTGACGTCTGCATCTCAAAAGTACTTGTTCTAAATGATCATAATGATCACTCCGTTTTTTAGAGAAAACGGTCAAGTCATCCAAATACACAACTATGACCTTGCCCATCAGATCTCTGAATGCCAAGTCCATAGCTCTCTGTAAGCAAAGGTACCCCATGGGGTTGTGAAGGCCGTCTTGTGTTGATCCTCTGTGGTTACCTCGACTTGATTATACCCTGAGAATCCGTCGAGCATGGATAGCATTTCTGATCCAGTAACAGTTTGTAATACCTGGTCCATGATAGGCAAGGGATAGTTATCCTTTAGTGAGGACTGATTCAAGTTCCGGAAGTCAACACAAATCCGGATCTCGCCATTCTTCTTCCTGACAGGAACAATGTTTGCAATCCAAGTGGAGTGATGGATTGGAAAAATAATCCTGGCATCTAACATCTTCTGAATTTCTACCAGGATAGTTCCTGAGATCTTGGGATTGTAATTCCTTTGCTTTTGTCTGTACGACTTCACATCAGACTTCAAAGGGATACTGTGCTGTACATCTTTGGGCTTGAAGGATTTTAAATCTGCATAAGACCAGGCCATCACATCGATATATTTCTTTTAAAGCGAAGTAAATCTTGCCTTCTCTTCAGGAGAACAACATTTCCCAATATTCACCATCCGAGGTTGATCAGACGAACCTAGATTGATTTGATCTACTTCAGAGGAAGAAGCTCCTTCGACTTGCCTTTTGTTTTGGATAAAACGGTCATGCTTATCAAACAAGCCCTCCAAAGAAACCAAACCTTTAGGTATCTTGTTGCCTTTCAGCTGGATAAATTCACCATCAACCTCCTGATATGGATCTGAAATAGTTTCACGGAAGGCTGATTCTGAACCTTCAAAATATAACTCACTGAAATTATTAGCCTTTTCTAGAAAAGCCAACACCTGTTGATCATCATTGAACTCTTGCCAATGAGTTACATTATCTGGGATACTGGGACGATACACAATCTCAATAGAGTATGTATCTTGCTTGAACTGAGGATGAGGAAGAAGAAGGGATGCAGATACGGCCAAAGAATCAGCCTTGTCATTATAATCTCTCAAAACTGCCTTAATAGAAAATGCATCAAAGCATTCTATACTATCCCAAACTTTATTCCGGTAATGTTTCAACCGATCATTTTTCACTTGATATATACCCCTGACCTGATTGACAATCAGGTCCGCATCTCCCTGAACCTTGAGATTTCGGATTCCCTTCTGTTTGGCCAATTCTAATCCTAATAACAGGGCTTCATATTCGGCCGTGTTGTTAGTATTATCAAATTGCAACTTGTAAGCTGATGGGAAAATCTTGGAGCTAGGAGATATAAGGACAACACCAGTGCCTGATCCAGAGGTTGAGCAGCTACCATCAAATTCGAGCATCCAGATAGCATTGGGATCTTCTTCTTTAACATCTACAATGGGTATCTCTGAAGTCATGAAATAATTCCCAAAGCTAGCATCTTTGAAAAGAATCTGAGCTTTTGGATCATCTGATTTGATCACCAAATACTTTGCCTGTGGTTCAGGATGAAGAACCTGACGAACCCCATTGACCGGGATCTTAGCTTTGGTCCAATCCATATCAATCTCTCCTCCGACGTCTTTACAAAATCCTCTACCCAAGAGGATACCGTAAGCTGCAGGAATGTCGGCAACCAGAATAGTCATTTTCACTCTCTTATCAGGAAAAGCAACAAATGCAAACTGTGCATCTTTGATTTGACCAATCAAAGTGACTTGTTTAGTTTCCATGGAATAGCACCATCCATATGACTTAGTCAAAGTAAGTCCAAGGGCATGGGCCACTTTTGCGGGCATAACATTATCAGAGGCTCCTGAGTCAATGATGCAATTGCTGAGTTTAAACCCATTTATAAGTAGAGACAAATAAAATGGTTCAATCTTTCCTGAGGAAGAAGCAGAAGTCAGATTGTTCTGTGGTGAGAGTTGAGTAGGATTTGGAAGGAGACCTTTTGAAGGTGATGGAACAGCCGCTTTACTTCTGATGAACTTGGCCAGCTTTTCAAACTTTTCAGGATTCGACTGAAGGTATTCTGCTTCTGACATTTGAATTTTGGTTCTCTTTACATGATCAACAATGTCAAAAGCAATATAAGAAGGAATGATGGTAGGCTCAGTCCTAATTACATGAGCTTGTGCCGAGGCACTGATCTTAGGAGAAGGAGAATAAGGAGCAGCTGCCTTTTTGGTAACCTCTCTTTCAGTTTGCGCCGAAATAGGGGTACCCCTCTTAACTATGGATATGGGAGGTTCCTTATTCTTCTCCTTAGTGTTTTCAAGAGGTTTTCTGGGATTCTGAGATTGGGACCGAGTGAAGACAGCAAATGACTGACCATCTAGCGCACATTCATCTTCATCGTATTCCAAATACCCAATGCTGGAGTCGCCAGCTGACTCGTCATAAGACTCATCAGCATATCCTGAAGCTTCGAAAGCCTCACAGGAATCTTGTTCTTCTGGTTCATCTTCTTCATCAATTATTTCCACTACTGCATTGACGGGAGGAGCTTCAATTGCTATTCTCGGTTGAGCAGGAGTTAACCGTGGCCTATCTCTGGCAGGTGCACCATTATTGTTATTGAAATTCCATCTAGGGATATCCCGATACGGAACATTGCTCACCTGCTGGGACATTTGCTTCTTTAAAGCAATCAAATCATTAGCCATTTTTTGAAACATAGGATCTGTGTTACCTTGAGAAGAACCTTGATTTTTGAGTTTGGGTATGTCTTTCTTGATCCTTCCGGCCAAGATGAGATCATCCTCTATTTCAGTAGCTGTTGACTGAGTAGTAGCCAAATCAGGGATAACCGACCTTCTTAATAAAAAGCTTATATGAGGAGGTTGAGCATTGATGAAGAAGCATTTTTGATTTTCCGGAGTAGGTACAGCTATTTCTGGAATCTTTCGGATCAGCTTGTTGAACTTTGCCAGGAATTCCCACATAGGTTCATGTGATTCCTTCTTCATATGCGTGAGCTGAGCTAACAAAGCATGGGAATCTTCGGCTGGTTTGAAACGTGCTTCGAACTTAGTCCGCATGGTAGCCCAGTTTGGAATGCATGCATTCGGGAGGTGATAAAACCATTCAGCTACTGCACCCTGCAACGTTTCAATGAAGAGTCAGACAGAGACATCTTCATGGGCTACTCCGAGAACACCGCATGCAACAAAGAAAGATGCAATGTGCTCGTCAGGATGCTGCTTCCCATCCCCATTGAACTTGGGAATGTTTTTACGTGATCCACGTGGTAACTCGTGCAATGGAGGAGTCAAAGAAAGAGGACCAATAACTGCGCCCCAAGGCACAGGTTGAATCGCCATCCTTCTGAAAAGAGTGCATACAGGGATCCGAGTATCAGACAAGAGTAGTGCACGAAAAGTTGCAGATGCTTCCCGTTCCACAGGGATCCGGTTTCTCCGAACAGGTGAAGAACTTCTGGTTCGGTTAGAGACAATGCTGTCGGGAGAAAGACTGAAATTGTGCT
Source organism: Taxus chinensis (assembly GCA_019776745.2). NCBI lineage: Eukaryota > Viridiplantae > Streptophyta > Pinopsida > Cupressales > Taxaceae > Taxus > Taxus chinensis. The sequence continues at coordinate 605,254,750 of CM034155.1, read as the reverse complement.
GTTGCAATAACTCAAAGAGTGGATCAATTTAACCTTGAGCTCGGCGGGACCGAGTAAAGATCTTCCTGGCTAGCTTGAACTGAAAGGAGATCTTGTTGAAAAATAAGGCAAATACGGAGTCGCCAGACACCAAGAGGATAAGCTTTATACTATAGATCCGTATTCCCCAGCGGAGTCGCCAAAAATTGTTGGTTGGATATTTTGTCAAACCAAAATATGAGGTTCAACCATAGTATATGGGATCAAATCCCTCCTCAAAGACAGGTGAGGCTGCCTGCTTATTGCTAATCTAAAACACGGTAAACAATATATACAGTATTCACACTAATCTAACCATTGGGGGTTGGGATGAAATCCCGAAATCCACATTCACACGATTCAAGGGTATCTCTTTCGTAAATGAACTGGGTTAGAAACTGTTACAATGAAAGAAGCACAATAGAAAGGAAATGGGAGAAACGTATTTTCTTTCGAGTAAACACAGAGCACGAAATAATCATATGAATTTTAGATCACAAATATAATGTCTGAAATAATCAGAAACACTAAGATGCTATGCAAAGAATAGCTTAAGATCATGAACATAAGAACACTGTCTTAAGTAAGATATATTCCACAACACAAAGTCTGTAAAACAATATCGATTCCTATTCTTCAAAATGATTGAATGAAAACACAAAGTTTTTCTTCTTTCCAATAGCCCCTAAATATTCCAAAAAATCTCGACCCTTTGGAATGCATAAGTATCCCCTATTTATAACAAAAGAAGTAGAGATAAAATAGGGCAGATCCTAAAAAATAGCGTTTTAACAAGAGTTCTGTTTTGCATGATTCTCACGCAGGAGATCAAGTCAAAATATGATTCAAAAATGTGACGAAACCGAAATGAAAAAGACATGTCAATTTCAAGATTGAAATGACATGAAACGCTGGGACTAAATCTGAATCATCATCTTTTTCTCCTTCCTCTTTTTCTTCCTCTAGCTGAGACTGTTTGCTCTGAAATTCTTGGAACTTCCTAATTATGCCTTGCATTTCGTTCTCATCAGGTGCTGTGGAATGATCATTCCAAATTTCGCAGGTTTCATGAACATCACTGGCAGTGCCGGGAAGATTTTTCAATCCTTTGCTGAGCTTTCTTAAGGCCTCCAAACAATGCTCAATCCTTACAAACCGATCAATGATCTCAAGATCAAATCCAAGCATTGATTCATGCTGAACAGACTCTTGGAATTGTTTGAAGAGATCATCTGCTGATAGTATACCTGAGTTTCCTACTGACACCTTTGAACAAATCTTCAGCAACTCTTCTTCCAAATCACTTTTCCCATCAATCAATTTATCCCTTGATTCTCTCAACTTAGCGCAGGCTTCGTTGAGAATCTTCACCCTGAACCTGATGGCCTTGGTCAGCTGGAAATGCTTATCTGTATGAGGGAGAATACCTTCTTCGACCAAGAGATGTGTTGGTATTTGCTTTAACACTTGGAGAGCTTCATAAGTCAAATCAAGATGTCCAATTTCTTGAGAAATCTCCTCATCCATCTTTTCTCCATCTTTCTGAATGTCCCCCACAGATTGATGAACTTCCACAACACCTTGTATCACTTCCTTCCCCTGTTGGAGCAACCTTTGGACCCATTCATCGACCACCCTTCCTTGTTTAGCAATCTTCTCAATTGTAGGTACCGATGAGAAATCAAATCCGATAGGAACAGAAGAAGGTGGTATGGATTCAAGGGGTTTTGAGAATTTAAGCAAAACCTCTATCAACTGCTCCACTTTCTCCTTAAGCTCATCTCTGCTGTCCTTTGTTTCTTTCAACTTTTGGCACAACACGTTTATGGAATCCCGTGCACCTTGTTGCGCCCCTTCTGCTGTCACTTTCCCTAGAGCCACCCTGGTTATCTGATAATCAGAGGCTGTTATATCCTCCCTAGTTTTCTCAGTCGAGGGAGTGGAAATCTCTGCGAACTTATCTCCTGAAGCATCCACCAAAACCCTTGAAACTATTTTGGGCTTCTTGGCCGACTTTGCAGTAGGAGCCTTGAGTGAGCTGAAATCAAAAGTTGGTATGGGTACAATCACCTTCCTCTTCCTCGGAGTTTGCTCGAGTAGCCATTGCGGCGTATCAGAGGAAGTTGCACATGTTATAGAAACCGGTATTCTACTCTCAAGAGGAGAAGATTCTACTATTGGAGGAGGAATAGTTACCAATGTGGTAGTAAATCCAATAAAAAGAGGCACAGGAGGGGGCGTGTTGGTGATCACTTGGGTTCCAGCAGAGAGGGGTGAGAGTCCAGAGAAAATACTGGCCATGGCTGAAGAAGTGGATGGAGAATGAGGAGGTAGGAGTGGTTGTGAGGGAGGAGGTGCAGATTCAGACTCCAAAGCCTCGGATGCAAGAGACAAGGTCTCTTCAGTTTGATAATCAGCGAATGATGAAGCCAGAAGCTGGCTTCCTCCTTCTTCCAAATTAATTTCTCCTATTTCTGGTGGTGTTGGTGATTCTGGCACATCCACCGTTTCAACTGGAGAAATAATTGAAGAGATTTGTCTTTCTTTCCTCTTCTTGACAATCTTGACTTTTATAGGCGCCTTAGAAGACTTTCTGTCCTTTTCCTTTTTGGAGGGCCCCGCCTCTGAAGCATCCAACTTTGAAAACTCATCATCTTTAAAATTCATTCCCCAATAGGAGAGCCATGCTTTGGTGCGAGCAAGGATTAGAGCCGACCTACCCGTAATAGAGGCTTTTTCGCTAGCTGACCAATCAATAGGTGGGAAAACATATTGATCCTCATTTAGTCCATCATAGGAAAGATCCAAAACACTTTCATTGTCACCCGTACCTTCTGGTAAATCAGCAAGCTCCAGTGTTTGAATCTCAGCAATAGTCAATCTGCTATTATCCTTTCTGCGAACAGCAACCTCATTACGCAGATCCACCCAAATATCCTCTATGTTTGGCATGTGCAGATGCTGGGTTCCATATGCTCTGAGCACTCCTCGGATGTCAAAACCGTCTCGAGGATTCATATGCTTCTTCAATTTGTCCTGAAGTTCGTGGACAACATTTTTGACCTTCACTACTGTTGAGCAAGTGTATCTCCCAATAGAAATCGGGAAGGATACAGCAGCCTTATGTTTGCTTTGTTGGAATTTATGGAAATCCAATAGCTGCCTAACCAACTCCATTAATATCAGTCTATCCCCTGGATATCGGGGTAGGAAAAAAGGATCTCCCGAGTACATGACCACCCGAAGATATGTAAACTTCTTGAATTGTAAGAAGATACATCCCCATTTAGAAACTTCAGCCCAAACCTCATCTGAGACTCTTGTCTTCGTCAGCTCAGGGTTTACCCTGCAGATATTTTCATAGAAGAAGGCATCATTAACTCTCCTGAAATGGTCTTTGGACCCCTTCTTTGTCAATTGAGGGAAGTATTGATAAACCTGGTTCGCCGTTCTGCTTCCCTTGGTATTCAGCTCGGGATAGTTCCTCATCCCGGCTGCTGCATATGTGACATATGAAGACATAAAATTTCCCAGTTGACAAGACTGTTGTCATTTGGGAATCAATCTCATTACTGATGAGAGTACCCCAGTCGATCCCCTGCTGATTCTTCTTGATGATGATCATAAATTGATACATCCATCCTTGAAATACATTCGATTTGGGCAAACCAAAAACCCGACTCAGCAGGGTGATGATGTCATTTATTTCTTGGATGAAATCACTCCTGGGGATAATCCTTGGAAATCTGGACACAGCTGGTTTGGCCTTGATCAGGAAATTCTTGTTCAGGAAATCCAACAGTTGCCTAACCAAATCCATTAATATCAGTCTATCCCTTGGATATCGGGGCAGGCAAAAAGGATCTCCCAAGTACATGACCACCTGAAGATATGTAAACTTCTTGAATTGTAAGAAGATACATCCCCATTTAGAAACTTCAGCCCAAGCCTCATCTGAGACTCTTGTCTTCGTCAGCTCAGGGTTTATCCTGCAGATATTTTCATAGAAGAAGGCATCATTCACCTCCTGAAATGGTCTTTGGACCCCTTCTTTGTCAATTGAGGGAAGTATTGATAAACCTGGTTCGCCGTTCTGCTTCCCTTGGTATCCAGCCCGGGATAGTTCCTCATCTCGGCTGCTGCGTATGTGACATATGAAGACATATAAAATTTCCCAGTTGACAAGAACGTTGTCATTGGGGAATCAATCTCATTGCTGATGAGAGTACCCCAGTCGATCCCCTACTGATTCTTCTTGATGATGATCATAAATTGATACATCCATCCTTGAAATACATTCGATTCAGGTAAACCAAAAACCCGACTCAGCAGGGTGATGATGTCATTGATTTCTTGGATAAAATCACTCCTGGGGATAATCCTTGGAAATTTGGACACAGCTGGTTTGGCCTTGATCAGGAACTTCTTGTTCACATGTTTGATGCAGTCTTCCTGATCGTTGTCCCAGGCTTTCTGAGCTGACTTCATGTCCAACTCTCCATACTCGTCAAAATTAGGCAATTTGAGGAGGTCATCAAAATAACCTCCATCCAATTTGATCGCTACTTCACCTGTCTGACTTCTCACAGAACGAGACGCCGAGTCATAACTGGACGCACAAGCCAAGATGAATTCTGGACACTGAGCGGACATGGGAAGACCTGCTGCGAGAGGCAAACCACTATCGGCTATAGCTTTCATCCATGGATTTTGGGAGGAACTCCTCACCATACTCCATAAATCTTCAATGTCTATATTTTCTGAGTTCGGTGTCTCGGATGTCGTAGTTGCAATCAATATACGATGGAGACTCCACCTTTTTAAACTTGTATTTCATTCTTCCTGTCTTCTCGGTCTTTTCCTGAGATGGACCAGGGTCTGACATGAAGGATATCGAAGGAATAAAGTTTCGAAGATCAGAAGACACTGCTCACTGTGAGAATCCTGACCTGCTGGGATGTGCCAGAAGAACAGAAGAACCTGACACTAGCGAGGAGAGGATGTCCGGAAATCTTGAAAAACCCGACACGTTTGATAATTTCGGAACTTTGGGAAAGCCCGACACTTGTGTTGATGTCGGGAACTCTGGAAAGTCTGGCACGCCAAACCTTCAATATAATTTGGGTCTGCGACACTGCATAACAACCTTCAAAACCCTAGAAGACAAAAACAGGTTGTTTTTTGTTTGTATTTCCAACATGAAATCTCCTTTTAATATTCATGTACCAGGGACATAATAAAACTTTGAGGAAATAGCACCAAATGGTAATTTCAAAGAAATATACCCTAAAACCTAAACCCCGTTTTCAAAATAACTCCAGAAAGAAGAAGAATAAAAATCCCTCAAACCCGTCAAGAAATTGGGGGAAGAATCGACGCGCAATCAATCCACAAAAACTAGGAGCAAAGAATGGAGAGAGAAATACCTTAAACCAGAGAAAGGGAAGATCGAAAACAGGCGATTCAGTCGAGCACAAACGAGCTTTTGGGTTTCGGAATTGGAAGAGCATGTACGAAAAATCCATGAGTTTAAAAATACGCACGGTTGAAAATGATGTGGAAATCGCGTATTTATAAGAAAATTGTAATTAATACACTTCAGCTCGACACGTGCCAACCTCACCGACAACTCAGCATGAATGCCATGTCAGCATGTTTGAGAGGTCTGAAAACCTGACACAAGGGGGGGTTTAGTGTAATTCGGGGTTTCGGGTTTTCAGGAGGAAAACACAAACATAAAGCATGAGATGTTTAGATGCTTCACAGCTCCGAAAACCCGATACGAAAGACCAAATCAGACTTCGGGTATTGGGGAACAGGTGACACAAAACATGTTTTGGAATTAGGCATGTTCCGATGCGCCCGGAGGTCTGAAAACCTGATTTACTCAAGATGAGTGGGTTTCAGGTTTCAGAAAACAGGGCGACACAAAGCATTTTAAAACTCATGTCGAACTGTCGGACAAACCCGAAAACCTAAATTTCTCTAAAAAGGCCATAATGCACAAATCAACTTCAAAAATTTCGTAGGGTTATCTAATCGTTTTGTCGTGAACTCAAAATGGAGGATAACAATGTGTTAGGCATGGTCTATGCCCATCTAAAAGTATTTCAAGCCAATAAGGCCCGAGGAATTGAAGTAGAGATGTTCTCTGAGTACAAGAAAAAAGGTCTTCTGAGCATGGCTAAACTTCTATCCATTTGGAGTGGCAAGGAATACAATCTCCCAGGAGTACATACATGTTCCTTCATTAGAATATTTTTGGATGAAGTGCAGAAGCGAGTATGAGGTCAGAAAGAAAGATTTCAGCAGGTTATCAGCGCAACAAGTGTTTGACTTTTGATTAGCATGGATACCTATGGATCTTAAGGATGATGAGCCTGTGTTACTTGAAACATACCATTAGATGGAAGGAGATAGAGTTGTAGTTCAAGAAAGTGTAGGGGGATGCCATACGATTGAGGAAAGTTTGTCGCCATTCTGGTGAATACTTCAAATTGGCTACTGACAAAGGGATACTGCCTTGATGAAGAATTTATGAATCAAATCATGGGAAACTTTGGCACATGAAATTCCCTCAGAGAGAAGCATGGAGGAGAAAGCAACATAAGGCCTAAGAAGATTAAAGTGCACAAAAGTTCTCATTCGAAGGAGAAGATCACTTCTATGGCTATGATGTTAGTTCCCAGCTTCTCAGAATCTAGTACTTCATTGACTATTGCACCTCAGCAGGAAACTACCATTCCTTCATTGAATCTAACAACATTCATCTTTTCTCCTCAGCCACTCCATTCAGCACCTGTTCCTGAAGAAACATTGAAGCTGCAGATGGTAGAGTTTGAAAGAGCTTTGTCTTAGGATTACTTAGAGGATGGTAGCCACAATATTGTATCAGTTTCAGATGGAGAAGAATCAGAGCGTGAGATAGTGGTACACTCAACAAATTCTCATTCTCAGAGAAGTAATTTCTCAGAATGATTGACTTCACAGTTAGTTCTAGAGGCTAGAGAAGAAATCAACTTGGAGGAACACGACTTGTAGCTGCTCTTGAGTCTAAGCAGGAAAGATAGAAAACATAAAGTTGCTAAGATAACTTTAAGGTTGATCATTGAGGAATAAGGACAGAAGTTTGCTGAGATGTCAGTTCCGACAGAAGGGAAGAAGGAGGATGAGCTCACGACAGAAGACATAATAGTAACCAGAGTACCCATTGGTCAAGCCACCATAGAAGGATTGAAGTAGGACACACAGAAATTGATAGCTGCTCTATTCCTTAGGCTTGATAGAGAAAAGTTGGAGAAAATTTAACTTGAGAAGCAACTATCTCAGTTGTGCGAGATCATTGCCAAGGTTATTAAATATTCCACTCAGCCCATTTCAGCACAAAAAGTAGGTGAGTGATCATCTGATGTAGTAAATGGAAGATGCAAATAACCAAGTTAAAGCTATCGATGAGTGGAAAATTCTGATCATTCTTCAAGCTTCTGTATAACTCGAAGAGGTGCCAACCCACCTGTAGGTTATGAAAGATGCATCAAATAGCTGAAGCAACTGGTGACAAGCACGATATATATGAACACAGTTGCTGAGAATAACCTAAGTACTTTGGCTGAAATAAATAAGCTACTAAGAGAAGTGTTGATTGTGGAACAGATTGTACTTGACAGATCAATTGAGAAGGAGAAGCATCTTGATTTTTCAGTATCTTTTCATTTGGAGATATGTAGAATTATGTTGAAGAAAATGTAGGCACTTGAGAGTATGACATCATCTTTACCAGACAATGTCATTGCTTTCACTCATGAGGAAGTGGACGGGAATGTTACTTCATACACATGGATCATTCCTAGCAAAGTGCCTAATTCCCTGGAAGGGTCTCTTCTGATGGTGCAAGGGAGAATTGATGGAGCTATTATTAAGCCTTTCAAGATGAATTAACAGTCAGATATTGAGAAGTTTGGGCCTAGCTTGGAGGAGGTGGAAGCATGTATCATGGTATTAAATGAAGGCTTGTTGTAGTTTAGGACAGAAAAGGAAGCTGTGGCTAAGACAGATGGGAAGATGTTGAATTACATATTGGACAAGTATATTCAGTATCAAAACAAAACGAAGATATAGATGTTACAGTTGGTATGTCTTTCTTCTTCTACTTTTTCTTCTTCTATTTTCCATGTTCCCAGATGTAATTTTCAAACTTTAAAGTTATTGGTTTTGATACCATTACTTTAAGTTATGTGGAACAATTCTATTAGTTAAGTGACAGATCTGTCACTTGAAGAGGAATTAGAGGAAGATGATTTCCAGATGTTATCTTTTCCTTTTGTTTATGTTTCAGTTTAATTGAGTTTCCCATTTGTACTTTCCCTTCTACATTTTATAAGTAGGAGAAGAACCTTCAAGTTAAGGATCATAATTTTTAAGCAGCATTCTTGTGTTCTAGCTTTGTGCTGAAACCCTTGATAGCCACTTGAAGCAAAGGAATACAAAGGATCATATTTCTAGAGAACTTTGTGTCATGCTACATTTTTTTTCTAGCTTTTATCTCAGATCTTCTAATAAACTTTGTGTTATTTTAGATCTAGATATGGAGTTGCCTTTGTTTATAATTTTATGTGTTGATATCTATTGGTTTTCTTCTATGTGCATGCAATCAACTCTATTATCTATGATTGGGTTGCACATCTTCCCTATTTCTTCCCTGTGTTTTATTATTTCCTTTTTCTATAAATATTTCCTTTCTTTAAACATTTTCTTACTTGCTGCAGAGCTATACAACTATGGTTCATGAGCTGCATAGTTAAAGTAAAACCCGCATATAGATACTAGCATATTTTAATTAACAAATATGACATGGGAGCCTCACCGGTAAATGAGGGAGATTTATCTCATGACTGCCTAGGTTTTTAGCTATGCAGAAAATCTAGCCAACAGTTTTTGTCGAATCTGCTAGGGAACAACTATCTTTACAGATCAAAGCTTATCTCTTGAAGATCAAAGTGTTTTCCACATAACTCTCAACCTGGATGAACGTCTATTCACTTGATTTGTGAAGGCACAAGGAAGGAATGATCATTTCTTCAGGCTGCAAGATAAAATCAATTTCAATCATCGTCCTCAAATTAGAAGCCGCAGATCTAGTCTCTCACTAAGAAGGAGAGTGCATATTCATCTAGATCTGGATCATCTTAAGCATAATCCAGTGGCTGGAATTATTCACCAAGTCTACACAAGAAGAAGATGTGCCCTGCTCATCATGAATCAAAATTAGAACCAGATAATACCTCTCCCACGGGGAGTAGCTTTTGGGCCACTAAAATTGACTCCACCTATGCATGATTTACCCAAAGGATCCAGAAATAATTTTCCAAAATTCTTTGGAGATGGAAAGAAAAACCCAAATGACCATTTGGAAGCATTCTTCATATCTTGTGGTGTGCTTGCAGTGGAGCATGAAGATGTCTTGGTCAAACTCTTCATTGAGACTCTACAACACGACTTGGCTGCCTAGCTCCTAACACCATAACCAATTGGGTGACTATGCATGAGAAATTTTTGAAAAGATTCAATCCTGCAGAAGATGCTAGCATGTTGATTTCTCAACTGACATAGTTGAAGAAAGAGCCAAGTGAGAACATGTGGGACTTTATTGCAAGGTTCCAAAGGATTTTGTATAAAATCCCCACTTCCGGCTCATTGAGTGATGAAAATCAAAAGACGTTTTTTTTAAATGCTCTATTGCCCGAAGTTAGATATCAGCTGCGAAGGACAAGACCTATGAATCTACTTGAAGCACAAAATTCTGCCATGGAAGTTGAAGATGACTTGATCATGGCTGGAAAAAAATCAAACAGTCATCCTATAAGGTGATGGATCTTCTTCAAGTACTTTATATCCTTTGTTACAAGATTGGCTAATGATATGTTGCAAATCAAGAAGTAGATATCTCAAGCAGGAAATGTGACCCCTTCAATAATAGCTCCTACTCGGACCTTCAACGGTCAAAATAAAAATTGAAATAGACTTGTTGCTGCACCAAAATGGTTGGTAATTGAAGTTGCTCCAAGGAATAACTTGGAAAATAATGAAGAAGATCTAGGAATTGAAAAATAATTTGATGATGAAGACTTTGTAGATCCCGTTGACGACTCTAATATTGGTTACCTGGACTACGAATTTGACGACGTCTATTATGAATCTTTTGAAGATTCTAATGGTCACACATTTGTGGTGTTCACAAGGTCCGAGACACACCAAAATGCTGAAGCATCCACAAGCGACCAAAGAAGACAAAGAGAAGATCCTGGGTCAGATGTTACTATCCTAAAAAGAGGCAGCCCTCTTCCTTCTTCATTAGCACCCAAAGATAAATGTGTAAATTCTTTTAATTTGTAGTAAAGGGCCAATGCGTATCCGGCTGAAGCAAGTCAAGATTTTGACACCATTGATCAAATTAAGAAGAAAAAGGTCCAAATGTCAAAAGCTAAGTATCTGAGGGCATTTTCTGATCAGCTAAATAGATTGGTCAAAAGCTAAATATCTGAGGGCATTTCCTGATCAGCTAAATAGATTGGTCAAGTATGTGCAAAGTAATGGTCAAAACCCTCCAAAAAATAATAATTCACTGGTATCTTGTCAAGTCCAAATATTACTCCTCCAAATAATGTGGCTATAATTTCTTCTCCCTTTACTTCTTCTCCTACTACATCGGAAAGGATTGAGCCATTCTATGTATCATTGCTTATTAATGGATACAAATTGAGCAATTGCATTTTGGACTCTGGAGCTTCTGAAATTGTCATGCCTGCCAAATTTGTTGATGCCTTAGGTCTCAGATTGAAAAAAACCATCAAAAGATGCTATTCAATGGAAAGGCAAGTGCCTCTTGTTGGGAAAATCAAAGATGCACAGGAAGTGCTTGCTTCTTTCCTAGACAAAAGATTGAAGATGACTATTCTTGTAGCAGACATCCCATCTTATGGCATGCTGTTGAGTAGAAATTTCTGTAAAGAGCTGGGTGGAGAAGTAAAGATGGATTGGTCTTGTGTGCACATACTAATCAAAGGAGTTAATCAGAAGTTAAAACCTAAGAAGAAATGAAAGTACATAGTATCAAAGTCTGAAGATCCTAGATCTCAGATCTTGTTTCAAGAATCTGATCACGGAGTTTATTATCTGGAAATGGAGAAAGAAGAGGTTTAACATGTGATTCAAGAACCACATCAACTTGACAACAAGGTTTGGTCTCTAGAATTTGATGGTAGCTACTGTTCCTTTGGATCCGGTGCAGGAGTGACCCGTTCCCATTGTGACCCCTGCGTCCTATATAATCTAGAGGGGACAGATCCTTTTTATGTTTTGGAGGGATCGGGATACGAGATCTCCATTACCCCTTTCTCTCGATGCACTTTGAGAGAAACGGGTTATCGGCTTTAGCTTCTTAGCACCTTTTGCTAGGATAACAGAAAAGTCCATTGGAGTAATGGGGACTTTCCTCTTATGCTGACTCAGGAGCAGCTGTAGTGGATGAGGGAAAATGGGTCGAGACACTTGGTGGTGGCATCGAGAGAGAGGCCAAGAAAGTGCTCACGGGAGGAAGAGACACTGTAGGAGAGGTAGTCGTGGGAATGGAAGGGAGATGAGAGATGAGAGAAGAAATGATGGGGGACAGCTCCGCGAGAGAAAAGAAAATAGAGGAAGAGGAAGGGGAAACAATAGAAGATGGGGAAGAGGATACGACCAAAGTAATGGTCGCTTGAGCCACATGAGAAGGGGGAGAAGAGATGGTGGCAACCTCCATGGTTGTAGCAATGGCAACATCCTGAGTGGATGTGCCCATTTGAACATTCTTTGTCACTTATTTCTCTAGGGATGCCAAAGTTATAACCTGTTCCTATGCGGTGGAGGGAGGACTTTCAGGAGCTTCTTCTTGAGTGGAGCTCGATTCTCATTCTTTATCCTTGCCTTTACCCTTTGGCAGATGTTTCGGCTTGACAGGTGCGTTGCCTAAAGTTGACGTGGTGAAATCTACTCGAAGGTAGATAAGGCCATTCATTCTGCACCAATGTTCTGTTCGCCGCAATTTTTCCTTAACCCTTACCTCAATGGTCTGATGTGCCTTTGTTCTATCTATTTGGGAAAATGGCCAGCTGTCCCCATCTATGTCTAGATACACCTGATCAACTTCTTGATCAGTTGTTTGATAACCTTTTGGAACAATTGCCACGCCATATTGAATAATCTCTTCCTGGGCCAGGCGAGAGTGATCCTTCCTTCTAAGTTCACCCTCATGATATAGGTTGATGTAGATATCCTTGATCTGTGGAATGTGGATCGGATCGAGTTTTTCCTTAGGGAGGCAATTTCTTGGATCGAAGGTGGGCCTTTCCGGGAAATTGTGCTTTAGATTTAGCAGTTCTAGCTCTGTGAACATTTCCCAGGATTTGTTGTCGGAAATGCAGGTGTACCTACCCACTGTAAGGGGGAAAGGAGTTTCACCCTTCTTTCTTTTCAGGAACTTCTCATGGTATGTTATGAGCTTCCTGGATAGCTCCAACAAGATCAGCTTACGGCCTGCATACCTCGGAAATTTAGTGGGCTCCCCCAAGAAGTTAGCTTCCCTAACATAAGCGAAGGTGGGGAATTGGGTAAATAATGTGCCCCACTTCTCAGTTGTTGTGAGTATGCTCTTGGTCGTCTGACCATGAGTCATATTTGGCCTCAAAAGGTATATGATGTCGTAGAAGAAAGCATCATTGATCTTGGTAAACTGTGGGATGTTGTTCTCTAGCCTTAACTCTAGGTAGTATTCATATATTTTCACCTGAGGCCAAACCCCACATCGGCTTAGCGTTGGATAATCCCTCTTTGAGGCTGCAGCGTAGACCACGTAGGAGTTCATGTAGAACCTCCCCGTTGTGGTAAGTTGTTGGAGCTACTCAGAAATGGTGTTTCTTATGATCTCTGCCCACTTAAAGCGCTGATCAGGCACGTTCTTATTCATGGTTTCTAGGTACCTGAGCATCCATTTGTGAAAGTAATGGGCATCAGAAAGCCCAAATACTCGGCTTATAAATGTGATGGTATCACGTAGTTCCTCGGAGAAGTCACTACGGTGAATAACTTGTGGCCACCTGGTTATCACCTTCTTATTCTTCAAATATACTTTGTTCATCAGCTGCATGCATTTGTCTTCGTTATCCTCCCACGCCTTGGTGCAGTCCTCTTGGCTCACAGCCACAAAATTTTTGTGATGGGGAATACCTAGCATGATGTCGAAGTGCTAGGCAGTGAGGTTAATTATAACCTCTCCCTTTTCGTTCTCGACACACCTTATGTTTTTGTTATAATAGCGGGCCACCACCATCATAAACTCATTATTTACTACACTGATGAGGATCCCCCCAGCAAAATTCAGACAACTACCTACCAGTTTGTCCATCCAAGGACTGCCTGTGACCTTCTTGGTTCTGGCCCAAAAATCATCCATGTCGATGTGGCCAAGTTCAGAATCTCTAATGTCTAGGTCACATTCTACCTGGGACTCGGGCATTCTAACCCTTTGATATTTATATTTCATCTCTTCCTCTGTGAGCTTAGCCTTACCCTTTGACTTGGTTAAGATTTTGCTTGATGTAGACATATGTGGATCTGAGTTCAATTGCTGATCTACAAGAAGAAGGAGTGAAGTCCAACGCAGAAGAGCCATGTTAGCTATCAGATCTTCCATTAAAGCATTACAAAATGAGGAGTTAGCAATTTTAAGGCCTCTGGGCGCAGGGTGCAGGGACACTGCAGGGTGCAGGGACACTAGAGTGTTACAAGGAAGAAATCAGTGCCAAAGGGCGCAGGGCGCAAGAAATTTACATATAACATCATTGTTGTTGTAGACAAGAGTGGATTTGCACCATTTAAATGAAGTTTTATACTAGGCGCAAATAAGTTTGGTGCTGCATGGGAGCAGGATGCGCCAATAGCATAGGTAATTTGCATGTAACATGGAATTTTGGTGTGTCGAAGGGTGCAGGATTAATGCGTGTAACACTTACTTTATGTGCGTAAAGGGGGGATTTGGCGCGGCGTAGGAAAAGCTTGCATGGCACTTTTGTTGTTGTAAGCGGGATTGCACCTGCGTTGGGTTTAAGATTTACTTGGTTTATGCATGGCACAGAGATTTTGTGTGCTGCAATCAAGGTTGGTGCGCCTTCTTGGCGCGACTGTGTTTTCTGTGACAAGGGTGGTGATTGCGCCAAGAAAAAAATTGTGGCTCAGAACTAACTTTTAGGTTTTCTCTCCTTTCCTGATGGGTTTGCGGTCTTTTAGGCATCTTTCTTCATGGATTTAGATGGTGAAGGGGGCATAGCAAAGAAATATGGGTTCACTTTTTTGAGACAGAGTCCTCTTGGCCAGCAAATCTGGAAAGAGGGTGAAAAACGGCTTGGGAGGGAAGGTTTGAAAAAACGAGCAGGAGGGGTTTATGGTTTCCTCAGCTTTATTTCGTCAAACTTCACAACCAACCAACAAAACAAAAACACAAGAGAAGCAAGGACCACTTACCCAGAATATATAGAACGAGAGAAACGAAGTGGGGTCCACGAACGTGACACGAGGATGACGAGCGCGCTGACAGGTGCAGAGGAATAAATATTTTCACGTGTTTTTGATTGTGAAAATGACAGGGCGGATGTGCCTATATAGCCAAAAGTGTAATAAATATGTCAACCACCTTTTAAAGGGGCGCATCAAAACACATGTTGACATAGAAAACTTTGTGCCCTTTGGCGTGGATATGTTTTTCTCAACATGAAATTATCTGCTCCTTTGGCACAAATTTAGTACTGTCAACACTGGATTTTGAGCGCCTTGGCGCACCAATTAATGGCACAACATTTTTGTTGCTGACAGGATGGCGCATGCGCCTTTGCGCTAACAAGAAATACGCATCACGGGAAGGCATAATAATTGTTGTGTCAACACTCCAAAGGGTGCGCCAAAGGAAATAAAGGGGGCACAAATTTATCCTATGTTGCATAGATAAAAGGTGTGCCTAGCCAGAAAAGGACCAAAATGACTAAGTTCAGAAAACTAGATTTCCCGGAAAGGGATTTTACAACATTCCAAATGCTGAGTGACCTCGACGAGGAACTTGAACAAAATTTTGGTATGGTTACCTGTAAAATTTCCCTTGTCAATTTTACAGGATAATAGCTGGCGATTTTTAGGGACTATCTTTAAGCGAAGCTTAAGGGTAGAGAACCCCAGATCAACAAGTTCCTATCCATTGGGTTACAGAGTCAAAAACAAGGGCGACGATGAAATAAAACACACGATGAAAGCAAACACACGACAAAAAGCAAACACACGACAAAAAGAAAAATGTATAGAGGAAAGAGGAAGCTCTAATACCTGAATATTTTGAGATGTTGCCCGCTATAGGGAAGTGGGAGATCAGCTCCGTCTAGATACGAGAGATAGAAGCTATTCTCTCCATTGAGCTGCTTGATCTTGAAAGGCCCTCTCCATAGAGAATCAAATTTCCCGTGCATGCCCTTTGGCTCTCTTCATTTGTCCTACAAAAGGACGAGATCTCCTGTCTAGAAATCTCTTTACTTGGATTTTTTATCGAACAATCTCTTGACTTGATTCTGATGTTCAGTGATCCTGTCGATCACTCTTACTCTTTTTTCCTCGAGCTCTGCTAGATCATGATCCTCTTTTCAAGAGAATTTTGTAAAGTTTCATCTTCAATTACTCGTGCCAAGCGCAGAGCAGGAAGTTCTGCAGAAATGGGAAGTTCGGTGTCAATTCCATATAACACTTGAAAAGGCGGCATGCCGAGAGACCTCTTGGGAGTAATGCGGTCTACCCACAAAGAGTCATACAATGACTTGTGCCACGTTTGTTGATTCTCATCAACTAGCTTCCGTATAATGGTCACTAAGTTTTTATTACTGGATTCTACCTGACCATTTCCCTGGGGGTAATAATCTGAGGCGCGGGCCAAGGTTATCCTGTATTCATAGCAAAAACTAATAAATTCCCATGAGGATAAGTTGGAAGCATTATTAGCAACGATTTTGTTAGGAACGCCAAACCTTACAATGATATTCTCTTTGATGAAACTGCAAACAACCTCAGAAGTGGCATGTTTGACAGGTATGGCCTCCACCCATTTGGTGAAGTAATCTGTTGCTGTCAGGACATAACTATGTCTGGCACTCGATTGGGGATGGAGTGCTCCGATAAATTCGATACCCCACTACCTGAATGGCTCATCAATAATGACTGGCCTGAGGGGAAAAGCAGTCAATTTTGGTTTGCCAACAAATTGTTGGCAGAGCTCACATTTTGCTACCCAGGTGGCTATATCTTGAAATAGCGTTGGCCAATAGTACCTGGCCCAGATGATCTTGTGTGCTGTCATGGAAGAGGAGAAATGACCACCACAGGCTGAATCATGAAAATTTTCAAGTAACTTTATCTACTGTGGCTTGTCAACACATCACAAGAAGATGCCATCTATTCCGTGTTTGTATAAACATTCATCCCAGATGACATATTTGGCTGCTCTGAGTTTTATAACATGCTTCTCCTTTGAATTCAGATGAGCTGGGCACTCACTGTAAGTGAGAAAGAAAGTGATATCTAAATACCATTCATCACTAGTTGCGACAAATAGAACCATGGGTAGAGAATCAGCTTTCTCCAGCTGGCCGAGTGTTCCACCGATGTAATCATCATTTTCCTCAGGATCTCCTGAATCTTGGTTTTCAGCCATGAGCTAACACAGACCCTTGCCTCTTACTAGCTTGGTTGGTCTTATATCTAGATTGTACTCCTGAACCTTGGCAATCCAATTCCCTCGTAAACTCCCTAACTCATGTTGAGTTAAGATTGACTTGACTGTCATGTCAGGAACCAGAACCATTGTATGAGAGTTTAGAATATAATACCTGAAGTTCTTGACTGCTTTGACCACAGCAAAGGCATGTTTTTCCAACTGAGACATCTTTAATTCATGAGGATTGAGGGGAGAGCTCATGAACGCAATTGGGGATTCAACATCCTCAGAATTCTTTTACATTAAGATGGCCGATACAATATGTTTAGATGCATAGCTATACATGATAAAATCCTTGGAGAAATCGGTACATACCAGGACTGGTGCATGAGAGATGGAGGCTTTTATATCCTCAAATGATGCCTTTCCTTCTTCGTTCCTTCGGAAAGTTGGCGACACTTTCATCATGTTTGATATGTGGCGAGTCTTTCCAGCAAAGTCGGAAACGAAGCGTCTGAGAAAGTTTACTTTTCCAAAGAAAGAGTGAACGCTGGTATTTCTCATGGGTAAAGTAAGGCTCTGAATAGCCCTAACCCTTTTGGCGTCTATCTTCGTCCCTTCTTTGCTGACCACGTGCCCCAGCAATTTTCCTTTCGTGAAGCCAAAAATAGACTTTTTTGGATATAGGGAGATCCCGTGTTTTCAGCATCTATTCAATACTTGTTCCAAATGATCACAATGATCATTTCACTGTTTAGAGAACACCGTTAAGTCATCCAAATAGACTATGTTGACCTTCCCCATCATACCTTTGAAAGCAAATTCCATCACCCGCTAGAAGGTGGCGCCAGTGTTGGTTAAGCCAAAAGGCATCCTGCTATAGGAAAATGTGCCCCAGGGGGTAGTGAATACTATTTTCAATTGATCTTCATGCAAGACTTCAATCTGATTATAGCCCGAAAAACCGTCAAGCATGGACAAAATTTCTAAACCAGTTACTGCCTGCAGAACCTGATCCATTATGGGAAGCGGGTAGTTGTCCTTCAGGGACGCCTGATTCAAGTTACAAAAATCTATGCATATGCATATCTCGCCATTTTTCTTACGTACTGGCACGATATTCTTGACCCAGGTGTTGTGATGGATAGAAAAAATTATTCTCGCATCCAACATTTTTGTATTTTTGCCTGGATGGTACCCGAGACCTTAGGGTTATAGTTCCTCTGTTTCTAGTGAAAGGGTTTGACACCTTTCAACGGGATGTCATGTTGGACGTCCTTTGGCTTGAAAGACTTTAGATGGGCATAGGACCATGCTAACACATTGTTATCTCCATTTTGAGTTCACGACAAAACGATTAGATAACCCCTACGAAATTTTTGAAGTTGATTTTGCATTATGGCCTTTTTAGAGAAATTTAGGTTTTCGGGTTTGTCCGACAGTTCGACATGAGTTTTAAAATGCTTTGTGTCGCCTGTTTTCTGAAACCTGAAACCCACTTCATATTGAGTAAATCAGGTTTTCAGACCTCCGGCGCATCGGAACATGCCTAATTCAAAACATGTTTTGTGTCACCTGTTCCCCAATACCCGAAGTCTGATTTGGTCTTTCGTATCGGGTTTTCGGAGCTGTGAAGCATCTAAACATCTCATGCTTTATGTTTTGTGTTTCCTGAAACCCGAAACCCGAATTACACTAAACCCCCTTGTGTCAGGTTTTCAGACCTCTCAAACATGCTGACATGGCATTCATGCTGAGTTGTCGGTGAGTTGGCACGTGTCGAGCTGAAGTGTATTAATTACAATTTTCTTATAAATACGCGGATTTCCACATCATTTTCACCGTGCGTATTTTTAACTCATGGATTTTTCGTACATGCTCTTCCAATTCCGAAACCCAAAAGCTCGTTTGTGCTCGACTGAATCGCCTGTTTTCGATCTTCCCTTTCTCTGGTTTAAGGTATTTCTCTCTCCATTCTTTGCTCCTAGTTTTTGTGGATTGATTGCGCGTCGATTCTTCCCAATTTCTTGACGGGTTTTGAGGGATTTTTATTCTTCTTCTTTCTGGAGTTATTTTGAAAACGGGGTTTAGGTTTTAGGGTATATTTCTTTGAAATTACCATTTGGTGCTATTTCCTCAAAGTTTTATTATGTCCCTGGTACATGAATGATTAAAAGGAGATTTCATGTTGGAAATACAAACAAAAAACAACCTGTTTTTGTCTTCTAGGGTTTTGAAGGTTGTTATGCAGTGTCGCAGACCCAAATTATATTGAAGGTTTGGCGTGCCAGACTTTCCAGAGTTCCCGACATCAACACAAGTGTCGGGCTTTCCCAAAGTTCCGAAATTATCAAACGTGTCGGGTTTTTCAAGATTTCCGGACATCCTCCTCGCTAGTGTCAGGTTCTTCTGTTCTTCTGGCACATCCAGCAGGTCAGGATTCTCACAGTGAGCAGTGTCTTCTGATCTTCGAAACTTTATTCCTTCGATATCCTTCATGTCAGACCCTGGTCCATCTCAGGAAAAGACCGAGAAGACAGGAAGAATGAAATACAAGTTTAAAAAAGGTGGAGTCTCCATCGTATATTGATTGCAACTACGACATCCGAGACACCGAACTCAGAAAAAATATAGACATTGAAGATTTATGGAGTATGGTGAGGAGTTCCTCCCAAAATCCATGGATGAAAAGCTATAGCCGATAGTGGTTTTGCCTCTCGCAGCAGGTCTTCCCATGTCCCGCTCAGTGTCCAGAATTCATCTTGGCTTGTGCGTCCAGTTATGACTCGGCGTCTCGTTCTGTGAGAAGTCAGACAGGTGAAGTAGCGATCAAATTGGATGGAGGTTATTTTGATGACCTCCTCAAATTGCCTAATTTTGACGAGTATGGAGAGTTGGCACATGAAGTCAGCTCAGAAGCCTGGGACAACGATCAGGAAGACTGCATCAAACATGTGAACAAGAAGTTTCCTGATCAAGGCCAAACCAGCTGTGTCCAAATTTCCAAGGATTATCCCCAGGAGTGATTTTATCCAAGAAATCAATGACATCATCACCCTGCTGAGTCGGGTTTTTGGTTTACCTGAAATCGAATGTATTTCAAGGATGGATGTATCAATTTATGATCATCATCAAGAAGAATCAGTAGGGGATCGACTGGGGTACTCTCATCAGCAATGAGATTGATTCCCCAATGACAACGTTCTTGTCAACTGGGAAATTTTATATGTCTTCATATGTCACATACGCAGCAGCCGAGATGAGGAACTATCCCGGGCTGGATACCAAGGGAAGCAGAACGGCGAACCAGGTTTATCAATACTTCCCTCAATTGACAAAGAAGGGGTCCAAAGACCATTTCAGGAGGGTGAATGATGCCTTCTTCTATGAAAATATCTGCAGGATAAACCCTGAGCTGACGAAGACAAGAGTCTCAGATGAGGCTTGGG
Source organism: Taxus chinensis (assembly GCA_019776745.2). Taxonomy (NCBI): domain Eukaryota; kingdom Viridiplantae; phylum Streptophyta; class Pinopsida; order Cupressales; family Taxaceae; genus Taxus; species Taxus chinensis. The sequence continues at coordinate 605,234,506 of CM034155.1, read as the reverse complement.
CTGAAGTTTCTAAATGGGGATGTATCTTCTTACAATTCAAGAAGTTGACATATCTTCAGGTGGTCATGTACTTGGGAGATCCTTTTTGCCTGCCCGATATCCAAGGGATAGACTGATATTAATGGATTTGGTTAGGCAACTGTTGGATTTCCTGAACAAGAATTTCTGATCAAGGCCAAACCAGCTGTGTCCAGATTTCCAAGGATTATCCCCAGGAGTGATTTCATCCAAGAAATAAATGACATCATCACCCTGCTGAGTCGGGTTTTTGGTTTGCCCAAATCGAATGTATTTCAAGGATGGATGTATCAATTTATGATCATCATCAAGAAGAATCAGCAGGGGATCGACTGGGGTACTCTCATCAGTAATGAGATTGATTCCCAAATGACAACAGTCTTGTCAACTGGGAAATTTTATGTCTTCATATGTCACATATGCAGCAGCCGGGATGAGGAACTATCCCGAGCTGAATACCAAGGGAAGCAGAACGGCGAACCAGGTTTATCAATACTTCCCTCAATTGACAAAGAAGGGGTCCAAAGACCATTTCAGGAGAGTTAATGATGCCTTCTTCTATGAAAATATCTGCAGGGTAAACCCTGAGCTGACGAAGACAAGAGTCTCAGATGAGGTTTGGGCTGAAGTTTCTAATGGGGATGTATCTTCTTACAATTCAAGAAGTTTACATATCTTCGGGTGGTCATGTACTCGGGAGATCCTTTTTTCCTACCCCGATATCCAGGGGATAGACTGATATTAATGGAGTTGGTTAGGCAGCTATTGGATTTCCATAAATTCCAACAAAGCAAACATAAGGCTGCTGTATCCTTCCCGATTTCTATTGGGAGATACACTTGCTCAACAGTAGTGAAGGTCAAAAATGTTGTCCACGAACTTCAGGACAAATTGAAGAAGCATATGAATCCTCGAGACGGTTTTTGACATCCGAGGAGTGCTCAGAGCATATGGAACCCAGCATCTGCACATGCCAAACATAGAGGATATTTGGGTGGATCTGCGTAATGAGGTTGCTGTTCGCAGAAAGGATAATAGCAGATTGACTATTGCTGAGATTCAAACACTGGAGCTTGCTGATTTACCAGAAGGTACGGGTGACAATGAAAGTGTTTTGGATCTTTCCTATGATGGACTAAATGAGGATCAATATGTTTTCCCACCTATTGATTGGTCAGCTAGCGAAAAAGCCTCTATTACGGGTAGGTCGGCTCTAATCCTTGCTCGCACCAAAGCATGGCTCTCCTATTGGGGAATGAATTTTAAAGATGATGAGTTTTCAAAGTTGGATGCTTCAGAGGCGGGGCCCTCCAAAAAGGAAAAGGACAGAAAGTCTTCTAAGGCGCCTATAAAAGTCAAGATTGTCAAGAAGAGGAAAGAAAGACAAATCTCTTCAATTATTTCTCCAGTTGAAACGGTGGATGTGCCAGAATCACCAACACCCACCAGAAATAGGAGAAATTAATTTGGAAGAAGGAGGAAGCCAGCTTCTGGCTTCATCATTCGCTGATTATCAAACTGAAGAGACCTTGTCTCTTGCATCCGAGGCTTTGGAGTCTGAATCTGCACCTCCTCCCTCACAACCACTCCTACCTCCTCATTCTCCATCCACTTCTTCAGCCATGGCCAGTATTTTCTCTGGACTCTCACCCCTCTCTGCTGGAACCCAAGTGATCACCAACACGCCCCCTCCTGTGCCTCTTTTTATTGGATTTACTACCACATTGGTAACTATTCCTCCTCCAATAGTAGAATCTTCTCCTCTTGAGAGTAGAATACCGGTTTCTATAACATGTGCAACTTCCTCTGATACGCCGCAATGGCTACTCGAGCAAAACTCCGAGGAAGAGGAAGGTGATTGTACCCATACCAACTTTTGATTTCAGCTCACTCAAGGCTCCTACTGCAAAGTCGGCCAAGAAGCCCAAAATAGTTTTCAAGGGTTTTGGTGGATGCTTCAGGAGATAAGTTCGCAGAGATTTCCACTCCCTCGACTGAGAAAACTAGGGAGGATATAACAGCCTCTGATTATCAGATAACCAGGGTGGCTCTAGGGAAAGTGACAGCAGAAGGGGCGCACAAGGTGCACGGGATTCCATAAACGTGTTGTGCCAAAAGTTGAAAGAAACAAAGGACAGCAGAGATGAGCTTAAGGAGAAAGTGGAGCAGTTGATAGAGGTTTTGCTTAAATTCTCAAAACCCCTTGAATCCATACCACCTTCTTCTGTTCCTATCGGATTTGATTTCTCATCGGTACCTACAATTGAGAAGATTGCTAAACAAGGAAGGGTGGTCGATGAATGGGTCCAAAGGTTGCTCCAACAGGGGAAGGAAGTGATACAAGGTGTTGTGGAAGTTCATCAATCTGTGGGGGACATTCAGAAAGATGGAGAAAAGATGGATGAGGAGATTTCTCAAGAAATTGGACATCTTGATTTGACTTATGAAGCTCTCCAAGTGTTAAAGCAAATACCAACACATCTCTTGGTCGAAGAAGGTATTCTCCCTCATACAGATAAGCATTTCCAGCTGACCAAGGCCATCAGGTTCAGGGTGAAGATTCTCAACGAAGCCTGCGCTAAGTTGAGAGAATCAAGGGATAAATTGATTGATGGGAAAAGTGATTTGGAAGAAGAGTTGCTGAAGATTTGTTCAAAGGTGTCAGTAGGAAACTCAGGTATACTATCAGCAGATGATCTCTTCAAACAATTCCAAGAGTCTGTTCAGCATGAATCAATGCTTGGATTTGATCTTGAGATCATTGATCGGTTTGTAAGGATTGAGCAATTGTTTGGAGGCCTTAAGAAAGCTCAGCAAAGGATTGAAAAATCTTCCCGGCACTGCCAGTGATGTTCCATGAACCTGCGAAATTTGGAATGATCATTCCACAGCACCTGATGAGAACGAAATGCAAGGCATAATTAGGAAGTTCCAAGAATTTCAGAGCAAACAGTCTCAGTCTAGAGGAAGAAAAAGAGGAAGGAGAAAAAGATGATGATTCAGATTTAGTCCCAGACGTTCATGTCATTTCAATCTTGAAATTGACATGTCTTTTTCATTTCGGCTTTTCGTCACATTTTGAATCATATTTTTGACTTGATCTCCTGCGTGAGAATCATGCAAAACAGAACTCTTGTTAAAACGCTATTTTTTAGGATCTGCCCTATTTTATCTTCTACTTCTTTTGTTATAAATAGGGGATACTTATGCATTCCAAAGGGTCGAGATTTTTTTGGAATATTTAGGGGCTATTGGAAAGAAACAA
>CM034155.1:605155731-605230723 GCA_019776745.2 Taxus chinensis | reverse complement strand
GTATGAAGCTTTGTCTGAAGTTGTAACTTTGTCGTCAAATTCTTAGCTTCGTAGATGGTACACAATGTGCTCCATGCCTAAGAAGAAGTGGTTGCTTCTCGAATGTATTGCTGCACCTCATCAGAAAGACTCAGGGTGATGAGCATTAGCTTCTTTCGCATCATCCTTTTCATATTTTTCCAACAGATCATCGTCTGTGGGAGGGGCGTCTTTGCCAGAGACAATCCCCCAAAGATCTTCGAATTGAAGAATCGTCCGCATTTTGGTTTTCCATGCAGGCGAAATTTGGCCCTTTCAAGAGTTGGGCATCGGATATCAATATTTTTGGAGCAGACATTTTCAAAAACTCAAAAATGTATTTTATTTATTTATTTTCAAAAACGGCTACAATGCTTACTGAAGGAATCTGTCCCAAAGATGGGCTCTATAGGCTCGTGCAGTGAGACACCGACGCTCCTGTGGGTGTTCTATTTCGCATTCGTCATCTGCATCATAACCACGTTCAAGTTCTGCACGAATCCGCCGTGCTTGACATCGAATGTCGAACCAAAAATATTCCAACAGTCCTCGGTGCACAATCTCGTCAAAGAGAATGTTCCCTGGTGTTGTGTAGCTCGTTGACCAAGGAAAAGAACAGCCCAGTGGTGTCTTCATTGTCATTCAATGCCCAAATATTTGGTGCATTGCTCGCGGTGCTTTGTGCATCGAAAATTTGAGACATACGCGCACACACAGTTTTGCAATTTCCTGGCTTTGCTTACACATACAGGGGTTTGGATGGGATTTCACGTGGTTCTACAGGAAGTATGGTAAGTCACAAGCACGACTCTTTCTCAGAAATGTCTCCTTTCGTGGTCAATGTCCACGCACAGCAAATTCTTCTTCCACACAGGTTGCTGCCTTAAAATGCCAACATCTACACTACTCAGCACAGCAAATTCTCCATGGTCAGCATAGCAAATTCTCCACACTCAGCACAACAAATTCACAAGGTTCCACTCTAAATCTCCACGCACAGGTTCACCTCCATGCCAGCAAGTGCACGAGTCTCCCTTGGTTGTTCCAGTGCACAGCAAACAAAGATTTTGCTCCCCACGTTTCTCCAAAGCAGGTAGAGGACAACAAGCAAATATTTTGCTCCCCACGTTTCGCACCAGCAAAGAACATCAAACGGGGCACAGCAGGCTGAGTCTCCTCTTCACGCACTTACCTCCTTCAGCACCATGCACAACCCACAAAGAAATATGCCACGAACTGTTTTCTTTCCACGCAGAAATAGAACGGAAGAATTCAGGCTCCTACTCTCCTCCACGCATAACCATCTCTGATACTAATGATAGAGCACCAAATATAATGTATATATTGCTATATCAAATGATACAGAGCTCACGCCTTTATATAGGCTGAGAGGGAGGCAGTCGTGAAAGAAACGGTTATATAACTGTTCGTTAACAAGCAATAACAAACAACTGTATTAATTCGCTAACAAAATCTTTATGTAAATTGGCAATTAAGTGTATTATGAATATTGTATATTGGTATTTAAATTAAATTTTGAATGTTTATGTTCAAAATATTAAGGTTAAAATTGTAATGTGGTTGTTCTTTATAGATTACAATGAGAAAATTATTTTATTACTCAAATCGTGTGCTTCCTTATTGGCATGTTTTTTAGTGCCTAAAATATTTTCTTTAGTTAGATGTGAGGTCAAAAATTATATTTTTTAACTGCACATGGTTTGTCACATTCCTTTTTTATCTTCTTCTTATCACTTCAATTTATTTGTATATAATTTCTATTCTAATGTTTTTTATACATACTATTATCCAAAACCAGCACTAGCTATTTTGGTGTATTAAAAAGTCATGGTGTTGTTCTGGATCAAATAATTTGGAAATTTCAAGAAAATTTAGTTATGGGAAAGTCTCATTTTTTTTTTGGAAATTTTCCAGTGTTTTGGAAATTATCTTCCCTCTTACTAAGCTCTATTTCCCATGAGATAGTCATTTTTGGGAAAAACTCAAAAAAATCAGCTTTTGGTGGAACACAAGGAATAGTTCCATTGTTCCGTAGGTTCCCTGCATCTCCAACAAAGCTGCATTACAAAAGAAAATTATAGAATGAGATTTTTTGGGAACATAAGGAACGAATCTATATTTTTTCCATCCGCGATGACCTCATATGAGAACAAATTTGCATTGATCAAATAAAGATGTCGATTTGGGAACTCGTGGAACAATTATAACTCTCTCTTGGTTCTCCAACCACCTACCAACTTTGTGCAAAGAATAAAATCAGTAAAATTGGTACTTGGTAGAGTGTGATTAATTTAAATGTGATTTTTATATGCATAATTTTAATGTTATTATAGCAATAAACAATCAGTAATTAAGTATAGAAATAAACCGAAGAAAACTAAGAAATAAAATATGAAACCCTAATTGTAAGGAGGAGAAGAAGGTACTTAGTTGATTCGTAATAAAATCTAGATTTTACCGAAGTGCTAATAAGGTAAACAGAAAGGCAAGAGCATCACACAGAGACCTAGAAAAATGCAAATCTAGAGGAGCAGGGTGGACAGGGGTGTCCATAAATGGGTAGGAGTGCCTACAGATGCTACAAACTAGAAATAGGTGCTTGAGTCTATTAAAATGCTTGGAATTCCAACTTTTTAGGGTTGCAAGTTGTTCGTTGTTGTTCATTTTGTTTCTATGAAGCCACACAAAAATTTCCAAGCTCACTAGAAACCTGCAATGAAGTAAGAACCTGCAAAACTCTCAAATAGACATCAAATCCCAAAAAAGTAAGATGTAGAATGAGGGTTTGGACTGTCATCAGCTGTCACAATGGTGAAATTATGACTGATCATTGCACTACATATCAGACCCAATGTAGTTCTCTCTGTGTGTGTGTGTGTGTGTGGAATTGTGCCCTAGGTGGCTTTTGTGTGTGTCATACTTGATAGTGAGTAAATAGCTAGATGTAAATAAATGTAATAGATGTGTGCATGGAATAGAATGAACTTCCATCCTATGAAGTGGATGCAGAATGACCAGCCCTTGTGTCCCTTGTGATGGATTCTAGAATGGATTCTTTGATGCTCTTAGATGCTTGATGGTTGCAACCTTAAGTGGTGATAGCTAATGCTTAGTGCTTGGTCCTTTATTATGATCGTATAACTTTATATTTATATGGTTCCTTTGCTTGAATTTCATAATTAACTTCGAAAAGGCTAACTACCAAAAAGATAAGATGCTCAAATGGCTAGAAAGGACCCAAAAAGTGTGATAAAAGTATAAAAGAGTTAGGGGCACCCAGGGGATGAGGGCGTCGAGCACTAGCATCCAAGATAGGCACAAGTATCCAGGATGATAAATGTCGAAGTATAAAAAGGAATATTGAGAAAGTAAGGGTGCGAGACCAAAAGTAGCTACAAAAAGAAGAGAAAGGTGACCAAAGACATGGGTTAATTAGTACTTTTCTTACTTAGGAATCATGTGAATAGTAGTATGCAACCAGGACTAGATAATTACCCAAAGTGTGTGATTTAGTGTCTACATTTTCCCCCACTTTATGTTGGTGAGTGGAAAGATTGGTAACATAAATTAGATAGAGATGTATAGCTGATAACCATGTAGATCGATATAGAAAGAGTGTGTCGAGGGACAAGACAAAGCGTGGAGTAATAAATCATGAAGCATGGATACTAAGGATGAGGAAATGTAAAAAGTGATTAGATGATGAACCTAGGGTGGAAACACATGTGTAGATGTCGCAATGTGCCTGTTGTATTATTTAATGTCAATATTGTTGATGTTGTTGTGATGTTGATGTTTTTGTGAGGTTGAGTGATGTTGACTATTACTTTCCTTACGGATGGACCTAAAACATAGAACAACAAACAAGTATTCAAATATGCATGTATATGTATAAACATTATGTAAATTTGAATGTAAAAATGGTGAAAATGTGAAAAAAGAAACATGTGCACCTGATCCGTGATTAGAAAAAGAGTGTAGAAAGGATCCTAAAGCTATTATAGATGAACAAATTTTTCAGGAAATCTCATGCCAGTTGCACTGGCCACGAGTTTTTTGGTTTATCTCACATCAATGATATGGAATAAGTGTAGGGAAAAAATTTCGATGTTATCTTCAAACCTTTAACCGCTTCCTGTAATGTATAACACCACTGGAGATGGTGTGCATAAATTTAAATACTAAGGATTATATGCCATGTAAAATCCATTGTGCATAGTTCTCAAGAATTTGCTGAAATATCAATCGTTGTGTAATTGCCCCTAGTTATAGGCATCTAGGAAGGGTCACTCTGTGTTAAGGACCCAAGTCTAATTTTGAGCCTTGAAACTGAAAAGTGTGATGTACAGATACCATGTTGTGTTATGTATAATGCTTTAAGGGGTGATTGCTTCACCCAATTGATGCCCCCCTCGTTTATGGTGTATACTACATCGTTGAAGGAGTATACGACCCAAAGGAGGACCAACCATTTTGATGATATTGTGCCCTACAAGGGGAAGGGAATGTGCTTGTTAGAAACCAAGGAACACACAAAAAAAGTGGCTAGGAGACAAGTGTTAGTACAAGAAAAGATAAACATGCATGTAGAAGATGAAATGTGAGATAAGTAGACAATGTGTAAGCTAAGACACAAGACGATACTGCAAAGATGTAAGAAGACAATATAGACCGTGACAAGTGGGTTACAGACATGGGACACCACTCACGATGTCACAAGAAAATCAAGACCAAAAAAATAAAAAGAAGACAAGTGTGCACACAAGACAAAAGGAAAAGTCCGTAAACAGTGGAAAACATTGATAAGCAAGTACAAACAATGTAACAAACAACCATGGTAGCAAATAGGGGTGTAAAACAAATGCTTCACATGAAGCACCCATTAACATGTTAGAAAGATATAAATTATATCAAAGCATGTATAATCTGATATAGTAGTGTTCTATGAAACAAAATGAAACAATAGCACATGTAATGTACAAAATTGGAAGACCCCAAGAACCATTTTTGGACTGGTAATAGGTACTATGCCAAGCATAAATGTTGCATGTAATAGATCTGTATGATATACAATCACAACTAGAAAGAAAGTGAATGATCATGTGTGTATGATAAAGATAATGACATATAATATATCTAGCTAGCATGTGTAATAAGATGTGCATGTAACAAATAAATGTAAGAAATACTAAGTGCATCCACGATATGTAGTATCTTGTGGAATGTAGAATAGATGGAATGGAATGTAGAGTGAGAGTGATACGAGCCGCATGCCTCCTGAGTGAATGGATTTGTATACAGTGAGGTTTATTTATTTATGCCCCCTTAGCATTCAATAATGAACTATGAATGAGAGTGCGTCATCGAGAAAAAATATGACTTGTGTATATGCAAAAGATGTGAGAATCAAAGCGCAACATGTAGAGTGTAAGTGTGTAAGTGAATGATTGAATGATTGAATGATTAAACACGTAAGTGTAGTGAGTTTCATTTCAGTTGTAGATCCCCAACATTTGAGTATGGACCATGGGACTAGAGTGTGTCATAGGGTAGTGTATTATGTTGGTTGCATGAAAGTTGTGCGGTGTTTAGTTGATTATTGATGAAAGAGAATAATTGTAGAGTCGTTGAGTATGTGATATGTATTTTATAACATGTTATATTGATTATGTGCAAGAGAGATGCGTTGTGTTTATTGTGCGTAAGAAATATATTTTTGTGAGTGTGTTGATTGTATAGTAAGATGCACAAGATAAATATGTCGTAAGAGCGTCGTATGTGTAGTGTGTTATAGACACGTAGATTTTATAAGAGGTCTATGTTAATCTCGCATAAGAGAAATGTGTTGTATAGGAGATTGATTGTGGAATTTTGTTATTTGTTGTATATTGTAAATATTTCGAGCATGTAGTAGGGTGTATTATGTAGTGTGGTGGGTGTTTTGTATTGTGTGTGAGCTTCATGTGTATAGGATTCCCTCAACGGTCAAGTGTGAACCAAAGCATGAGAGTGCGTCATTGGGTAATGACGATATGATCGAGTATCAAGATGTATGCGGTGTATGTGATAGACTATATGCAAAGTGATAAGAGGATGAGATTATGATCGATGCTAAAGGGGGTGAGAAATAAGTGATGCCGCCAATGTATGAAGGATGATAATATTCAAGTAATGTCATCAAAAATATTCTCATCGTCATAATCAAAGCCAAATGGTGAAGGATTTGAAACCTGATAAGCAATAGTGTCATATTGGTAGCGTAAAGCACCATCTAAGCATAATTTGTACATGCCCATAGTGTATTCCTCATCAATAAAATGAGGTAATGGAAACCCATGTGCATACCAACGAGTGAGATTAGGTGAATAGCTAAGGAATGAGTCATTGTAAATTAAAATGTAAGCAAATGGCATGTGGAAAGGTATATCATTATGATCAGGATCTAACGTGCCCCCAAGTAATCAGGTGAATATTTCCCGAGTGTAAGTGGAGAAGTGCGAGGAGCACACGTAAGAAATACAGTGAGATAGAAAATGTGAAGACCATAAGCAATGGTAATGGAGATAGATCCATAATAGAGATGGGAGTCATGAGATATAGGTGAAATGTCATCGATGAAAAATCCTAGCCTAGCCAATCCATTATGTGTGCATATAGATTTATACATATTAGGATTAAATGGAATATGATCCAAATAAGAGTCATTCATGAAAAGTGTGCATGTAAATGGAGGGCATGCTAATAAATATTGCTCATGTGAAGGTACAAGGGATAGATTGATGTCTATGGACTTGACAAGCCCCCGATAAAGAATCATATCTATAGTAGTAGTAGGTGGAGGTGTTGGCATAGATGAGATAGTATATATCATGCAAATATCACCTTTAAGCGGTTGAAAATGAGGTGGAGTATCCACAGGTTGGGTTCATCCGTAGTATCAGTTCTTGGAGTATGAAGTGTAGTATTTGGATCATGGTCGCAATATTTGTATGGATGACAGTCACAAGGAACGGTATACTTGATGCCCTCGTGTATGAATTTAACACAATGACGTAATGTAGAGGGAACCACTTGCATGGCATGAAGTAAACAGTTGTATGAAATGGGGAATTCAATGAAAAACAAAACCATGTTAAGAGTTTTTGGTCTAACCGTAATAGGCATAGTAATGTGACCTAAGCATGGACGAACAGAGAAATCATATGCATGAAGAGAAAGACATAATGGACTAACATTAGCATTTGAAAGGCCAATCTTTTCAAGAAATGACATAGGACAAATATTGAGTTCAGATCCATTATTAATTAAAGTACGCTTCACACACATTATAAATGTGAATCATGATATGCAACGGTGGATCATTGTCAAAAATAGTAAGATCGACATTAGGATTAGACGGGAAAGCAATACACTGAGAAAATGCATCGACAAAAATTTGATATATTGAATCTGGATGCATATTAGTAGGAATGCGAGTGGTTGCAAGGAGAGTCTTGAACCTATCTCTTAATTCAAAATTAATAAGCAAGAAGTAATTAGTTGAGATACTCATGATGATAAGACCCTAGAAAGATGAGCAATATAGATCCTAGGAGCATGTAGATCAAGTTCAGGTTCACCAACATGATTAAGCTAAATGTGATGTTTATAATATGCTTGATTTGAATGCTATTGTAGCAGTAAACAATCAACAATCAAGTACAAAAATAAACCCAAGAAAACTAAGCAATAAAGTATGAAACCCTAATTGCAAGGAGGAGAAGAAGGTACTTAGCTAATTTGCAATAAAATCTGGAGTGTACCAAAGTGTCAACTATGTAAATAGAAAGGTAGGAGCATTGCATAGAGACCCTGAAAAATGTAGATCTGGAGGAGCATGATAGACAGGGGCACCCAGAAAGGGATAAGATCACCCACAGGGGCTACACACTAGAAATAGGGACTTGAGTCTGTGAAAATGCTCAGAAGCCAAACTTTTAAGGGTCGCAAGTTGTTCATGTTAGGAAATTAGTATTTACAATGGGTAAATATCATTTATTGTTACCGTGAGTAAATACGGTAATATAGTTAGTAAGTAGAATTGTTATATTGTTGTATATAACAATTAAGTATGTACGTTGTCCAGGATGAATTAATTAAGAAGTTTATGTGAGTCTGCTCTGTGGTGATTTTTGTGCAAATCCTAAACCAAATTTTCATTTGGTACGAAAGCAAAATTGTCTTTGTAAATTGTGCCTATGATGGAAATATAATGCAATTGCAAGGGGAAACAATTTATTTGGAAATGCCCATGTTGATGAGTCTTTTATTCAGATGTCGTTGGTAAATTGTGGGTTTGATATAATAATCGCAGCCTTGGCATTTTGTATAGACTTTCAGATTTTTTAATTTTTTTATAATTCAGCCTGTGAATACTTCAAGATATCCTGCACCTGGACGTGTTCAGCCTGTGAATACACTACAGATATAAGAGAATCTTCAATTCGTCTGCACTATTTATGGTACGTTAAAATTCAAAATCCTGGATCTGTGCATCGAAGTATGTCTTCCCTTGCAACGTGATCAAATTTTTATCTTGTCTGAGAAGTTGGGTTTCTTGCATTGGGAAAACTCTTCCTTCCCAAAACGCATTCTCTGCCGGCGCATCTTCATTCTCACCAAGTCTATCAAGATTATCGGCTGGATTTTCATCTAAGGCCCACTTTACGGTTTTGATAGTTGAATACTCACCAAATAGAGACCAGGATTAACGCATACATGGTGTGGGTGTGCTGCGCAACAGTTAGCCATTCGATCTAAGTAAGCAATCTGATATCAGCATTATTCTACATGCATTGAATTTGTCCTACACCATTGCTCACTCACCCCATAGATTTTTATACATTTTTTTTTGCATTGGTTCAAATTATTTTTCGTTCATTCCAATTTCCATCTTGCTCGCCTCAGAAAGCTTCGATGCCTTGAATTTCGTTCCACCAGCCTTAACCTCTGGCTTCAACCTCTCCAATCGAGTTGTTCACATCTGTCTCTATGATCTGAGCTTCCCTAAGAGCTCATACCTGCATAGTTATTCAACTTGTTTACTCCCGCCTTTCACCATCCAATACTCAAACCTCCTTGTCATCTCAAGCTCGCCGATCTCCATTGACTACCGTATGTCTACTTTAATTAAAGTTAACATCATTCAATGTTAGTCATATATAAGATTACTCAAGTGAATTGGTCTAGTTTATATTCTTAGGTAAAGAGTCACTTAATAGATCAATTATAGTAGTTGAGTGTGAGTAAATTATTTTAATGGTCAATATCATAATCTGATATTTGGAATTTGTTTTTACTTTTGCAATTTGTAGAAAGTAATTAAATATTACTTTCCTAGTAATAGATTTTGAGTTTAAAGTCAATTAGTCACGTATAGTAATGTTGAGTCATTTTCTTTATCAAAATTATTTTCATCAAATGTCATTATGTAGACACAAAATCACGCACTTACTATTACTTTTATACCGCCAAAACATGTTATTTTATATGTGGATCTTGCGTAAGAAAAGTATTCACTAATGACCCATCCACTAGCCCTGTCATCGATTAGTTGGTCGTCGTCGTCATTTATCTTGCATAATCATCAATTGTGTACACAGTTCTGGTCGTCTTTCAAGGAGTCTTAAGTGTTGTTATTTGGTCATTTTTCGCCTCTAGTCTTTGACTAGGGCGCCTAAGGTAGAACTAGGGTGCCTATGGGCACCCCGATCCTTATTTTTAGGCGTCGTGGTCCCGACAACACTTAGGTCTAGTTTAGAGTTTCAAGGTCTGTCTTTATAATTTTCCCTTGCATTCCCCTAGGTCCTACTTGGCATGTTGGGTCATTAGTGTCTAAATTTGAGCAAGAGATGCCTTTATAAACATAACATACTTACTATCTTATGGGCGGACTATCTACTATCAAGGGCTAGCTATCTACTAAGGTAAGGGACTGAATTTGGGAACCATTATATCACACACACTGTTTAGGAAGGGTTGTATTCATTATATTCCATCCACCATTTACATTTTTCATCTATTTATTGCCCCTATCTCTGCGCCATTGGCGCTAGGGAACCCTAGGCACAAAATTGCACACACAAGCACACAAAACTACATTGAGTCTTGAATGTAGTGTAATGCTTAGTTGTAAGTCCACCATTGTGACAGCTAAGGTTAGCCCGACCCCTTGATATGCATCCTTTGTTTTTAGGGATTTGAAGCTTTGTATGGGGTTTTGCAGGTAGATCTTCATCACAGGTTTACGATGACATAAGTGAAGTTACTAAGACAATCACACAACATAGGTCGAGACATTGCGAAGACCTAGCAATATATTCAGATTCAGGTTGTGGGATTTTCTTCAGACTAGGGCACCCATACTGCAGACTAGGGTGCTCACATGCACCCTTATCCTCTTCCAAATGCCCCAGTTTGGTCGCATCTTCATATGCTATAATTTCCTGGGTTGTACAATGAGGTAAGTAATTTTCAGGTTAGTACCTCATCTCTCCTATTTCAATTATTTCATTTCATTTAAATATCAAATAAAATTACATAGCATTCATATTTCGCTCTATATCAGATATTTCATTTATGTTCCTAGTTTATATTAACTCTAAATATCCACATTTAAGTTAATCATTTTGGTGAACTCATACTTCAGAATATTTTCCCTTAAGATCCACTTAAAACCCTAATGGATAACGATATTTCATCTTCTTTGTCTGACATGTTTAACTTCATTATTAACGCTATCTATGATGAAGTTGTCATTGCTGAACTTACGACCCTCTATGGTAATCCCACTCCTATACCAGATCGTATCAGACAACAAATTCTAGATGGGCAACAATATGTGTCTACTCTTTTAGAAGATTCTCCCATTGGCATTATTATTTTTGATGATCCAATAGCATTCACTCATTGTACACTATGTTATATGACTACTTTTGATCCTCCTTCTGACCTTTCTAAGGAAATTTTAGATGATTCTCTTATCGATTACTTGTTTGGTTTTGACAATTGTTCTTGTATGTATATTGATTCTTCTCCTAGTCAAGACACTACTATAGTTCCTTCTCATGATACTCCTACTTCTGATATTGCTTCTCATGATATATCTCATACTAGCTTACTCTTTCATGTTATGTCGATGATCCTATTGATAACATCCTTAGTGACATTCTCATTTCTGAATCTCTATTTGATACTGATGAGGCTGTTGATAGACATGGTTCTTATTCTTTTCATACTTCTGAGTGTGAATCTCCTATTCCATCATTACCTTCTCTAGATATTGCATCTAGCACTATGCATAAGTCACCTCCATCTATCATGTCATCGTCCCCTACCATTTCATCTCCTCTTATCACATCATCTATGCATATTAATTCATCTTCTGCTATAGATGTCTCTCCATCGGTCACTTTACCTCCTAGGGATGTTCTTGATGCTAATCCTACCACTACTATGGATATTCCATCTATATCATCTACTATAGCTTCCTTGGCAGCAACTCCTAGTGTTCCCTGAGCATCAGAATCTCCCTTATCACCTCTTGATATTCTTATGATCACTCAAAATGGAAAATTACAACCTCTTAATACATTGTTGCCATCTTCCACTATTCCTTCACATGATAGCATCTCTCTCATGTATGTTGTAGGTCAATTACAATCTCATGTTCACACCCTCACTTTAGAAATTAAAGCTTATTATGCTTCTATTGAAAATAATTCAGTACATGGTAACCCTGTCCCTAAGAAGATTCATAATTCTAAATTCCCTAATGACTTTTTCATGCCTACATTCACATGTTTTGATGGTACTAGTGGCCCTTATGGTCATCTTCTACATTACCGCTTTCTTATGACCTCTTATTCTAATGATAGATTATTGCTTAAGGCCTTTTGATATAGTCTTATTGATGAGGCGTTACAATGATACACTCATTTTCCATTTGGGTCCATTAGTATTTGTCTATGACATAGAGGACGTTTTCCTCCATCGTTTTATCATCAAAAAAATCCCTAAAGTTACTTATGACTACTTACCTACTCTACATCAGGGATCATCTGAAAAAAGGGGCAGAGTCGGTTGAATAGTCAATGCATGGGGCAGGCCGGTGGAGGTTGCCAAGTGTCTCAATGGCGCTAATTCAAGGATTGAATAGAGAGAGGGTTTCCAAATGAGCGCCAGACTGCCGCATGTCCTAGGTCAAGAGATATGACCCCGCCAAGCAAAATACTTAGCCAAAAACATAGAGATTGGGCAGGAAGCGGAGGAAACACCACGTGGTAAGCCTAAACTAGCAGCGCTAAAGTCGGCCATTGGGGGGAAAGTTGGTTTTTTGCCCTTTGTTATTCCAAAGGTGTAAAAGTTACAAAATGGGCCGCAACTCTACCCAAAGGAAAAATTCAGCGTTTGAGCTCGAGTCAGGGTCAAACCAGGGAGTCGAAGGAAAAGGTGAAAATTTTCCATTTGTCAAAAAGGCCCAAAGATAAAAATTAGAGCGTTTCTCCCCAGCCAACCAAATGGTGCCACGTGTCCAAGCAGAGCGTCGAGGCCATGGGGGTTTTCTAAGTTTTGTGTTTTTGCATAAAAGGGGGAAAAGGATAAATCACGGACCCGTAAAACTGATTTTGTCCTAATCTGGCTGCCACGTGCTCCATATTAAAAAGTAGACCCATTTTTCAAACTGTTTTCACGCTCATTTGTATGGACCCGATACAAACTTTGAAGGGGAATATCTTTCAACTCAAGGCTCAAAATATTGTAAATATTACACCGTTGGAGGCGTCTCGACGTCTTCTACACCATGGAAAGATAAAATTCATTTTTTTAGGATTTGGTAGGTGAAAAATGGAGAAATGTCTTCAAGCCTTTAATGCATGATCTTCTTGCCTCAATAACCAGATCAGATTCAATTTGATCCACCATTTCTTCCTCCTTCGAGGCACCGAATAAGGATTTGATGCAGTCAAGACAGATTTGGAACAGATTTCATGGGAGACATTAAATAGTGGTGGTTCAGCTTGGAGCTATTTTTTCCCGCTTCTCTCTTTTTCTCTCATCTGTATCGAATCTATAAATATAGGCTCAGAACTCATTGTAAAGGGTTGGACATTCTTTTATTTTGTAGGCTCCCCTTTCCTTCCAGCGAAGGAATTCATGGAGTTCGGGCCTTCCATTAAAATTGCAGTATGTTTCTTACCTCCTAGTTGTTTTGTAATGCATTGTATCAATCTGCAGAGCAATAAAGCACAGTTTGTGATCGATTATAGATCCTTTATGTCTCTTTTTCTCTCACCTGATCTTTCATTATAAATCTGGTTATTTGTGCTCGATTATTGTATGTATTTTTTTGGTTTGAGTCTATCAACAAAACTAGTGTTCATAATTACTTCAATGCATCACCTTGTAGTTTAGTTATTTCTCATTTCCCATACCTTATAGTTGATTCATTTCTTATTTCTTATATCCCTTTTAATCCCTATCTCCTTGGAAAATTTTAGATTAGGTATAAAGATAGATCCTCTGCAAGTTCTCACGTATGCACCTAAACAGAGGAATAGGAACCAACCTTTAATGTGGAGAGCTTTTCCATTCGCAAGGTCCCACACCTTGGGGAAAGTTTAATGTTATGCGGATCACACCAAATGACTCTGCCTTATAAAATCAGATTTGACTACTCATTTGGGGGTGTTGTGATTTTGCACTAACAACTCCATCATCAAGGTTTCCAATGATTTGACTTTCAGCATGATTCTTCTTAACAAAGAAAGATGGTGTTTTGGTGTCCTGCCTTTCAGATTTGCTTAATTTTTTCGACATCTTCTTCCTCTTCCTTTTCTTCTACTACATTGGGTATTTATAAGGGATCTTCTACAAGTTCTTTAGCTTTTTGATTCATGATTTCATCCACTCTCAAATTTTCACTTTCTACTATAGTTTGTAGTCTTTTTTTATAGCATATGTAGGCTTTTCTTTTAATAGATTAGCCAAGAAAAATTACTTCATCGGCTCTTGAATCAAATTTTCCAAAGTTCTCTTCATTTTTATCCTCCTTCCATTCATCCGCTATCAATGTACAATAGCTTCCCTTCATCCTACTCCCAAACACTTTTATCTCCAGTCATATGTCTTGAACATCGGCTATCAATGTACCACAGCTTCCCTTCATCCTGTGCATGGAATTTTGTTTGAACAAGCATAGATTTCTCTTTATCTTTCCCATCATTCTCTTTCTTTTGTTTCCAAAATTTTGTATCTTCTTTCTACTTTATTTCTACAGCATTTACCTTCTGGTTCGATTTGGATGGTTCTACAAAATCGCTTCTACAAAATTTTGCCATATGTCCATAGTTATTGCAGTTATAACAAACAATATCTTCAACATAGTTGGATAAAGGAGCAAAGGAATTGTAATTTCTATTTGAGAATCCATACACGCCTTTGTTTTTTATATTGTTGTCTCTCACTCACATTCTAAAAATCTATTGTTTTATGACCAAAATGATTACAATAGAAGCAATAACCATAGAAAGAATTTTCAAACCTGGACATGTGAGTATATCTTGGAGGATTTGGTCTTCTAAAATTGTTCTCTCTCTTTGCTTTCCCTAGTAAGAAGTGTTGATCTTCGTAAAGCTCTTCTCCCTTTCCAAATATCCATTCTTCATAGGTTCCTTGAGTGTCTCTACATAGGTCTTTGACTTCTCTACTTTTTTCTCTTATCGATGACTCTATACCTTTTTTGTTAGTGGTGTCTTGTCTTTCCTTGTATCCAAGACTAGTCTTTTCAGATGTTGAATTCTATCGATTCAGAATTTCATCTAGTATCTTGGTACTTTTCTTGAATTTTAGATTACTTGTAACTTTGACATTTGATTTTTCCAAGTCCTTTCTCAAAGCAACAATCTGTGACTCACACTTTTCATAATCTTCTTCCTTAGTCCTTAGCTGATTTCTTAATTCTTCTTCAATTTGGGTTTTTAGATCTACGATCATATTTCCTAAGTCTTCAAGAGATTGTGATATCTTAGCTTGAAAGTTACGATCTTATTCTTCATACTTTAGGAGTTGTAACTTTTGTTTCTGATTTTTCTTTTTAAGATCTTTCAACTCTCCCAAGGCACAAATAAGTTCCTCTTCAAGATTCACTTCACCTTTTTCTTCCATGTATTCATTACTTTCCAAGTCATCTTTTATAGCCATGAATAATATTTCTCTCATTATCATTATCTAAATCACTTATTCCACTTCTTCGGATGATATACTACTTCCTTTTGAATATAAACTTTTCTTTTGCTTTCCAAATATTTTCTTTCTTTTGCTTTACTTGAATTCCCTTTTGAATTTAGGTTTGCTTTCCTCATCATCACTATCTTCTTTCTCTGGACACTTAGCCTCAAAATGACCAATTTTACTACAATTAAAACATTTAAATGGTAACTTACCTTTGTAATTTCCAGATCCTTTCTTTAACTTTGGAATGAACAAGGCTTCTTTCTCATCTTCTTCATTGCTTGAGTTCTCATTCAAATCAAGTTCTTTCATTTTCTCTTTCTTTTATACTTTGAATGAAGCTTCCTTCTTTGATGGTATATTGACTCAATCCTCATTTCATACGCAGTCAGTATTCCATGTAGTTTGGCAATGCTCAACTTATCAAGATCCTTCATTTCTTCAATGGCAAACACCTTAGCATTAAAGCTTGATGGTAGAGATTGTAGAATATTTTGAACGATCATGGAATCTTCAATCTTTTCACCTAACCCTCTTATGATGTTGACAACCTCATCCACATGAAGAAGATAGGTTGCAACATTCTCCTCATCCTTTATTTTCAGGCTCTCAAATTTTCTCATATGGGTTTGAAGCTTAGCACTTTTAACCTTGTCATCACCTTCATACATAGTTCAAAGTTTATCCCATATCTCCTTCTCCGTGTCACATTGCATTACTTTAACAAACTCAGATTCTGACAAGCCACATAGGATTGCATTCATCACCTTGGCATTGTTTTACAAATCCTTCTTTCCGGCTTCATCTGTCGGTGGAATTGATGGGATTATATATCCAACTATTACTGATTGCCAAATATCAAACCCTAGTGCCATTAGATATGTTTTCATTTTTATGCTCCAAAATGCATAATTTGTTCCATCAAACAATGGAACCTTCTTCAAAAGAAAAACCTTCTTGTACTTGATGAGTAGCCATATGTGCTTCTGAGATCTACCTTCCAATTGTTAAATTGTTCCTGAAGGCACCCACTCTAATACCAATTTTTAAGCACAAGATAGTACTGAACAAGGGGGGATAAATTAGTATTATGATATTTTTAAATTTAACACTTAATCTCATAACCGTAATCACAATTAATCATTCACAGTGAATATATCAAAGCAATCAATAAATGCAAAGAAAACCAACACAATGCAATAAACACAAATTTACGTGGAAACCCTTTCGGGAGAAAACCACAGAGAAAATATTATTTATTATATTTCTCAATTAATGTTTGTAGGCACCAACCTACAGGAGACACCAATCCCCAAATTACAATTTTGTAGGCACCAACCTACAGGAGCACCAACTCTTCCCTTCAAATTCGTGAGCACCCACTCACAGGAGCACAAGCCCCTTATCAAAAATTTCTTTTACCACGGTGGACTTGTTGCTTATTCAACGAGTGATGGTTTTCTCTATTTGGATCTGCACTTCACACTTTTGTCAACATCCATTTTTGGGATTTGTTGTACTTTACTACAAAACTTCTGCTCAGAATACTCAGTCTAATTATCCCAACACCTTCACATATATAAGTCGCTGCAATTTTTCATCTTTACACCTTTGAATCTGCTCTTCTTCCAGTTGAGAGCATGATAAATTTCTCTCAAAGAATTATTACTCTTCTCTCTTCACTCAAAATATTCAATGTGTGTGCTTATCTAAAACAAATGATTCTATCTCCTTATATATCCTTCTCACATCCTTTTGAAAAGGCGCATCATTCCAGTGTGCATGGCATAGTTGAAATTTAGTTTGGAGCCAACACAACATTTCCATTATTTAATTAAAAAAACATAATTAAGTGCATTAGTCGGCTAAAACCAAAAGTAATTAGTGCAGCCCATAACAATTATTAAATGCACATTAAACAATGATTTTAATATACCAATCAACCCATTGATAGGAGTTCTACCCCTCCTTAGATAAATCGTTGTCAACATTAAATCACTGCCAGTTATCATTAAATCTTCTTTTTCATAGTAATTAATATTTGACATAAGAGTTTTAAAAATTCCATAAAACATCTTTTTCACCATAAAACATGGCATATGAACACCTTAAAATGTTGATATCTCTCTCATATGTACATATGTGTATATCTCTCTTATACCATGATAATCCTTATGCAAAAAAACTTATTTTAATGAAGCATGATAATCCTTATGCAAAAAAACTTATTTTCATGTATTTAAACTTTTGTTTTCTACCCTTCTATAATGTTGGTTATTTCCATTACTTTCTTAACAACTGGGCGACAAGGGTCTACAATTATTCCACCAAGATAAAACGTTCTACTTTCAACAATTTTTCCCCAAGGGTCTAAATTATTCCACCAAGATGTTCTACTTTCAACAATTTTTCCCCATCTAACAATCCAAAACTAAGTGACCAAGATAAAAATGAGTTCTACACATGAACAAGAAACCTTCAAGATATAGATTTTGAGTCCAAATTCAGTCCTCCACAATGAGTTCAATAGAGGCCATAAAATCAACAGAAGTATTCATATCTACCACTATGCAAGCATATGTGGTAAAATCACATGAAGACATCTTTGGATGAATAGACAAACATTTACCCAAGCTATCTCTTATTAAAATTAAGCATTTCTTACTCCAAAATTGGAGAGGTCAATATGGCAACCAAATCCAAACAAGTTTGACATGAAAAGTATCAATCACGGGATTAAACAAGGGGGACTATAGTTTCATAAGCAAAAAGTGAGACTGAAAGTCCCAAACTTTTCCAAGAATCATATCTTTATTAGTGATTTTATCAAGTATAATAATGAAAAAACTTCTAAATTTGGGGTAAATGTCCATTTTACCTTCCCTAAGAGGTCTCCGCTGAGTCCATATCCATTCATGAAGCGTAGGAAGAATCGGGCATAGATTATTGAATCTAGAAATGAGGATATTTTTATTATAATATGCTTCTGATTTGAGCTCCTTTGGACCAAAAGAGACTGAAGATGAGGTCTTGGAATAAGCAATAGGCTTGGAAGTAAGTCTATCAGGCTTAGCAGCTTCCAAATAGCTCCTGCCACCACAACAAAATTTGTTGCTAGCTACTCCCACTACCTCAACCAAAACATTAGTTGTTGTCTCTGTATCCACAACCACGAAAGGGGTGCTTCCACGACCAATGAAAAATAGATCATGGTCACTACCTTGGATGAATTCATATGCTCCAACATCAACAACCCCAATAGTAGTTATCATGGCCTGAACTGGCGCCAACCCCTACCGCGATAGCTTAAATGCACAATCAACCTATGAAAAGGAGTCGCCGAAACCATCTTTGGAAGACTTGTCCACGTTAAAGGCAGAAGTAGGGGTCAAGGAAAAACATCTTACGTAGAGTCGTTAAGAACACTCGACTGCTCATGCTTCCAAGGAGAGCCACCACTCTACTTAGATCTGTCACCGCCACCATGCAAAAATTCCATGTTTATGGTTAGGGTATGGCCTAAGCCACTACCAAATGGGAGACATTGTGAAAAATCAATTCAATAAATTATCATATTCACATTAGACGGGAAAATTAAGAAAATCAAGACCATGTAGCTACACCAGTCCTATGTTTTTAGCATGATAATAATTCTAGATCGAGCATTGAGAGACTGCACTAGAAGAAACTTTAGCTTATTAATAGTATTGCTATGCAAATTTTATTCAAAAAAAATAACAAGCTATTTGATAGAAGTTGATAACATGAATGTATCTAACTTACCATATCAGGGCATGATTATCATTGAAGTCACCAAAATTTACACCCAATATCTTGCAAATGATTTCAGACAAACATTGTTGAGACTTATTTTCCAATATAGACAAAAAAATTAGCATCTAAGGAAAAATATTTAATTTGATAGTTTGAGCATTAGAGTGTGATCAAGAAGAAGATGACTAGATATTTCTATTTCCATTGGAATTGGCATTTTGAAATACGATTGGAATTGGATTTTTATATAGATCTATATAGAAAATATAGAGATATTTTTTCATTAATAAAATTGTTTAAAAAGTACAGACAATCATTAAATATGAAGACTCGATGCAAGTGTTATAGGTATAGTAAAATATATAAGAGAGAACAAGTATTCTACGTAACCTTTTATGGTTTTCCTTTGTGAAACCTGGTGCTAAAGAGCCAACACCTATAGAAGAAAAGAAATAGTTAAGTCCCTACGAGGCCATTAACTTGGTGAACTTTATAATTACATTACAACGATGTGATAACTTCTTAGAAAAGTAAGATGGATTCTAAAATCTATTCCATGTCTATTTTTCTAATTCCAAGAAATCTAAAGGAAATACTTACAAAAAAGTATTTTATAAACATGTGTTAGTCTACGAAACGTAATGATTTTCTCCCATCTAAGACATAGAGGAGAGTTTTCTTTCCTGCACCACTAACTCCCATAAACGTTGTAAGAACACCATATATAAATTCCCCAATAACATCCCATCGATGTTGAAGCTTATTTTAAATTACATCTTGTTATTTCATTTCATATAAACAAAGTGAAATCTTGCAAGCCAAAATACCTCAAGTAAAACAACCTTTAAATTAAGAAAATAAATAAATCAAGTAATAGGTCTATCTCAGGGCTCATTTTGCATACAAGATGCATTTCAAAAAAGTATTTTACATCTTAAAATGACATGGCTAGTGGTTGAAATGGCATAACCATTCCTCATTTTTAGTAATTACTATCACAATGTCTAGTCCTAACTCATCATTTGTTTGCAATCTAATTGATTGGTTGTTCATTGATTTCATTTTCATTTTCATTTCAAATATACAATAAATAATTTGTGCCAAATTATTAATTTCTTAATCGCTCAATATACTAAAGTTAACAACTTTCTTTAGTTCCTTATTTATCAGGGCCTTCATGTCGATGATCGTCTGAGTCACATCGAAATTCCCATTCTAAATGCCCTTTCTACTCCAGGCTTGAATCTTTAAACTTTTTTTTGGTCTTGTCCTCGTGCTCAAGCCATCTAGTATTGGATTCATTCATTATTCCAACCCTACCACCTTGTATTCTTTCATTGGCATCTGGTTTTGTTTGGAGATTTAAGTCCTTAGCCTAATTATATTGACACTCTGTGGAAAATATTTAGAGCTTGTATTTTGTTTTATATTTGGAAATCAACTCAAAATCATATGATATTCCAGATTGATTGGATATGTTGCTTTATTCTCCACAAATGACAAAGTGGTTATTTTTTCAATTGTGTGCATACAAATTAAAGATCGAGAAAAATATGTTGCTCTAAAATTCGCTCATTTGTAGGAATTACTCACACACTGGGGAATTACTGCATACATAATTATTTAGGTCCGTCCTAACCCTTTTTCACAACCACCTCGGCCATCTCCACCTCAGTATCAACCTCTTCCAGGACCATGTAGCAAAATATGCTCTCACAATCACCATTTCACCTCTCTCTGAGGTCTCCCTTCAGCTCCATCCTTTTATGTGTCGGGCTGGAGTCCTCCTTTGAGGGGTAAGGCCATTGAAGGATATCCACGCGGTGAGCCTCTCCTCTGCTTAGATTTTAAATGCTTGTTGTATCTCACCCCCCTGGTTGGGGAATTATTGTGCCTTTACAAATACAAATGTCAAATCAAGATGGCTAGCAGGTTTATCCTCCTTCAAATGAGTCATCGAGTGAAGCTTTCATCCCCTCATTGGGATGATCCTCCTCCCTCCTCCCGGAGTGGTGGCTTGTGCTTATTTCTCTCTAATTTTATCTAATTCTCATGCTTTCTGTTCGCCACTTTGGGTATTTTGTGAGACCAACAACTTTTCTAGTCGCTCCTACTCTTGTAACTCTCTTAGATTTTAATAAATGGGTAGTTCCAATAGTAATGTTCTAATGTAGTCTGCTCAAATTCAATTTATTCAAGTATGAATAATCTTTGAACTAGGGCATTTTGAAATATCCCCTTGAGCATTATTGTCATATGTGGAATAGATTGACCATGGAAGCAACCTTTTTTTTACCTAAATGATTTGGTTGGAATTTTATATATTTGAATTCTCATTCTCTATTATATTTATCCACGCAAAATGAAATGTATTCTACAATTTTGCAGGGTATATAAGATATATAATAAATTTTAAAACTATAGAAGAACTCACTCTAATTATATAGTTCATGTATTTTATACTCTTGTTTTAATGTAAGTTGAAAATCACATATGTAAGTTGTGCATTACGGAGCACCTTATCTAGCCGATACATTTTGTGTTAGGAAAATTATTGTTTACATTGTATAGGGGTATTTACCATATGGTAAATATTATTTAGCCGTGGTAAGTTAGTTAAATATATTATTGTTGTGTAACAATAATATACATATTATAAGTTTGTCATAATATCCACGTATGATTCACTCAACTCACTAATTTAGGATATTGTTAGATATTTTTTGAGGACTTGTTGTATCAACTTCCTAGAATATAGGATCATTGTGTCCTACATATATATAAGTGTGTGTAATTGAATACAAAATATAATATTGTTTGTATTACAATACTTTATATGTAATTTCTTTGTGTTCGGCTCTCTCTGATTTTCTATTAGAGGTATCAGAGTAGTCTGATTCTAGTCATCCTGTGATGGAGTAGAAATTATTTGGAGGGACATTCAGTCTTCTTAGTTGTCCCGTATATGAGAATTCAATTGGAAATTTAGCTTTTGAATTATTATTTTTATGAATAGTAAGGGCTCTATTTTCAATATTATGTACCTATCTACAGTAAACTCTGTTGCAAGCAACAGTCCTTTGCTATACATGCATGTCACCCTACTGACTGTGGAATCTGAGAATTAATTATGCAAATTTTATGCAATCAGGACAAATATTGATCTAATCTTTCATTTGCCTACTAGAGAAGTTCTTAACAGAAATAACTAGCATTCTAAAAATTCCGTATTGTAGTCTAATATTTGAGTTTTTACACCAGATTCAATAAATTTTTCCAGCCAATTTGTATTCAACATAGTGTGGATTGAGGCATAGTCGTTTATAAGATTACTCAAGTGAATTAGTCTAGTTTATATTCTTAGGTAAAGAGTCACTTAATAGATCAAGTATAGTAGTTAGTGTGAGTAAATTATTTTAATGGTCAATATCATAATCCTATATTTGGAATTTGTTTCTACTTTTGCAATTTGTAGAAAGTAATTAAATATTATTTTCCTAGTAATAGATTTTGAGTTAAATTCAATTAGTTACATATAGTAATGTTGAGTCATATTCTTTATCAAAATTATTTTCATCAAATTTCATTATGTAGACACAAAATCACGCACTTACTATTACTTTTATACCACCAAAACATGTTATTTTATATGTGGTTCTTGTGTAAGAAAATTATTCACTAATGACCCATCCACTAGCCCTGTCATTGATTAGTTGGTCATCGTCGTTATTTATATTACATAATCATCAGTTGTGTACATAGTTCTATTCGTCTTTCAAGGAGTCTGAGGTTTCGTTATTTGGTCATTTGTCATCTATAGTCTTTGACTAGGGCGCCTAAGGTAGAACTAGGGTGCCCATGGGCACCCCGGTCCTTATTTTTAAGCGTCGTGGTCCTGACAACACTTAGGTCTAGTTTAGAGTTTAGAGGTCGATCTTTATAATTTTCCCTTGCATTCCCCTAGGTACTAGTTGGCATGTTAGGTTATTATTGTCAAAATTTGAGCAAGAGATGCCTTTATAAACATAACATACTTACTATCTTATGAGTGGACTATCTACTATCAATGGCTAGCTATCTACTAAGGTAAGGGACTGAATTTGGGAACCATTATGTCACACACACTATTTAGGTAGGGTTGTATTCATTATATTCCATCCACCATTTGCATTTTTCATCTATCTATTGCCCCTATCTCTGTGTCATTGGTGCTAGGGCACCCTAGGCACAAAATTGCACACACAAACACACAAAACTACATTGAGTCTGGAATGTATTGTAATGCTTAGTTGTAAGTCCACCATTATGGTAGCTAAGGTCAGTCTGACCCCTTGATATGCATACTTATTTTTTAGGTATTTGAAGTTTTGTATGGGTTTTACAGGTAGATCTTCATCACAGGTTTACGATGACATAAGTGAAGTTACTATGACAATCACACGACATAGATCAAGACATTGGGAAGACCTAACAATACATTCAGATTTAGGTTATGAGATTTTCTACAGACCAGGGCACCCATACTGTATATTAGGGCACTCACATGCACCCTCATCCTCTTCCAAGAGCCTTAGTACGGTCGCATCTTCATATTCTATAATTTCCTGGGTTGTACGATCATACTCTGTTTCATCCGCACATCATCCTGTTTAGTCCAAAATAATAGCGAGGTAAGTCATTTTCAAGTACTAGTACCTCATTTCTCCTATTTCAATTATTTCATTTCATTTAAATATCAAATAAAACTACGTAGCATTCGTATATTGCTCTATATCAGTTATTTCATTTTTGTTCCTAGTTTATATTAACTCTAAATATTCATATTTTAGTAATCATTTTGATGAACTCGTACTTTAGAATATTTTTCCCTAGGATCCACTTAAAACCCTAATGGGTAAGGATATTTCATCTTCTTTTCCTGAAATGTTTAACTTCATTGTAAACGCTATCTATGACGAAGTTGTCATTGTTGAACTTATGACCCTTTATGGTAGTCCCACTCCTATACCAAATCATATCAAGTAGCAAATTTTAGATCGGCAACAATATGTGTCTACTCGTTTTGAAGATTATCCCATTGGCATTTTTATTGTTGAGGATTCGATGGCATTCACTTATTGTAAACTATGTTATACAACTAATTTTGATCCTCCTTCTGACCTTTCTAAGGAAATTTTAGATGATTCTCTTTATCGATTACTTGTTTGGTATTGACAATCGTTCTCATATGTATATTGATTATTTTCCTAGTCAGGACACTACTACAGTTCCTTCTCATGATACTCCTACTTCTGATATTTCTTCTCATGATACATCTCATACTATCTTACATACTCCTTCATGTTATGTCGATGATCCTATTGATAACATTCTTTGTGACATTCTCATTTCTGAATCTCTATCTGATACTAATGAGGCAATTGATAGCCATGGTTCTTCTTTTCATACTTATGAGTGTGAATCTCCTATTCCAATTACCTTCTCTAGATATTTCATCTAGCACCATGCATGAGTCACCTCCATCTATCACGTCATCTTCCCCTACCATTTCATCTCCTCTTATCACTTCATCTATGCATATTAATTCATCTTCTCCTATAGATGTCTCTCCATTGGTCACCTCTACCTCCTAGAGATGTTCTTGATGTTAATCCTACCACTCATATGGATATTCCATCTATATCATCTACTATAGCTTCCTCGGCACCTACTCCTAGTGTTCCCTTAGCATCAGAATCTCCCTTATCACCTCTTGATATTCCTATGATCACAAAAATATGGAAAATTACAACCTCTTAATACATTGGCCATCTTCCACTATTCCTACAGGATATCATCTCTCTCATGTATGTTGTAGGTAAATTACAATCTCGTGTTCAGACCCTCACTGTAGAAATTAAGGCTTATTATGCTTCTATTGACAACAATTCATTACATGGTAACCTTGTCTCTAAGAAGATTCATAATTCTGCATTTCCTAATGACTTTATCATGCCTACATTCACATGTTTTGATGGTACTTGGTGACCCTTATTGTAATATTCTACATTTCCACTTACTTATGACCTCTTATTCTAATGATAGATTATTGCTTAAGGAATTTTGATACAGTCTTATTGATGAGGTGTTACAATGGTACAATCATTTTCCATTTGGGTCAATTAGTACTTTCTATGACATGGAGGACGTTTTCCTCCATTGGTTTATCATCAACAAAATCCCTAAAGCTACTTATGACTGCTTACCTACTCTACGTCAAGGCTCATCTGAACCTAGCAAGGATTATATTTTATGGTCTAATGCTTGTATACATCAACTAGTTTTCCAACCTACTAATCTAGAGAAAAAATTCATTTTTTGTCATGGTCTGATTCCTGCACTTAAGAAAAGACTATAGTATGATACATGTGAATCATTCATTCTCTTGTGTTACAAAGTTATTGACTTAAAACAAGATCTTCTCTCAACACACATCATATATCCTTCACACATCTCCAGTGTTATTGGCTCATCTAGTAATCCTCCATTGATATCGGCTGGGAATCTTACAGAGTCTCCACCTTTTCCTCATAAGCAAGGTAAACAATATCAACCTACTCCACCATGACAACATACTTCTCATCCTCTGCGACAAGCCACTTCTCCTTCTACCCCATCTAGGTCACATGATCCATTACATTTTTCTCATCACGCTTAACCCCACAATGTGTTTTATGTTTTACTTCATGGGCATTTAATTCACGTACCATCCCAACCAGCATCATCCACATCACAGGATACAGCATTAGCGTGACCACTCTTATTGTAATTTTCATCGCATAAGTGGCCATAGCGATAGTGACTGTCTTTCCCTTTCTGATACATTGCAATAATAAGAGGGATAAGGGCATTTTCTCCTTTGGATCTTTCTCATGTGAGCAATCCATCTCTCCTCTACCTCATCGGAGTGTTTCTACTATGGTTGAGTCATATCCTCTATCTGGTACTTTGGCCATTGTCTTTCCACCACCGTATTTCGTTACTCATGCCACACTCTCCACCACGTCCATATACCACTACATCATCATATTCATCACATTAACTTCCTTCATCTCATCCATCACATTCATGTTATCCACTGTACCACGTTGCTCCTTCACATTTACTTCCACAGCTCACCTCCTTCACACATACCACCACAGCTCCATATGACATTCAATTAGATTTAGACACTCATACTACTTCCACCCACATGCTTCCACTGATTTTTTCTACCTTGGTCTTTGGTAGGTGATTACTATCACCTTACCACCCCTACTGAAGCACTTGTGTTCTTATGGTTCTTCAAAATTGTTGAGGGTTTTTTCTCTAAAAACCTTTCATCATGTGCTTCGTCATTCATCTAGCATACCCAATCATTTCCTGATGACACACTCTTAATTTTCACGATTCATTCTTGATTATTGGGGGGTCTTAATTAAATTAGCCTAATCATCCATACACTAGGGGGCATCATTCATTTCCCCTTTATCACACAAACATATTACGATTACATTACATTATCATGATGGCACATTCATCACAACACGTTAGTTCACTAATCATACATTATCTCTTTTTACATTCATTATACTATAATCATCATACTAACTATGTGTGACAAAATCCATTTAATAAACATTAACAATATACAAAAACATCACATACATCCCCAACTCTAATCACTAAATCATACATCATCGATCACATTACAACATCAATGCACCACAAAATAAGTTCATCATACATAAATCACATGTGTCCATATACATACATACATACATACATACATACATACATATATATATATATATATATATATATATATATCTTTGTGTGTGTGTGTAGTAAATACAATCATCACTAGAGGGAAACTCCCCCTACATCATATACAATAATACTAATCAAACCTGATCATCACTATCATTCTCAGGTACTGTGAGAGCCCTAGAACTAGATGCCTCGGGACTAACTCAACACCACTGTTCGTGGCCCTTGATACCTCTCCACTTGCCTACGTAATAAGTTGTTCTTCGTATATTTTCTTTGAGAACTACCACCCACAAATCCACGTATTGAGAAAAAAACATTCTACATTAAAGGGCCACCACCCAAATCCTCTCGAGCTCTTTGAGTCTCCTTGTGTGTCTCATCCCTCTCACTCAGCAATACAATGTATGTCGCAGCTGTTATAGCCACTGGCTTGAACAAATGGCCATGCTCTCCCACTATATCATCCACTCTCTCAAGTATCCCTCCACTAAGTACATCAATAATCACATTCCATGTCAATGTGTAGATGGATGTGTCTACTATCAGAGACTAATACACATCGCCTATAAAACAAATAATTCAACGCATTAGACAACCATTACTAAGCCATAATATAACAAAAAAATACACAATATAGCTAATATATATTTACGCTCCTCTACAGACACAACCACACTATCAGGGTCATGTGCTTCCCCTTCTCCTACTCCTCCTGCGGTAACCCCGTTACATCTACAAACAATAGAAACAACAATACCCATCAATGTGGTGTTTTCCATACATGGTACTCCTCTGTGTAACCCACATTGTCTGTCTATTGTTGTTATTGATGCATATACCTCACCTGGCCCAGGAGGTGCATGCTACTCTTTTGTGGGCTCTAGTCTAGCTTCGGTCCCTAGGTGTTATGATAGCTCTCAACCATATATATGGCTCTAGGGGCACATCCTAAGCCATGCCAAATCATCGTAATAATCTCTCCACCTGAAACATCTCAAATACACCTAGGAATTGATCCTCTAACCAGATAGTCCTCTTAATACACTACAACTCTACAGCATCCTCTGTCCATCCCCCATAAACATGATGTGGCCTACATATAACTTCCTCGGGCCCCATCCTCTCTATCCTAGCCCACTCTCCTTGGGGACCTCTAACCGGTCTCAACACTGCTATGTGCTCATATACCCATACATGAAATAATGTTGTGGTTCATATCCCACTGTCATGCTCATCGTGTGTAAACCGGTATAGATCTCTATATAAGTGGGCCAACACACACCACATCCACGCATATCTAAGTACTCTCCTCCTCTATATGCCAACATAGATCATGCATCTTATACAATATACCTACACCTCCTTCCTCAACTGCGATAGATGAATCGATCACAATGGTCATGAACTTCCGCAAGTATGGAACCCTATACCTCAGGATAACATCCAAACTGATATAGACCTTAGAAGGTACTTGATTCCCCATCAAATATTATCTAAAAACTCACATCTGCATCTCCATATCCTCCAATGGCATAACCTGTACCCTCTCTCCGATAATCGGAAACCACAGTATAGGATACACATCCTCTAAAGTAACCATCATCTCACCCGTAGGAAACCAAAACATGCAAGTATCCACACACCAACTCTCACACATTACAGTCAGCATACGCATATTATGGGGCACATCCCCCATCTGTGATATGTGTCATAGGCCGGCATGATCCCATCACATCCCACTCATCCTCATATAGACCCAAGGCCAATAATGTTTTCAATTGTCTGTCAATGGGAGACTCACAAGAATGCACATCATAAACAATCAACAAATCCACACATTAGTCTCTCATCCAAGAAAGCATTCATCAAAATCCAATATACATAAATTTCAATATTTGGGATAGAATCTCCTAGAATCCTGGACACTAGTATCCAATACTTTAATGATAGCACCTAGAACTAGATGGTACAATCCAAAGGAAAAAATTGGCCCCACCAGCTCTGTCTAGGATAAAAACACTGCGCTTCTCAAAATTTTAAAAATCACTAAAAATGCCAAAAAATCCTATAATACTATGTAGACTACCTTGAAAAAGTAGTACTTACCAATTGATATGTAGTCTACATCTTTATAGCCTCCGCAATGCTCTTGAATCTCATCGAAATCACCTCTCATACACGTGGCATGATTGTAGCCTAGATCTCAACTCGCAATCACTTGATTTACAAATGAAAATACTATTCACTTTTCCTACTTGCTATTTATAGTAAATTTTATTTCCTACACAATTTATAAGTTCCTATAGTTCATCCTACGACAACTAATACACCTACATTGTTTAGTCCATAGCTTGAGCCTTATTCATCCTTTTTCAGCACCATCAGTGGCACTAGAACCATATTTTTGCATCTACCGTGTTGATTATTCACTTCTAAACCCATATCTAATTTGTCACATAACTTTCTTAAAATTATCTCATAAGATATATATCTCATTTTATTTATCTTCAATTTATCTCAAGGAAACCTACCTATTTTATTGTATCTATGTTCAATGACTCACTTATCACCCTCTCATTGAAAGGAGGGAAAACATTTGGGGTTATCATATTACCCATCCTGGAGAAAACCAAGAAAAATTCCAATCAAAGATGCATGATCACATTACATACTTCAACTCTATTTCCGATCAATTATGCTGAGAAACATTAAAATCCTACAAAGTTACAACTTAAAATCATAAGTTTCAATCTATTTCAAGCACAATATTATCTCAGATTCTCAAATTTTCACCCTAAAATGACTTATTCTGGGGCAAATTCAATGTTCTAAAGCAAGTTCAAAATAATCAGATTCAATAAAATACTATTATTCAACCAAAAATATGTTGTTTCCAATACTATATCAATAATATCCATTTTTCTACCAGATGACCTAACTTGGGAGCCAATCAATTCTATCTTATCAATAATTTTTTCTACTTGGCCAAGTTTACACCCTTACATCATAAAGTGGGGCAGTGGGACGTCATTTCTTATCCGCATTCGCTTTACATGGATTGTTCTGTGACTAGTAGGCAAGTAACAATTGGTTAATTTTCATCTGCAGTAGTGGAACCTATTTTAAGGAGGTGTCATGGTGGAGGGTAAATTTAATCGCTCTCCCAACACTCTTCCTCTAGCATTAGGATGCTCAAATTTGTAGAGTATTTACATTGGTTCAAGAATTGATTACTCCCAATCCCTCCTACTATTTCCAAGTTTTAAAATCCCATATATCTCCATATCATGTTTCTATCCAACTTCACCTTTTTTGACAATATACTCACCCCATATGGATCATAACGATGATCCATGGTTCACCACACCATGATTAGCTACACTTCTTCAGCTCTCTACAGTTATTTTCTTCTTATATCGTTTATACTATTGAATTTCATCTGAATAGTATAAAAGGGGGAAAATGTAGACACAAAAGTATGCACTTACTACTATTACATTGTGACTCTAGTATGTTATATACATGATTCATAAGTGCAAATATTAGCTAGTGGTGACACCTCTCTTATTCCTTCTATTGTTTTCAATTGAATTTTATTATGCTTCTTATATTTATGCTTTCTAGCTGAGTCATAGAGATCTTTGTTCCTGTCTTTTTTCCAGTTTTTATTTCTTGTCCCTTGGATAGTACTGCCCAATAAGGACACTAATGTCTAGGCATTAGTGTCCCTTCTAATATGATTTTTCCAATTCTCTTTATTTTTCAAATTTCCACTTGGCACCTAAATTTTGGGTCTTTTCTAAATTCTTATTTCATGATTTGGGTCATCCTTTGGTGTTACTAAGTATTGAAATTCAAACAAAGGATTCATATACATGCACAGCCTAATAACTACTCCAAGGGAACAACTAGGAAATTAGGCTATTACTTTCTATCTACTACTTGGGAAAACGTAACACTCAAGGAATGCATTTGGTTTACAATATTCACTGCATAGGAAGGGAAATTTCTGAATTCTATCACAAACATCATCTTGGGGGAAAATTTGTTGTATCTCGTTATCTTGGTGCAGGCACAAGGGAAACCTAGCTTTAAAGGACATGATTCTATAAGACACACACACACACACTACATTGAGTCTAAAATCTAATGTAGTGCTCGGTGAAAATCACATTAAGGTGACCACCAAGGTCATTATGACTCAAGCATATGCATATTTTATTCCATCTAATAGTGGTGCTTTTAGCACTATGTAGCATGTGTGCTTGAGCCTTGTGCATGTAGATAGGGTTTTGTTTTATAGATACAAGTGTGATAGGAAAACCCTATAGTGAAGTCAATGGGACATAGAGAAAATTGAAGGCGACATGATTAGACCCTAAAAATACCATATACGAACTCACTCTAAGGACACTAGCACCCAGTACATACATTAATTCCTGGGGAAATATTCTCCCCTTCTGGGGAGCACTATTATCCAAAAAAACTTGTAGATCTCTTTTCTCCAAATGAAGCAAATTTAACCTAGATCTAGTATGTTCAATCATTATTTCATCCTAAATCTAGTACAGACAGTGAGGAATTGGCTAAGTCACTCTCATCCTCTCATTACTTGTACTTGTTTTTCATTGCATGTTATATCTTGTATGTTTATATGATTGATCATAGTCCTCTGATTAAGATTTAATTTTGTTAAATCAATGACACTAATAAAGATGAGACTTATACATTTCATTACCTTCCATGGAGTGCAGTAATCATTGTTCATTTTGAAATGACAAAATTCCTTTACTTAGTAGGCTGAGGTGGAGTAATCTTCTGTTTTGAAACAATTGTAGCCTTCTTAAGTTTATCTCCACCCTTATTATCATTATTCTCAAGTGAAACCTCTTTAGGACCCCCTTTTTCATTGTAATACTTATGCCTTCTCAAGTTACAATTTCTTTTAACTTGAGCCCTCACAACATTTATGAGAGCTAAAATGTCTTCTTCAAATGGCCTTCCACCATTA
Source organism: Taxus chinensis (assembly GCA_019776745.2). Lineage (NCBI taxonomy): Eukaryota > Viridiplantae > Streptophyta > Pinopsida > Cupressales > Taxaceae > Taxus > Taxus chinensis. The sequence continues at coordinate 605,198,838 of CM034155.1, read as the reverse complement.
TATGTATTTATCATCTGAGATCTCAAATATTCAAAATCATGGATAGGAATCTCATAAGTTTGCACAACATTGATTCAATCATCATCACAATCCATCATATAAACAAATTATGAAATTTTGAAATGAATATCAACATGGGAAAAATAAGCACTAATTGAAGCAAGTATATAAGAAGGATGAGGTAGGAAGCACTCATCACACCATGTCAATTCTTATAACTAATTTATCTCATTAGCACTAGCAGCAAGGGAATCAAGATTCTCTCTATCACCACTTTTGTTTTAGGTTTTCTCTCTATGAAGAAACTTCTTTCCCTTGCCAAAAGTTCTATCGTGATTATGTAGTCTATCATGTAAATATTATGTGTTCTAAATAAGAAGCGGACCCTTTTCACTCTTATTCACTCTATAAGATAGCTCCTTTAAAGCTCACATCATCATGTCTATCTTCTCATCCACACTCAATGAAGTGCTTGCAGAACTTTTCTTTGTTGGTGCAAAGAACTTCACATAAGTCCCTTTTGATGGATAAATAACCAATAGCTCTAATGTTATCTTCAACATTTATTGTTATAATATAAGCATGTCTTAGATTGATTCGGCATTTATCTCTGAGATAAAACTAGCATTAACATCAAATGCCTCACAATATTTGATAAGACAAGCTACCTCATGAGGTCTAACATTTTCAAGTAATTTCATCATGACTTTAGTAAATATAGCATTAAAGTCTTGAACACACTCATTAGGGTGCTTCTTGATGTTCTCAAACTCACTCATGAGGAATAAAGGATCGGTTCTTCCACCAAATTGCATCTTAAATTTTCTTTTCATCTCATGTCATGAGTTTAGGCTTCCGTTAGGAAAATTTTCAAACCAATCCCTAGCATTTTCCTCTATAGTTATGAATAAAAAATTTAATAACATCTTCATAGAAAATATCATAATCATCAATTAAATTTTTAGACCCTCAAGTGTTGATCACTTGATATTTGCATTGTTTCCTTGAAATTTAGGTAAAATCCTTCTAATATCAGTATGGACGACATTAAGAAAAACTTGCATTTCAGATAAATTTGTTTTTTCTGAACATATTAGCTCCTAGAAAGGGGTGAGGAGCTCTCACATTATGACCAAATGCATTCAAGTCTCTCTAATTCCATCCATATTAGGATCAATATCATGTTGGTTTGTCTCATGAGGATGGTTTTGAGGTACAGTATTGTGAACAACAATATGAGTGAAAGGATTATTTCTAGGTTCCTATTTCAATTCACCTAGAGGATTGTTTTGGTCCGAAAATCTATTAGGTGGGAAGATCTATGGATAGATGAGCCAACATTGTGTAGGGCATAGCCCCTCTTTGAGACAGCAAAGTGAAACTGGTTTATTGCTATTCTACCAGCAGGAATCTGTGTAAGTCTCACAATATTCTACTTTCAGGGGTTTGGGATCTCATCCCAATAGAGGTGCTTCCAACTGTGAAAAGAAAGGAATGAATTGAAAGATGAGGAAAGAATTTATTTTAAGGGAGAAAAGAAATGAATTCCAAAGTAGAAAGGTAAGAGGGTTTATGTTTTGGGATTGGTAATAAACGGAGCCAAACCTACTTGCATAAATGAACAAAGCAATACTGATGAAAAAATGACAAGAAAGTAGAGATAGATCCAACATAATAAATGCACAGATCTGACATAAGAAAGATCAGATGCCCGTAACACACATATTCAGCACAAAGTCTTAATATTTGTATTAATGTTTCTTCTGTTACAAAAAGTACAAAGCCTTTTCTTCTCACTTCTATTTTTTATCTAAAAAGTGTTCACCTCTTTGAATACAACAAGTATCCAAGTATATATAGAAGAAGGAGAAGAGAGAAGGAAAAAAGAAACCAACAACTAATTACAAAAAATATTTACAAAATATCTAAAAGTCAACTGTTGACTTAAGGCAACTTGGTGGATGACAACATCCCATGGTGCAACATGGATGATGTCATCATTTGTGCCAACATACTTTTAAATATTACAAAAGAAAAGCCAAGAGGAGGGAGATATTCCTCGTCGTCTCACGGCTGGAAGGGAGTATCCTGCTTCTGCTCAGGCGAGGCGATATATAATTGGGACTCGGTACTCCATAAATTTGCTGATCATTGGCTGGAGTTGATCCTGGGCAGGACCCTTGGTATGATCGCTAATGACTTCAAAAGTCTCCCATTCATCTCTAAGTTTTTTGAGAAGCTTGAAGTAATCATTACCTACCTCCATCAATTATCCCACAAAGTTGTGGTAGGCCAGAAGGTTGTTGATGGATTCAGCATCAAAAGTGGCTTCTAGCTCTAACCCTTGCGAGATGATCTCTTTGAAGATTCGAATAGTTTCATCTATCTTCCTCAAGGTGAATGACGGAGTGAGAAAGCCCGGAGACATCCTTAGGAAAATTTTCTCCATTTGATGCATTGCATCCAGGGCTTCCTCCTTGACCTTATCTATCTTTTTGAGGAAAAATTCTATCTGATCGATACGGTAGTCCAAAAGCAGCAAGGACTTTGTTGGGTGCTCTAGGGTGATCAAAGATGCCAAATTTAATTAAATCATCAACTGAGAAGTCGAGCATCTTCTGGCATGTCTTATGTTGCAACCTAGAATGGTCCAACTCTTCGAAGATAGGTCCTGTAATCTCTTGGAGTTCCTTGTTCGCCCGACCAATGTTCTGATATAACTCGGTGAACTTGATGATTACTTCCTCACTATCTTTGATGATCTAGTCTCTCTAAGCGGATACTTCCGTGCTTGTTTTCCAATATTGGTGTATTCATTTATCTTATCCTGGCTTAGGACCTCAGGAGTTTCGGTGGTAGTTGTAGGAGGTGCATTGCCTATTTTTTGCAGGGCATGGAGAAGATGCTTGTTTTGCTCTTTTAGTAACCTCTTCTCCTCTTTTGCTTCTTGAAGCTTCTTGCAAAGGGCATCCACCGTAGATAGGGTCTCTCCTTGAAGGCTTTCAGATGACGTTCCCATTGTGACCTGCGTCACTATATAATCTGTAGGGGACAGATCCTTTTTATGTTTGGAGGGATCGGGATACGAGATCTCCATTACCCTTTCTCTCGATGCACTTTGAGAGAAACAGGGTTATCGGCTTTAGCTTCTTAGCACCTTTTGCTAGGATAACGGAAAAGTCCATTGGAGTAATGGGGACTTTCCTCTTATGCTAACTCAGGAGCAGTTGTAGTGGATGAGGGAAAATGGGTCGAGACACTTGGTGGTGGCATCGAGAGAGAGGCCAAGAAAGTGCTCACGGGAGGAAGAGACACTGTAGGAGAGGTAGTCGTGGGAATGGAAGGGAGATGAGAGATGAGAGAGAAGAAATGATGGGGGACAGCTCCGCGAGAGAAGAGAAAATGGAGGAAGAGGAAGGGGAAACAGTAGAAGATGGGGAAGAGTATACGACCAAAGTAATGGTCGCTTGAGCCACATGAGAAGGGGGAGAAGGGATGGTGGCAACCTCCATGGTTGTAACAATGGCAACATCCTGAGTGGATGTGCCCATTGGAACACTCTCTGTCACTTATTTCTCTAGGGATGCCAAAGTTATAACCTATTCCTGTGCGGTGGAGGGAGGACTTTCAAGGAGCTTCTTCTTGAGTGGAGCTCGATTCTCCTTCTTTATCCTTGCCTTTACCCTTTGGCAGATGTTTCAGGCTTGACAGGTGCGTTGCCTAAAGGGGACGTGGTGAAATCTACTCGAAGGTAGATAAGGCCATTCATTCTGCACCAATGTTCTGTTCGCCGCAATGTTTCCTTAACCCTTACCTCAATGGTCTGATGTGCCTTTGTTCTATCTATTTGGGAAAATGGCCAGCTGTCCCCATCTATGTCTAGATACACCTGATCAACTTCTTGATCAGTTGTTTGATAACCTTTTGGAACAATTGCCACGCCATATTGAATAATCTCTTCCTGGGCCAGGCGAGAGTGATCCTTCCTTCTGAGTTCAGCCTCATGATATAGGTTGATGTAGATATCCTTGATCTGTGGAATGTGGATCGGATCGAGTTTTTCCTTAGGGAGGCAATTTCTTGGATCGAAGGTGGGCCTTGCCGGGAAATTGTGCTTTAGATTTAGCATTTCTAGCTCTGTGAACATTTCCCAGGATTTGTTGTGGGAAATGCAGGTGTACTTACCCACTGTAAGGGGGAAAGGAGTTTCACCCTTCTTTCTTTTCAAGAACTTCTCATGGTATGTTATGAGCTTCCTGGATAGCTCCAACAAGATCAGCTTAGGTCCTGCATACCTCAGAAATTTAGTGGGCTCCCCCAAGAAGTTAGCTTCCCTGACATAAGTGAAGGTGGGGAATTGGGTAAATAATGTGCCCCACTTCTCAGTTGTTGTGACTATGCTCTTGGTCATCTGATATGAGTCATATTTGGCCTCAAAAGGTAGATGATGTCGTAGAAGAAAGCATCATTGATCTTGGTAAACTATGGGATGTTGTTCTCCAGCCTTAACTCTAGGTAGTATTCATATATTTTCACCTGAGGCCAAACCCCGCATCGGCTTAGCGCTGGATAATCCCTCTTTGAGGCTGCAGCGTAGACCACGTAGGAGTTCATGTAGAACCTCCCCGTTGTGGTAAGTTGTTGGAGCTGCTCAGAAATGGTGTTGCTTATGATCTCTGCCCACTTAAAGCGCTGATCAGGCACATTCGTATTCATGGTTTCTAGGTACCTGAGCATCCATTTGTGAAAGTAATGGGCATCAGAAAGCCCAAATACTCGGCTTATAAATGTGATGGTATCGTGTAGTTCCTCGGAGAAGTCACTACGGTGAATAACCTGTGGCCACCTGGTTATCACCTTCTTATTCTTCAAATATACTTTGTTCATCAGCTGCATGCATTTGTCTTCGTTATCCTCCCACGCCTTGGTGCAGTCCTCTTGGCTCACAACCACAAATTTTTTGTGATGGGGAATACCTAGCATGATGTCAAAGTGCCAGGAAGTGAGGTTAATTATAACCTCGCCCTTTTCGTTCTTGACACACCTTATGTTTTTGTTATAATAGCGGGCCACCACCATTATAAACTCATTATTTACTAGCACTAACGAGGATCCCCCCAGCAAAATGCAGACAACTACCTACCAGTTTGTCCATCCAAGGACTGCCTGTGACCTTCTTAGTTCTAGCCAAAAAATCATCCATGTCGATGTGGCCAAGTTCAGAATCTCTAATGTCTAGGTCATATTCTACTTGGGACTCGGGCATTCTAACCCTTTGATATTTATATTTCATCTCTTCCTCTGTGAGCTTAGCCTTACCCTTTGACTTGGTTAGGATTTTTCTTGATGTAGACATATGTGGATCTGAGTTCAATTTCTGATCTACAAGAAGGAGTGAAGTCCAACGCAGAAGAGCCATGTTAGCTATCAGATCTTCCATTAAAGCATTACAAAATGAGGAGTTAGCAATTTTAAGGCCTCTGGGCACAGGGCGCAGGGACACTGCAGGTTGCAGGGTTAAAAGTACGGTGCACTGAAGTAAAGTGTTACAAGGAAGAAATTAGTGCCAAAGGGCGCAGGGCGCAAGAAATTTACATATAACATCATTGTTGTTGTAGACAAGAGTGCATTTGCACCATTTAAATGAAGTTTTATACTAGGCGCAAATAAGTTTGGTGCTGCATGGGAGCAGGATGCACCAATAGCGTAGGTAATTTGCATGTAACATGGTATTTTGGTGTGTCAAAGGGTGCAGGATTAATGTGTGTAACACTTACTTTATGTGCGTAAAGGGGGGATTTGGCGCGGCGTAGGAAAAGCTTGCGTGGCACTTTTGTTGTTGTAAGCGGGATTGCACCTGCGTTGGGTTTAAGATTTACTTGGTTTATGCATGGCATAGGGATTTTGTGTGCTGCAATCAAGGTTGGTGTGCCTTCTTGGCGCGACTGTGTTTTCTGTGACAAGGGTGGTGATTGCGCCAAGAAAAAAATTGCGGCTCAGAACTAACTTTTAGGTTTTCTCTCCTTTCTTGATGGGTTTGCGGTCTTTTAGGCATCTTTCTTCATGGATTTAGATGGTGAAGGGGGCATAGCAAAGAAATCTGGGTTCACTTTTTTGAGACAGAGTCCTCTTGGTCAGCAAATCTGGAAAGAGGGTGAAAAATAGCTTGGGAGGGAAGGTTTGAAAAAAACGGGCAGGAGGGGTTTATGGTTTCCTCAGCTTTATTTCGTCAAAATTCACAACCAACCAACAAAACAAAAACACAAGAGAAGCAAGGTCCACTTACCCAGAATATATAGAACGAGAGAAACGAAGTGGGGTCCACGAACATGACACGAGGATAACGGGCACGCTGACAGGTGCAGAGGAATAAATATTTTCACGTGTTTTTGATTGTGAAAATGACAGGGCGGATGTGCCTATATAGCCAAAAGTGTAATAAATATGTCAACCACCTTTTAAAGGGGCACATCAAAACACATGTCGACATAGAAAACTTTGTGCCCTTTGGCGTGGATATGTTTTTCTCAACATGAAATTATCTGCACCTTTGGCACAAATTTAGTACTGTCAACACTGGATTTTGAGCGCCTTGGCGCACCAATTAATGGCACAACATTTTTGTTGCTGACAGGATGGCGCATGCGCCTTTGCGCTAACAATAAATACGCATCACGGGAAGGCATAATAATTGTTGTGTCAACACTCCAAAGGGTGCGCCAAAGGAAATAAAGGGGGCACAAATTTATCCTATGTTGCATAGATAAAAGGTGCGCCTAGCCAGAAAAGGACCAAAATGACTAAGTTCAGAAAACTATATTTCCCGGAAAGGGATTTTACAACATTCCAAACACTGAGTGACCTCGATGAGGAACTTGAACAAAATTTTGGTATGGTTACCTGTAAAATTTCCCTTGTCAATTTTACAGGATAACAGCTGGTGATTTTTGGGGACTATCTTTAAGCGAAGCTTAAGGGTAGAGAACCCCAGATCAACAAGTGCCTATCCATTGGGTTACAAAGTCAAAAACAAGGGCGACGATGAAATAAAACACATGATGAAAGCAAACACAGGACAAAAAGAAAACACACGACAAAAATAAAAATGTACAGAGGAAAGAGGAAGCTCTAATTCTTGAATATTTTGAGATGTTGCCCGCTATAGGGAAGCGGGAGATCAGCTCCGTCTAGATACGAGAGATAGAAGCTATTCTCTCCATTGAGCTACTTGATCTTGAAAGGCCCTCTCCATAGAGAATCAAATTTCACGTGCATGCCCTTTGGCTCTCTTCATTTGTCCTACAAAAGGACGAGATCTCCTGTCTAGAAATCTCTTTACTTGGATTTTTTATCGAACAATCTCTTGACTTGATTCTGATGTTCAGTGATCCTATCGATCACTCTTACTCTTTTTTCCTCGAGCTCTGCTAGATACATGATCCTCTTTTCAAGAGAATTTTGTAAAGTTTCATCTTCAATTACTCGTGCCAAGCGCAGAGCAGGAAGTTCTGCAGAAATGGGAAGTTCGGTGTCGATTCCATATAACACTTGAAAAGGCAGCATGCCGAGAGACCTCTTGGGAGTAATGTGGTCTGCCCACAAAGAGTCATACAATGACCTGTGCCACGTTTGTTGATTCTCATCAACTAGCTTCCGTATAATGGTCACTAAGTTTTTATTACTAGATTCTACCTGACCATTTCCCTGGGGGTAATAATCTGAGGCGCGGGCCAAATCCCGTATTCATAGAAAAAAATAATAAATTCCCATGAGGAGAAGTTGGAAGCATTATTAGAAATGATTTTGTTAGGAACGCCAAACCTTACAATGATATTCTCTTTGATGAAACTGCAAACAACCTCAGAAGTGGCATGTTTAACAAGTATGGCATCCACCCATTTGGTGAAGTAATCTATTGCTGTCAGGACATAACTATGTCTGGAAATCGATTGGGGATGGATTGCTCTGATAAATTCGATACCCCACTACCTGAATGGATCATCAATAATGACTGGCCTGAGGGGAAAAGCAGTCAATTTTGGTTTGCCAACAAATGGTTGGCAGAGCTCACATTTTGCTACCTAGGTGGCTATATCTTGAAATAGCGTTGGCCAATAGTGCCTGGCCCAGATGATCTTGTGTGCTGTCATGGAAGAGGAGAAATGACCACCACAGGTTGAATCATGAAAATTTTCAAGTAACTTTATCTACTGTGGCTTGTCAACACATCACAAGAAGATGCCATCTATTCCGTGTTTATATAAACATTCATCCCAGATGACATATTTGGCTGCTCTGAGTTTTATAACATGCTTCTCCTTTGAATTCAAATGAGCTGGGCACTCACCGTAAGTGAGAAAGAAAGCGATATCTAAATACCATTAATCACTAGTTGCGACAAATTGAATCATGGGTAGAGAATCAGCTTTCTCCAGCTGGCCGAGTGTTCCACCGATGCAATCATCATTTTCCTCAGGATCTCCTGAATCTTGGTTTTCAACCATGAGCTGACATAGACCCTTGCCTCTTACTAGCTTGGTTGGTCTTATATCTAGATCGTACTCCTGAACCTTGGCAATCCAATTCCCTCGTAAACTCCCTAACTCATGTTGAGTTAAGATTGACTTGACTGTCATGTCAGGAACCCGAACCATTGTATGAGAGTTTAGAATATAATACCTGAAGTTCTTGACTGCTTTGACCATAGCAAAGGCATGTTTTCCAATTGAGACATATTTAATTCATGAGGATTGAGGGGAGAGCTCATGAACGCAATTGGGGATTCAACATCCTCAGAATTGTTTTACATTAAGATGGCCGATACATTATGTTCATATGCATAGCTATACATGATAAAATCCTTGGAGAAATCGGTACATACCAGGACTGGTGCATGAGAGACGGAGGCTTTTATATCCTCAAATGATGCCTTTCCTTCTTCGTTCCATCGGAAAGTTGGCGACACTTTCATCATGTTTGATATGTGGCGAGTCTTTTCAGCAAAGTCGGAAATGAAGCGTTTGAGAAAGTTTACTTTTCCAAAGAAAGAGTGAACGCTGGTCTTGCTCGTGGGTAAAGTAAGGCTCTGAATATCCCTAACCCTTTTGGCATCTATCTTCATCCCTTCTTTGCTGACCACGTGCCCCAGCAATTTTCCTTTCGTGAAGCCAAAAATAGACTTTTTTGGATTTAGGGAGATCCTGTGTTTTCAGCATCTATTCAATACTTGTTCCAAATGATCACAATGATCATTTCACTATTTAGAGAACACCGTTAAGTCATCCAAATAGACTACGATGACCTTCCCCATCATACCTTTGAAAGAAAATTCCATCACCCACTAGAAGGTGGCGCCAGTGTTGGTTAAGCCAAAAGGCATCCTGCTATAGGAAAATGTGCCCCAGGGGGTAGTGAATACTATTTTGAATTGATCTTGAGGCAAGACTTCAATTTGATTATAGCCCGAAAAACCGTCAAGCATGGACAACATTTCTAAACCAGTTACTACCTGCAGAACCTGATCCATTATGGGAAGTGGGTAGTTGTCCTTTAGGGACGCCTGATTCAAGTTACAAAAATCTATGCATATGCATATCTCACCATTTTTCTTACATACTGGCATGATATTCTTGACCCAGGTGTTGTGATGGATAGGAAAAATTATTCTCGCGTCCAACATCTTCTGTATTTCTGCCTGGATGGTACCCGAGACCTTAGGGTTATAGTGCCTCTGTTTCTAGTGAAAGGGCTTGACACCTTTCAACGGGATGTCATGTTGGACGTCCTTTGGCTTGAAAGACTTTAGATGGGCATAGGACCATGCTAACACATCCATGTATTTCTTTAGAAATTTGACAAAATTTCATTTTTATTCGGGTGTGCAACATTTTCTGATGTTCACAAACTGCGGATGTTCCACTGAACCTAGATTGACCGGCTCGGTCTCTGGAGAGGAGTTAGGATTATCTTTCCTGTTCATCCTGACAAAACGATCGTGTCTTTCTAACAAACGTTCCAAGGAAACCAAGTCTTTTGGGATTTTATTTCCTTTGAGCTGACATATGCCATCACTTCCTTTTGATTCATTGTCTTGATCAGTAACGGATTCACAACATGTAGAAGTAGATCCTTCAAAATGAAGTTCACTGAAATTTTCTGTCTTTTCCAGGAAGGCAATAAGTTGATTGTCGTCATTGAATACCTGCCAGTGCTGAGAGTTGTCTGGCACACTTGGGCGGAAAAATACCTCAATGGTATATGTGTTTGTTTTCAACCCTTGGTGGGGGAGCATGAGGGATGCCGAGATGGCTAATGAATCTGTCATGTCATTCTGAGTTCTTGGAATGGATTTTATTGAAAAAGCATCAAACTCCTCAATGTTGTCCCATACCACGTTGCGGTAATGCCCAATCCTTTCATTTTTCACTTGGTATATCCTTTTCACTTGATTAACGACTAGCTCTGCATCACCTTGCACTTTCAAGTTCTTGATTCCCCTCTCCTTTGCAGCCTGCATGCCAAGTAGTAAGGATTCATACTCAGCAATATTATTCATATTGAAAAACTACAACTTGAAAGAGAGAGGAATAATCTCTTCCTCCAGGGAAATCAACACATCTCCGGCACCGCATCCGCAAGTCGCACAACTGCCATCAAACTGCAATGTCCACACTTTGTTAAGGTCTTCTTCTGTGATGAGGACATCCATTTGGCCAGACTCTGTAGATAAGAAGTAATTTCCCATCCCTGATGATTCGAAGAGAATTTGGGCTCGGGGGTCATCAGAATTGGTGACCAAGTATTTCTTTTGAGATTTCGGCTCCAACATTTGCATTATGCCTTTGACGGGGATTCTGGCCTTAGACTAGTCCATATGAATCTCTCCACCAACTTCACTGCAAAATATCCTTCCTAGTAGAATTCCATATGCTGCCACAATCTTGGCAACGAGGACAGTCATCTTTACTCTTTTCTCTGGGAATGTTGCGAATGCAAACTGCGCGTCTTTGATCTGACCAATCAACGGAACCTATTTGGTTTCCAAGGAGTAACATCTGCCAAAAGGCTTGGTAAGGGTGAGGCCCAGAGCATGGGCAACCTTTTCCGGCATGATGTTATCTGAAGCCCCAGAATCAATTATGCAGTTTCTTAGTTTGTGACCATTGATTAGGAGGGAGAGATAAAAAGGTTCTATTTTTCTTGACACAGAAGTCGAGGCAACATTTATGCGAGATGCAAGAGCATTAGAGAGAATTCCTTTCGGGGAAACATGAGTAGTTACGATAGCTTGGCTTTGGATGTATTCAGTCAACCTTACAAGCTGTTCGGGGTTTGACTGAAGATACTCAGCTTCATACATTTGGATCTTGGTATTTTTAGCATGATCAATTATGTCAAACACGGCCAAGGGTTGCGTTGATGAAGGAATGAGTCCCTCATTTCGCAATGGTAGGGTAGGATTACTGGTCTTGATAGGAATGGAAGAGGGTTGATTCAGAGGGGAGATAGGGGAAAAAGATTTCTGTAAAAAAGACTTAATAACAGGTTGAGTAGGAAGGGGACTACCTCTTTTAGCGATGGTTAGAGGCGTGTTTGACACGGCCTTCTCTTTCTGCATCTTGGCAGCAACTTCTACTTATTTTCCTTGCAAGCGGGTGAAAACAACATATGACTACCCGCTTGCATACCCTTGGGTACCCTCTTCATCATCATATTCCTCCTCATCAAATTCCATATACCCGATAGTAGAGTCACCAGCCAGTTCGCCGACATCTTGATCATCTTCACCTGGTGATGAAGGTTCTTCATAATTTTGCTCCTCTTCTTCGATTTCAGCTAAAGCATTGACCGGAGGGGCCTCAAGCGTCAACCATGGAGCAATTTCAGGTAGGCGCAACCTTTGAGGAGCGTTATTGGAAGTGAAATTTCTTCGTGGGATATCCTGGTATGAAAAACTCGAAGAATCTTGAGCTAACTGCTTATTTAACGTGAGCAAGTCGTTCGCCATCTTTTGGAATGCCAGATCAGATAAAGTGGCAGGAGAAGGGATCAAAGCTTTAGGCTTGGATGGTTCTCTTTTTAATTCACCATATTTTTATCCAAAATTCACCCCCTCAAGGTAATTTTGATAACATGCATCAAATTCTTTAGTTCCAAGCAAGTATATTGACTCAAGGCAAAAACCATTTTTCTGGGGTCCCCTCGGGTTCTTTCTAACTCTCCTATCCAAGAAGAAAACCCAGCAAGTTTTAAAAATGTGAAAAAATTGCAAAAACAAGCTTGGGGCTGAAAAAATGAAGAAAATCGGCTAAGTCCTAGTCCGCGCAGCAGTTAGGACATTTGGGACGTCGGGGCGCGAACCGGCCAAAAATCCGGCAGGCAGTCCGCGCAACATTTGGTGCAGCCGGGACAAAAGGACGCGCGGGACGCGAAAAGGCGAACCGGCCGAAAGTGGAAAAAATCCCCAAGTTTTGTTATCGAGCGGTTTGGGACATCTGGGTCGTAGGTACGCGCGGGACACGAACCGACCGAAAAGCCGAAATACAGTCCATTTCGGGTGGTTCGGAGATATTTGTCCCAGACAGTTTGGGACATCCGGGCCAAAAGTACGCGGAGGACGTGAACCGGCCGATTTGGTCGAAACAGGGGACTTTCGTCCGGGACAGTTGGGCCAAAAGTACGTGTGGGACGCGGAAAGCCGAAAGAGCCGCCAACGAATGGAATCTCGCCACGTTTCTTCACCTCAAACAGGAACCAGGAAGCCCGAATCAGCTGAAGCAGGGGATTTTCATCCGGGATAGTTGGGACAAAAGTACGCGCGGGACGCGAAAAGCCGAAGTGGCCGAAGGCAAAGAAGAAAAGTCAACGTTTGACCCGTGAAACTTCAAACGGCCATAACTTTTGACTCCGAGCTCCGATTTTCACAAAATTGGACTTTCTGGAACGAGCATGATTTCTTATTTTTAATGAGGGTAGATATATTTAAATAAAAGAAACATATTCGGCTCCAGTCAGTTAATGCTCATTCCCGTCAAATGACAGAAAACGCCTGCCAGACCCAAAATAGCTGCCCGCACTCAGAAGGCCATAACTTTTGCATTTCTCAACGAAATCACACAAAATTTGTACTGTTGGAATCGTGGCTCTGAGTCCGATGGACAGAAATCAAGAAATTCCAGATTTGATGAGAAATTGGTCGATATTTTTTAGAAAACGTGGCTTGGTTCATAATAGTGTTTTATTTGGTAGTTGGGAGTGCAATTAAGAGACATGGTCATCATTCTTTCTCTACTGCAGCACATGGGACAGTATGGGGAGCCTTTTGCAAGTAATATATAATAATTTTAATCCATTTAATGCCTCTTACAAGTGGTTGAAGGACATATTTCTGGATTTACATTTTCCCTTCTCTTTCTCTTCTCATTTTTTCTATAAATTGGAGTGTTGGGCTCATTGTAAGGGGGAGAGTTTTCAGATAGCAAAGCTCTGTCAAAATTGCTTTGTGAAGCCAATGTGCTGTAGGCCCTTGTAGTGGAATCCTTGCATGGTGATCCAGGCCCTTATCTTGTAATAGAATGAACTGCATATCATGAAGTAATAAAATATCAGTTTGTGGATGTATCTTCCCCTGCTGTGTTTTCTTGCATTCTTCTTGCCCCTTTAATCTTTCTACAAGAATATTGTGTCTATTATTATGTTCTTGCAGGGATCCATTATCATTGTGTATGCTTGGAATATTGTTGTGAATGCATTTTTCTTGATTATGGAGAACTGTCATCACCTCTTCTAGTGTGTACTTTGCTTCTATATTTCACACATTTGGAGACTACTCTCACACCCTCCTTTTCTGGTGTATCATTGCTTTAGTGTAGGCTTTCATTTTATGAACTCTCTCTCCCTGGTCCCTTGGAAATTTAGATTAGGATATTTATTTTCCCCTGCATTAGAGTAGATTGTGGCAGGTAGTTTAGGAGCAAGAACCAGCTTTCTCTGGAGGTCTATCTCAAGTAGCAAGTCCCACAACTTGGAGATAGTACCCATGTTATCCAATCACACCGTGAGTTCAAGTATATGCACTTGTATAAACATAAGGGTGCTGTGATTCGGTGATAACACATATATTAGCAAATTATCTTCAATCTGTATGGCAGCAGCTTGGGCGAGAACCAAGGGTAGTGACTTGTTCTTACAAAAGTAAGAAACTTACTTTTGAGCTCATGTCGTTGACAAATAAATACTTCTGATTTTCTGGCATTGGCATCATGGTAGGTGGAACACGATTGATTAATGAATTGAAATGGGTGATGAAATCACGCATGGTTTCATTGACCTCCTTCTTCAGGTGAGTGATCTTTGATAGTAACGTGAACGCATCTTCTGAAGGCTTATATCTTTCTTCAAATGTAGTTCGTAATGTGGCCCAGCTAGTGACATATCCGGCCGGTAAATGCTAAAACCATTCTGCTGCAGGTCCTTGCAAAGTCTCTAGAAAGAGGTGAACTGACACATCTTCATGGGTCACATCCAGGATAATGCATGACATGATGAATGCAAATATGTGTGAGTCCGTGCTTTGGTTTCCACTTCCATCAAATTAGGGGAAATTCTTTCAGTTTCCATGAGGGAGCGCGTGAAGAGGATGTGGCAAAGCAAGTGGGCCCATAGCATTTCCCCATGGTACTACCATTTGAATAGTTGGAAAAAGTACGCGAGCTGAAAGCACAGTTCCACTGAGCAACAAAGCACTGCAAAGAGATGAGGATTTTCCTTGTGAAAAATGCTTCCTTCGCAGAGGTGAGACACTTTTGGCTAACTGATCAGCTGAACTTAGCGACGAGAAGTGTGTTGGTGTAACACTGAAGTTGTGCCTTTGAAGTAGATCGAAAGTAGGATCGACTTCTCCATTAGCTCTCCTGCTATGAGTAAATGGTTCACCCGCCAGTGTACCCTTCAGATCTGCGATATTTTGGAGTAGATTAAAGAACTCTTTTTTATTGTACTTGCTAATTTTCTAATTTTATTGACAAAAATCAGTAGCATGTACTTTTCTAGATATTTAATTTTATCCCTCTTTTGAAAACCAATTGCGGTTTAATGACAAAAATCAACGAAGATAAAATGATGATAAAACTTAGTAAGCTGATTTTCGGATCTTAGAGTTGACTTTTGACAAGGGTTTGAAATTTTGCAGAATAATCAAAACTAAGATCTACATAAAAAAACGGGTTTTTATAAAAACTCAGTGAACTAAAGATCTCTAACTAGCCCAGATCTATGGATCTCTGAAGAAAATTTTCAGTTTGGATCACTTTTGCAAAAAAATTGGATTTTGAACAAAAGTTAAAATTTGCAAACAGGTAGTAATTTTTATAGTTTTATCAAATAGATTTGTTTGATCCCCAGAAAAGTCACCAAAAACTGTTGGTCTGAAAATCTATCAGGTGGACAAATCTATGGATAGACGAGCCAATAGTGTGCAGGGCATAGCCCCTCTTTGAGACAACAAAGCGAAACTGGTTTATTGTTATTCTACCAGCAGGAATCTACGCAAGTCCTACATTATTCTGCCTTTGGAGGTTTGGGATCTCATCCCAATAGGGGCATTTCCAACTATGAAAAGAAAGGAAAGAAGGGAAAGACGAAGATAGGATAGATAGATCCGAAAGGAGAAAAGAAATGAATTCCAAAGCAGAAAGATCAAAAGGTCTATGTTTTGGGATTGGTAATAAATGGAGCCAAACCTACTTGCATAAACGAACAAAGCAATACTGATGAACAAATGATGAAAAATTAGAGGTAGATTTAACAGAATAAACATACAGATCTAACATAAGAAAGTTCTGATGCATAACACAGATATTCAGCACATAGTCTCAATATTGTATTAATATTTTCTTATGTTACAAAAGTACAAAGCCTTTTCTCCTTACTTCTATTTTTCATCTAAAAAGTATTCACCCTCTTGAATACTACAAGTATCCAAGTATTTATAGAAGGAGAAGAGAGAAAGCAAAAAGAAACCAAAAACTAATTACAAAATATCTAAAAGTCAGCTGTTGACTTTGGGCAACTTGGTGGATGACAACATCCCATGGTGCAACATGCATGATGTCATCGTTTGTGCCAACACACTTTTAGATATTTAAAAAATGAAATCCAAGAGGAAGAAGGCTATTCGTCATCATATCGATGCTGAAAGGGGGTATCTTGCTTCTGCTCAGGAGAGAAAATGTGGAATTGAGCCGGGTATTCCATGAATTTACTTACCATCGGTTGTAATTGATCCTGGGCAGGACCCTTGGTATGATCGCTGATGACCTCACAAGTCTCTCGTTCATCTCTGAGTTTTTCGGGGAGTTTGAAGTATTCATTACCTACCTCCATCAGGAACCCCACAAAATCACGGCAGACCAGAAGGTTATTGATGGATTTAGTGTCGAAAGTAACTTCTTGCCCTATCCCTTGAGAGATGATCTCCTTGAAGATCCGAATGGTTTCATCTGCCTTCCTCAAGGTGAATGAAGGAGTGAGCAAGCCCAGATACATTCTTAGGACAATTTTCTCCATTTGATGCACTGCATCCAGGGCTTCCTCCTTGGCCTTGTCTATCTTCTATAGGACAAATTCCATTTGATCGACCTAGTAGTCCAAAGTGGCAAGGATTTTACTGGGTACCCTGGGGTGATCGAAGACGCCAAACTTTACTAAATCATTGACAGAACAGTCGAGCATCTTCTGGAATGTCTCATTTTGCAACCTAGTATGGTCCAACTCTTTAGAGATAGGTCCTGCAATTGCCTAGAGTTCCCTGTTTGCCCGACCAATGTTCTGATATAAGTCAGTGAACTTGACAATTACTTCCTCATTGTCTTTAAGGATCTGGTCTCTCTAGGCAGATACTGCCATGCCTTGTTTTCCAATCTTGGCGTATTCATTTATCTTATCCTAGCTTAGGACCTCAGGAGTTTGGGTGGCAGTTTGTTGGTTTGAAAATCTGTCGAATGGACAGATCTATGGATAAACGAGCCAACAGTGTGTAGGGCATAGCCCCTCTTTGAGTCAGCAAAGTGAAACTAGTTTATTGCTATTCTACCAGCAGGAATCATGTGCAAGTCTCACAATATTCTGCCTTCAGGGGTTGGGATCTCATCCCAGTAGAGTAGTTCCGATGAAGAACAGAAAGGAATGAAGGAAGGAAAGGAAGGAAGACGGATCTGAAGGGAGAAAAGAAATGAATTCCAAAGTAGAAAGGTCAGAGGGTTTATGGTTTGGGCTGGTAGTAAACAGAGCCGAACCTACTTGCATAGACAAACAAAGCAATATTAATGAATAAATGACAATAAAACAGAATTAGATTCAACAGAACAAACATGCAGATCTAACGTAAGAAAGCTCTGATGTGTAACATAGATACTCAGCACAAAGTCTAAATATTGTATTAATATTTCCTTCTATTACAAAAAGCTCAAAGTCTTTTCTTCCTACTTCTATTTTTCATCTGAAAAGTATCCACCACTTGAATAAAACAAGTCTTCAAGTATTTATAGAAGGAGAGGAGAAAAGAAGACAAAAGCAAACCAACCACTTACAAAATATCCAGAAAATATCTAAAAAGTCAACAGTTGACTTGGGAAAGTTTTTGGATGGCAACATCCCATGGTGCAACATGGATGAATTCATCGTGTATGCCAACATGCTTTTCAAATATCTTACAAAAATGATCAATGGATCCCAAGAAGAAACTACTCTTCAGTGTAAAAGGGTGCACTTTTCAGCATGTCAACAGGAACTTATCAGTGCCTTGGTGCACTCTTCAGCATGTCAACAGGAACTTATCAGCGCCCTTTGGCACACCTTTCAGCATGTCAACATGAACTTATCAGCGCCCTTGGCGCACCTTTCATCATGTCAACATGAACTTATCAGCGCCCTTTGGCGCACCTTTCAGCATGTCAACATGAACTTATCAGCGCCCTTGGCGCACCTTTCAGCATGTCGACATGAACTTATAAGCGCCCTTGGGGCACCTTTCAGTATGTTGACAGGACTTTATCAGTGCCCTTGGCGCACCTTTCAGCATGTCAACATGAACTTCTCAGCACCCTTGGCGCACCTTTCAACATGTCGACAGGACTTTATCAGCGCCCTTGGCGCACCTTTCAGCATGTCGACAGGGCTTTATCAGCACCCTTGGCGCACATTTCAGCATGTCAACATGAACTTATCAGCGCCCTTCTCAAAAAGACTGAAAAATGGCTAAGTCCTTAAAACTTTATTTTCTGAAGGGAATTTTGGGATTCTTTCGAACGTTGTCAAACTTCCTTGGGGCCAAAGCAAAATTTTTGGGTATGGTTATCTGCAAATTGCCCTTGAAAATTTTGCAGGATAACACAGTTGTAGGAGGTGCACTGCCCATTTTCTACAGGGCATGGAGAAGATGCTTGTTCTGCTCTTTTAGTAACCTCTTGCAAAGGGAATCCACTGCAGATAGATCCTCTCCTTGAAGGATTTCAGATGACGTTCCCATTGTGACCTGCGTCACTGTATAATCTATAGGGGACAAATCCTTTTTATTTTTGGAGGGATCGGGATACGTGATCTCCATTACCCTTTCTCCCGATGCACTTTGAGAGAAATAGGTTATCAGCTTTATCTTCTTAGCCCCTTTTGCTGGGATAATAGAAAATTCCATTGGAGCAATGGGGACTTTCCTCTTATGCTAACTCAGGTGCTGGGAGATCCATGCCGGACTTAAGGTAGTGGGACCAGAGGTGGAAGAGGGAGCACTTGCAGTGGATGAGGGAAAATGGGTTGAGACACTTGGTGGTGGCATCGAGAGAGAGGCCAATAAAGTGCTCACGTGAGGAAGAGACACTGCAGGAGATGTAGTCGTGGGAATCGAAGGGAGCTGAGAGATGAGAGAAGAAATGGTGGGGGACAGCTCCACGAGAGAAGAGAAAATGGAGGAAGAGGAAGGGGAATAGTAGAAGATGGGGGAGAGGATATGACCAAAGGAATGGTCACTTGAGCCACATGAGAAGGGGGAGAAGGGACGGTGGGAACCTCCATGGTTGTCGCATTGGATACATCCTGAGTGGATGTGCCCATTGGAACACTCTCTTCCGCTTCTTTCTCTGGGGATGCCAGAGTTATAACCTATTCCTGTGCAGCGGAGGGAGGACTTTCAGGAGCTTCTTTTTGAGCGGAGCTCAATTCTCCTTCTTTATCCTTGCCTTTTCCCGTTGGCAGATGTTTCGTCCTGACAGGTGCATTGCCCAAAGGGGACATGGTGAAATCTACTCGAAGGTAGATAAGGCCATTCATTCTGCACCGATGTTATGTTCGCCATAATTTTTCCTTAACCCTTACCTCAATGGTCTGAGGTGCCTTTATTCTATCTATTTTGGCAAATGGCCAGCTGTCCCCATCCATGTCTAGATACACTTGATCGACTTCTTGATCAGTTGTTTGATAACCTTTTGGAACAATGGCCATGCCATATTGAATAATGTCTGTCATGGCCATGCGAGAGTGATCCTTCCTTCTGAGTTCGACCTCATGATACAGGTCGATGTAGATGTCCTTGATCTGTGGAATGTGGATCAGATCGATTTTTGCCTTAGGGAGCCAATTTCTTGGATCGAAGGTGGGCCTTGAATGGAAATTGTGCTTTAGATTTAGCAGATCTAGCTCTTCGAACATTTCCCAGGATTTTTTGTGAGAAATGTAGGTGTACCTACCCACTGTAAGGGGGAAAGGAGTTCCACCCTTCTTTCTTTTCAGGAACTTCTCATGGTATGTTATGAGCTGCCTGGATAGCTCCAACAGGATCAACTTAGGGCCTGCATACCTTGGAAATTTAGTGGGCTCCCCTAAGAAGTTAGCTGCCCTGAGATAAGTGAAGGTGGGGAATTGGGTAAATAATGCCCTCCACTTCTCAATTTCTGTGACTATGCTCTTGGTCGTCTGACAATGAGCCATATTTGGCCTCAAAAGGTAGATGATGTCATAGAAGAAAGCGTCATTGATCTTGGTAAACTGTGGGATGTTGTTCTCAAGCCTTAACTCTAGGTAGTATTCGTATATTTTCACCTGAGGCATCGGCTTACCTTTGGATAATCCCTCTCTGAGGATGCAACATAGACCACGTAGGAGTTCATGTAGAACCTCCCCGTTGTGGTGAGTTGTTGGAGCTACTCAGAAATGGTGCTGCTTATGATCTCTGCCCACTCAAAGCACTGATCAGGCACGTTCTTATTCATGGTTTCCAAGTACCTGAGAATCCATTTATGAAAGTAATGGGCATCAGAAATCCCAAATACTTGGTTTAGAAATGTGAGGGTATCGCTCAGTTCCTCAGAGAAGTCACTACGGTGAATAACTTGTGGCCACCTAGTTATCACCTTCTTATTCTTCAAGTATACTTCGTTCGTTAGCTACATGCTTTTTTCTTCGTTATCCTCCCACGCCTCTATGCAGTCCTCTTGGCTTATAGCCACAAAATGTCGCTGACGGGGAATACCTAGCATGATCTCGTAGTGCCGGGCAGTGAGGTTAATTATAACCTCACCCTTTTCATTCTCGACACACCTTGTGTCTTTGTTATAACAGCGGGCCACCACCATCATAAACTGATTATTTACTGCACTGACGGGGATCCCCCCAGCAAAATTAAGACCACTGCCTACCAGTTTGTCCCATAGGCCCAAAAATCATCCATGTCGATGTGGCCGAGTTCAGAATCTCTAATGTCTAGGTCACATTCTGCGTAGGACTCTGACATTCTGACCCTTTGATATTTGTATTTCATCTCTTCCTCTGTGAGCTTAGCCTTACCCTTTGACTTGGTTTTTCTTTTGCTTGATGTAGACATATGTGGATCTGAGTTCAGTTGTTGATCTACAAGGAGTGAAGTCCAACGCAGAAGAGTCATGTTAGCGGTCAGATATTCCATTAAATCATTACAGAATGAGGACTTAGCAATTTTAAGGCCTCTGGGCACAGGGCACAGGGACGCTGCAGGATGCAGGGTTAAAAGTATGGCACACTAAAGCGGAGTGTTACAAGGAAGAAATCAGCGCCAAAGGGCGCAGGGCACAAGAAATTTGCATATAACATCATTTTTGTTGTAGACAGGAGTGTGCCTGCGCCATTCATATGAAGTTTTATACTAGGCGCAAATAAGTTTGGTGTTGCATGGGAGAAGGATGCGCCAATGGCGCAGGTAATTTGCATGTAACATGGAATTTTGGTGCGCCAAAGGACGCAGGATTAATGCGTGTAACACTTACTTCATGTGCGCAAAGGGCAGCTTTGGCGTGGCATAGGAAAAGGTTGCATGGCACTTTTGTTATTGTAAGCGAGATTGTGCCTGCACCAGGTTTAAGATTTACTTGGTTTATACATGGCGCAGGGATTTTGTGTGTTGCAATCAATTTCGGTGCGCCTTCTTGGCGCGACTATGTTTTTTGTAACAAGGGTGGTGATTGCGCCAAGAAAAAAAATGCGGCTCAGAACTAACTTTTAGGTTTTATCTCCTTTCCTGATGGGTTTGTAGTCTTTTAGGCATCCTTCTTCATGGATTTTGACGGTGAAGGGGGCATAACAAAGAGATCTGGGTTCACTTTTATGAGACAGAGCCCTCTTGGCCAGCAGATCTGGAAAGAGGATGAAAAACAGCTTGGGAGGGAAGGTTTGCAAAAACAGGCAGGAGGGGTTTATGGTTTCCTCAACTTTATTTCGTCAAACTTCACAACCAACCAACAAAATAAAAACACAAGAGAAGCAAGGACCACTTACCCGGAATATATAGAACGAGAGAAACGAAGTGGGGTCCACGAACGCGACACGAGGATAACGGGTGCGCTGACAGGTGAAGAGGAATAATTATTTTCACGTGTTTTTGATTGTGAAAGTGACAGGGCGGATGCACCTATATATAAAAGTGTAATAAATGCGCCAACCATCTTTTAAAGGGGTGCATCAAAACACATGTCGACATAGAAAACTTTGCACCCTTTGATGCGGATATGTTTTTGTCAACATGAAATTATTTACATCTTTGGCGCAAATGTAGTACTGTCAACACTGGATTTTGAGCGCCTTGGCGCACCAATTAATGGCGCAAAATTTTTGTTGCTGATAGTATGGCGCATGTGCCTTGGCGCTGGCAAGAAAGACGCATCACGGGAAGGCGCAACAATTGTTGTGTCAACACTCCAAAGGGTGTGCCAAAGTAAATAAAGGGGGCACAAATTTATCATGTGTTGCATAGATAAAAGGTGTGCCCAGCCAGAAAAGGACTAAAATGACTTAGTTCGGAAAACTAGATTTACCGGAAAGGGATTTTACAACATTCTGAACGCTGAGGGACCCCGACGAGGAACCTGAACAAAATTTTGGTATGGTTACCTATAAAATTGCCCTTGTCAATTTTACAGGATAACAATATGGTGAGTGACAGTAGGGTAAACAATGATGACGTGCCAGATAATACGGTTTCTAAGTTAGAAGAAATCCTCAACCTTTTGAATGACACCCGAAACTGAGTTGCTTCCATAGAACAACAAGGTCAGTGTGGTGAAGAAGATGAGGATCATAGGGATGATGAGCAACATGATGATCAACCTGAGCCCCTGAATGAAAGTGTAAATAAGAAATCAAGGTTGGCTACTAAGTTAGCGAGGGACATTAAAAGAATGTCCCCACCTAAATTTGATGGTACAACTCTTGGGGATGGTGCTAAAAATTAGCTATCCAAAATGGAAAAATATTTTGAGACTGGGGATTTTTCAGAGGATACAAAAGAAGTATGGGGAGCCTACCAATTGTCCTGTGAAGCATCTTCCTGATGGGATAACCAAAAAATGGAACTAGGAATTGATTCTTATATGATCACGTGGGAGCAGTTCAAGGCCTACTTCCGTCAAATATGACTAACTCAGCTATACTTTGACCAAAATATGGCAGAATTCCAAAATTTGACTCAAGGAAAGTAATCAGTTATAGAATATTGGGAACGTTTCACTCGATTGCTGAAATATGTTCCTATGTATCAAAAGGATGAGAAGTTTAGAGTGAGAAAATTTATAATGGGATTAAATCCTAGCATTGGTGGTGAGGTAGATGTTCATGGACCTACCTCAATGGAAACAGTGTTTGAAAAACCTATCAAGCAAGAAAAAAAGTTGCGAAGTATTTGTGCCTCTAAAGATGAAAATAGAAGTAAAAATCGCAGTTTTCAAACACCAATCGCAAGTAAACCAGCATGGAAAAAGGGAAACAACAAGTTCATGCCTGTTAATAAAAGAGGAATAGTGGGTAGAACTGTTGTGAATAATAAAAATAATGGGCAACAAGGAACAAGTTTCAACCAGAATAAGATTGATAGAAAAGGACCTCTTATTGGATGTTTTAAGTGCGGTGGTAATCATTTCGCTAACAATTGTCCGCAAAGAGGAAAATGGAATAATCAGCAGAAGGGATTTACTGCAATAAATAAAGAGGGTCAACAACATAAGATTTATGTTGCAGTCCATAATAAGCAAGCGGAATAGTAAGCCACTCCAATAGAAACTTAAGGTAAGCTTTTTGGAGAACTTGTTTCTATTCTATTTGATTCCGGTTCAACAAAATGTTTTGTTTCATCTAAAATTGTTGATAAAATCAAAATAAGAGCTGGGTACATGGAACACACTTAGAATATATAGTATGGAAATAATGTTGTACAGAGAGTGAAGCAGTGTTTGTTTGAGGCACCACTAAAATTACCTGATTTCACAACAAGATTAAACTTGTATGTGGTACCTCTTGAATCCTATGATGTTGTCATAGGTATAAATTGCTTAAGTCAACATAATGCAACCTTGGATTGCTTAGGAAAATGTGTAACCTGCTGCAATGATCAACAAAAAACATCAAGTGTTCAAGGTGTTAAAGAGAGTTTGTAACTAGGTAGATTTCTGCCATGCAGCTGAAAAAGGCAAATCGAAAGAGCTGCCATCTATATGCTGTAAAAATATCAGATTCGAGACAGGAAAATGAGCCTGAAATTGAAGCATTTCCCATCCTAAGGGAATTTAGAGATGTGTTTCCAGATGAGTTCCCTGGACTTCCACCTAAGCATGAATTTGACTTCACAATAGAGGTTAAACTAGCAATGGAACCAATTTCCAAGGCACCGTATAGAATAAATCTCCCAACATGGACATCTCAAACTCCTTTTGCATGTCTATGGTAAATTTCTTAGACATTTCCTCATTGTCTCCTCCAAAAATTATTTCATCTACATACACAACAATAATTAATTGGTGCTCATCTTCAATTTTAATGTAAATATTACTATCAGCAAGTCCTCTCTTGAACCCTTGATCTTGTAGATACCTATCAAGCCTAGAGTACCATGCTCTAAGGGTTTGTTTTAATCTGTACAAGGCCTTCTTCAACTTACACACATAATATTCATTTTTTTATAGGAGGAACCCTTCAGGTTGTTCTATGTATACTTCCTCTTCTAACTTCCCATTTATAAAAGTTGATTTGACATCCATTCGATAGAATTTGAAGTACTTGAATACCGAAAAAGCAAGAAACATTCTAATTTCTTCTAATCTAGCAACAGGAGAAAATTTTTCATCAAAATAAATACCTTCTACTTGAGCATACCCTTTACATACTAACCTTTCCTTGTTTCAAGCGACTTGTCCATCTTCATTAAATTTATTTCAGAATACCCACTTAGTGTCAATCACATTCTGATCCTTGGCCTAGGTACAATCTCAGCTATATTAACTCAGGTAAATGATGAAAATATTGAGCAGCCTATTGCTTTCTTTGGACAGAGCTTGCATGATTATGAAACAAGGTACACATTTCTTGAAAAGAAAGTACTTTCAGTAATCAGAGGACTAAAGAATTTCAAGTATATGCTTTCAAACAATAAAATACATGTTCTTGTTTCTCATCCAAGTGTGAAAGCATTCTTACTAAATAAGGAATTGAATGATAAAAGAGCAAACTGGATAACAAAGGTCATGGAGTATGATGTTGATATTCGGGTTGCTAAGATGGTTCAAGGTAAAGGTTTTTGTGAGAATCTAATTGCTGATATGGAAAAATAGCAAGTTATAGAACCAGGTGATTCAAAACAGCATGCTGAAATTGCGTATCACCAATCAAAAATTATGGTTCAACCAGAAAATCAAAAACCTGAGCTCACTCACAAGATTCAAGATTCAAGATGGATGACTGATTTGGTTAATTATCTACAACATGACACCTATCTGGAAGGTATGGAGAGGAATAAATGAAGGTATTTCAGATTACAAGTTGTACCTTATATCTTCATTGATAATGTGTTATTCAAAAAAGATATAAATGGAATATTGTTGCGGTGTGTTGATTATGATAAAGTTCAAAAAATATTGTTAGAATTCCATGAAAGACCTATAGGAGCTCACTTCTCAACACGTACCACAACCTTAAAAATTATGAAAGCTAGTTACTATTGGCCTAACATATTCAAGGACTGTTTTGAATGTATAAGAAAGTGTAAAAAATGTGTTTTCTTTGTCAGAAAAGAACGTTTAGCTTTGCTTCCCTTACAACCTATTTCAGTTGATCAGCCTTTCATGCAGTGGGGTCTTGACTTTATTGGCATGATAAATCCACCTTCATCACAAGGACACAAGTGGATTTTAACTACTACAGATTATTTTACACGATGGACTGAAACAATAGCCTTGAAAGATGCTAATGAAGCTTCGATACTATCCTTTTACGAAGGAATAGTTTGCAGATTCGGTGTTCCAACAACTATCATATCAGATAATGCTTTAGCATTCCTTGGTGCAAAGATAATAGATTGGGTTGTCAACCATGGAATATATCTAAGTTCTTCATCTAATTATTACCCACAAGGTAATGGCTTAGCTGAGAGTACTAATAAGAATATGTTAAGAATCATCAGAAGAACACTTAAGGATAATCAAAGAGCTTGGCATCTGATGTTGAATTCAGCACTTTGGGCTGACAGAGTTACTCTTAAAAGATCAGTTGGCAATTCACCATACAAACTTGTGTAAAGAAAAGAAGTGAGAATTCCTATTTCAGTTGAGTTACTGTTGTCAAAATTTCACCCCCCAGGGTAAAATTTCGATAACATGCATCAAAGGTTGCAGAAAGGCAAATAGGTTGATCCAGGAAAAATCGTGAAAATCGGCTAAGTCCTAGTCCTAAGAGCAATCAGGACATCTGGGACAAAAATGCGCGGATTGGCCGAAAAGCCTTCAGGCGGCCCAAGTAGCACCAGGGACATCTGGGACAAAAGTATGCGGTGGGCGCGAAAAGCCGATTCGGCCGAAAGAGAGGAAAATTTGGCTAACTGCTGAGAAGGACGCCTGTGGGACAAGCGGGCCAGAAAGGCGCGAACCGGCTGAACCGGCGAAAAAGGTCGAGACAATCCAAGGAAAAATGGGACATCCGGGACAAAAAGACGCGAAGGGCGCGAAAGAGCTGGCAGGCCCGCGGACTAATCAGAAGCCGCCACGTGTCCTCATAGGAGAAAAGGTCAGAAAAGTCAAAGGGTGAGTTTTCGAGCACCGAGCCGAACCAATAGGATCGTGCCACGTGTCCCATTTAAGGGCCCACGAGGAAATTTCAAAGGAAATCCCGCCGAAAAGCAGAGGAGAGAGAATTATTCAGCGAATCAGAGCCTGCCACGTGTCATCCAAGTGGCAGAGCGCGGGAAGAAATTCAAAAATCCGTTTTCACCTGTTCTGTGCCCTAAATCTTCAGATCGACATAACTTTTGATCCAGAGCTCGGTTTTACACGTTCTTTATATCAACGGAAATCTTGTGATATTATCTACACATCTCCAGGGTCAATCTTGCATTTTGGTTCAGTATGGAGGATGAAAATCAAGAAACGCCTCTGGCGCGAAATAACAAGCAGAAGTGATGCTCAACTAATAACTTTAATGCAGCAAACAGTTCGCCGCTTCTGCTAGGCAGCCCGCCGTTTTGCCAAGATCCACCGCTTCCATCATTATGAAATGAGTTAAGTGCATTCTGGAGGTGGTTGGGGCAGATTTCGAATTCCTCTCTCTTTTCTCTCTCTTTCTCCCTATAAATTGTAAGGAGGGGCTTCTTTCTAAGGGTTGGACATTTCTGTTTTGCAACCCCTCCCTTCTCTCCTACTTGCAAGAGAATTCGTGGACTTTTCAAACCTCCCACATGGACTGTAATGCCATTGTGCCTCTTGGCCATTGCAATGTATTTGAATCGATCCTTTGAGCAATATATATGTCTGTGATTGAATTTAAATCCTCTCATGTATTCATTGTTGTCATTCTGATCTCTCATTGCATTTCGGTTACGTGTGCATGGTGTGGTATTGCATCTATATGGTCTGTGTTTATGTTGCAAAGCTTATGTTCTTCATTCCTTGGTGCATCACCTCCTTAGCTTAGGTTTATTTATATGCATTTCTCTCTCCCTGTCTCCTTGGTAGTTAGTTTAGTTTTTTCTGGGTAAACCTCTGCGTTTCATTGGTGCATCTGAACAGAGGAATAGGAACCAGCCTTTCTCTGGAGAATCCTTTCTCATTTTTCAAGTCCCACACTTGGAGGAAGGATTCAATGTTATGCAATCACACTGGACGCCTAAGTGATCAACCTAGAAATTTGATCTGCATCCAGGGGTCCTGTGATTTTGCATCAACAGTTTTGGCACGCCCGGTGGGACCTGGAGGTCTCATTTTTATTGCAACAAGGTTGATATGCATCTGCTGCAATTTTCTTGCTTAAAAAGAGCTATTATTTGCATATCTGGTGACTCCAAAGGGAAGAATCAACTGGTTTCAGCAGTACAGGCCTAAAATTTTATGAGAAGAATCACAAGGTCAAGAGTTGGAGAAGAAGAAGTGCTGTTTGAATACCTGCAATTATCTCCAAGAAGAAGGCAAAGAGGAAGAAGGATTCAAAGGTCTCCATCTCCACCAAACAGAACTCTCTCAACTCCTCCACCTGACAGGCCTTTCTTTCAATATACAAGGGTTTTAAGACCAATCAGAATGGCGCAACCAGTGAACCCCTATGTCAACTTCACAGGCAGCAGCCCACTTGCTCTCAATGCACAAAATCCAATCCCAGTTGCAGCATTGAAGAACATTCCATACTTCACTGGAGAAAATCAGACCACTCCTGGTGATCATGTCAAGGACATTGCTAACATTTGTGCAATCCACGAGATCGATGAGATGTAAGTAGCTATCAAATTGTTGGCGTCTTCATTCAAGGGGAAAGCATTGCAATGGTTTAGGAGCCTTGGAGCTGGCTCTATCACAAACTGGAATCAGCTGTGTATTGCACTTCATGATCAATTTGGAGAGAAGGGAGACAACTTGTCTCTTTTGGAGCAGCTGACAACCATCAAGAGAGCCTCCAATGAGCAGCTAACTGATTTCAACTTCAGATTTCAAAGATCTTGGGATAGGATTCTAGTAGCAGTCAGGCCAACAGCAGGAGGTGCTTTTCTATACTACCTTAAAGCTTTAAATTCTGATATTTCTATGTTAATTCAATCTATGGGAGGCACAACCATCCCTGCTGCATATAGTATTGCCATTAGAGCTGAAAATTGTCTGATTCAAGCTGGCAAGCTAGCTCCTAGGCCTCCAATGCCATTATATCCAAGTATAGAGAGCCCAAGTACTAGTCAAGCACCTGTCTTAGCTCCTATTCCCACTCCTAGGAATCAAAGTTCAAATGAAGCTTCCACTTCGTCTCCAAGTGCCCCAAATGAGCTTCAAGAGGTCATGAAGCAACTGCAAAATTTAGGTAATGAGCTGGTCACACTCAAGAGACAACAAGCTCAAGGTTTTAGACCTTCGTATCAGTCTCAAGCTCAACCTAGTAGGCAGCCATACTAGCCTCAAAGACCACCTAATCCACCTGCAAATATGAATCAAACAAGGCCTCCTGTCAATAGACCTTTCCAGCCCTATAATCCAAATGCCATATCTGCCTCTAAGGCATTAGTACCAGCACAAAATAATATGGCACAGGAGTACGACTGGTGTTACCCTTGCAATCTACCTCACAATCAGTCAGCATGTTTCAATGGTGCACTAAATCAGGCCTTGATGGTGCAAACCATTGGTGTTGCTCAAGATCCAAGCCAGGAGGAGAATCAACAGCAATAAACGCAACAAGAAGGACTTCCAACAGAAACCACATTGGCAAATTGGCAAACGGAAGATTTCTGTGGAGTTAACCAACAGCCTTTCCAAGGTGTGGCTGCCAATACACGGTCAAAGAAGAGAAGCATAGAAGAGGGACAACAGTCTAGTCTAGTTGTTTCTCAATCCACTCTTACGCAACAAGGGGGCAGCAGAACAAACATAGCTCCAAATGTGCAAAATCAGCTTAAGGTACCTATTGCAGCAATACATGCACCTGTTCAAGTCCCAGAAAAGGTTGTACCAAGTAAGGGGCAGCAAAAGGACAGTTCATCCCCTTTCAACATCATCGATCAAATGAGGAAGACACATGTGAACATTTCCATGTGGGAATCACTGGCGATCCCAGGGCAACGAGATTTATTGCAAGCTGCAATGACTGATTGGTCTACCACAAATGTATCAAACCTAGGACATGAGAAGGTTCTCACTAATGCAGTGCAACATGATGGGGGGCAGACAAGAAAAAATTTGAAGCCTCCGCCTTTCTATGTTTCATTGATTGTTGGAAATCACTTGATGCACAACTGCATGTTGGATTCAGGGGCCAGTAGTTCGGTGATGCCAAAGAAAATAGCGGACCAACTGGGTTTGAAATATGAGCCAGTACTAAAAGGAGTTGTACAGTTAGATGGAACGGCAGTGGGGACTGTTGGAGTCATCAAGGAGTTAAGTCTAACACTACATTCCTGTCCTAATGTTACAGTTTTGCAAGATGTGTCTGTGATCGACCTTCCGCCACTCTTTGCGTTGTGTCTTTCAAGAGACTTCACTGCGAAAATCGGTGGATATTTATCTGCAGATTGGTCACACATGATTTTTAGGACAAGGTATGGAGCCAAAGCAACAATCAGGTCAGAACCAATTGCCAATTTCCATATTGAGCCCTACGTACCCAGTCCTATCAATTCAAATTGCTCAGCTTTTGATCAGGAGGAGTGTTTAAATGATCCAGAAACAGGTACTAAGGTCGAGGGAATTCCTGATTTAACTTTAGATGAATGGGAAAACAAAAGTCATGAATTTGACCCATACAAAGAAATTGAAGAGTCAAAATTGGGTGTGTATTGTATACACGAGGAAAGTTCACCCATTCCTGACATCATTCAGCCTGAACAAAAAGATGAAAACAAAATTTGGAGATTATTCTTCGATGGTTCGAGAAGTAGACAAGGTGCTGGAGGTGGTGCAATGTTAATTTCGCCACAAGACATCAAGTATTATTCAGCTTTTTGTTTCCAGTTTTCTTGTTCAAATAACACCGCTGAATACGAAGCATTGATTCATGGACTCCATTGGGCCAGGAAAAATGGTATAAAGAACTTGCAGGTGTTTGGAGATAGTGAGCTAATCGTCAACCAAGTTAGAGGACTTCATGCTACAAAGAACGACTTGCTGAGGAGCTACAAGAATAGGGTATGGGACCTCATTGAAGATTTCGAAGCTTTCAACATTGTGTCCGTACCCAGGAAGAAAAATGAAGTTGCAGATAGGCTCGCAGTAGTTGGAGCGACCTTTGATGTGGTTGACAACATCAGAAGGGAAAAAACACAGCCACACATCCATGTGGTTGTGAGGCCAGCAGTTCCAGATAATAACACAAGCTGGCAGGTATTTGAGAACGATCAACAGATCGTCAATTTCTTACAAGAAGAAGCTGAATTTTCAGCTAGAAATCAGGATAGGCTAGAGCAGCAGTATGGGGATCAAGTAGTGCAGCTGTGGACAAACAAGCTTCCTAAGGGTTTGGTAACATTGGAGTCTATCTTCAATCCTAACGACCAGTTTCGTAAGGAAAAGGCAAACATACAGGTCAAGAGAGAAGATTCAGAGCCAATTCTGGTTGGGAAAAGCAAGACACTCCAAATTGGTAAAGTGGCCACTGAGCGAGAGAAATCAGATTTCATACAACTTTGCCAAGAATTTCCAGATGTCTTCGCTTGGAGCTATGAGGACTTAAAAGGATTTGATCCAAATTTGGCACAACATACCATAGAATTGGATCCAGATGCTAAGCCCGTCAGGCAGAAGCAGAGACCAGTCAACCCTCACATTGAGCCTCTAATGAAGAAAGAGCTTAACAAGCTAATCGAGGCAAGCATTATATTCCCTATCAAGCATTCAAGCTGGGTTGCGAACTTGGTTCCGGTCAGGAAGAAGAGCGGAGAAATCAGGTTGTGTGTGGACTTCCGAGACCTCAATAGAGCATCTCTCAAAGACCATTACCCGCTCCCTTCAATGGAACAAATATTGCAAGTAGTATCCGGTTCAGAGAGATTCTCTCTCCTAGATGGCTACTCAGGGTACAATCAGGTGATGGTGAAAGAAGATGACCAATTCAAGATGGCTTTCACCACCAAATGGGGGACCTATGCCTACAAGAAAATGCCATTTGGGCTATCAAATGCTAGAGCCACCTTCCAAAGGGCAATGGATATGGCATTCAAGGGGTTGATCAATAAAATAGTTTTGATATATCTTGACGATATCACTGTATTCTCAAAAAATGCAGCGGATCACCTCTGTCATTTGAGGCAAGTATTTCAGAGATGTAGAATATTTGGGGTATCATTGAATCCCAAAAAATGCATATTCTTGGCTCACGAGGGAAAGCTTCTAGGCCATATTTTTTCAAAAGAGGGGTTGACGATTGACCCAGAAAGAGTTGAAGCAATTCGAGCATTGCCATTGCCAAGTCACAAGAAGGCTCTTCAAAGCTTCTTGGGAAGGATCAATTTTGTCCATAGATTTGTTCCAAATTTTGCTGCTCTTGTGAAGCCAATGACGCTGATGTTAAAGAAGAGCATGGAATTTAAGTGGACATCAGAAGGCAAGGAAAGTTTTGAGGAAATAAAAGAGGCTATATCTCAAGCTCCGACTCTCGTCAATCCAGACTTCTCCAAGGACTTCGTGCTATACGCCTTTGGTGGTGGGGGAAACGATTTCTGCAATCCTGGCACAACAAAACAAAGAAGGGTTAGAGCAACCAGTTGCTTTCTTCAGTCAAGGCTTGGAGGAATACGAAACTAGGTACTCTTTCATTGAAAAGCATGTCCTTGCGGTAATCAGAAGTTTAAAGAAATTCAAGCACCTAGTCTCAAACAACAAGATCCAATTGTTAGTCTCTCATGCGGGAGTTAAGGACTTCCTTCTAAACAAGGATCTGAATGAGAAGCGTGCAGGATGGATAACTCGTGTCATGGAATATGACATCGAGATCAAGGTCACCAAACTAGTACGTGGGAAGGGACTATGCGAGCAGCTAGCCTTGAGTCAACATGTTGAAACAGGTAATGAAAAAGACGCTGCCCTGCTGTTACAAGATGATCAAAAACAGGAAGATGATGATGTGTCCACTCCCTGTTGGACTCAGAACATGATAAATTTCCTACAGACGGACATGTGCCCTCCAGAGATGAGCAAAGCAAAAAGAAGGTACTTCAGATTACAAGCAGTTCCTTATGTGCTTGTTGATGGTATTTTGTTTAAAAAGGACATCAACGGTGTTCTATTGAGATGCATCGTGACAGGTCAGATTGAGAGGATCTTACAAGAGTTCCATGACCAGGAGGCAGGAGGCCATTTCACCCCACGAGTAACAGCTCTCAAAATCATGAAATCTGGTTACTATTGGCCTGCTGTATTCAATGATTGCTACTCATGGGTTAAGAAATGCAAGAAATGTGCATTCTTCACAGGGAAAGGAAGGTTAGCAGCACTGCCCCTTCGCCCAATTTCAGTAGATCATCCATTCATGCAGTGGGGATTGGACTTCATTGGAGTCATCAATCCCAATTCGAGTCAAGGTCACAAGTGGATTCTTACAGCGACAGACTATTTCACCAAGTGGACCGAAGCAGTAGCGCTCAAAGAAGCAAGTGAGTCTAGCATACTAGACTTTTATGAAGGAATAGTAACCAGGTTTGGTGTGCCGGCCACCATCATATCAGATAATGCATTAGCATTCATAGGTTCAAAAATTACAGAATGGGCTGTCAAGAATGGAATATATTTGAGCACCTCTTCAAATTATTACCCGCAGGGTAATTGACAGGCAGAGTCCACAAACAAGAATTTGCTAAAAATCATCAAAAGAACTCTGGATGAAAATCAAAGAACATGGCATACAAGGTTAAAATCAGCATTATGGGCTGACAGAATAACACCAAAGAGATCTACAGGTAATTCTCCCTACAAGTTGGTCTATGGGAAGGAGGCAGTATTGCCTATATCATTAGAATTGCCAGCTTTGGAGTTCATGAAGCAGCTTGAGTTATCTGAGTTCGAACCAACAGAGGTCAGGTATGCAGAATTGATGGAATTAGAAGAAATCAGAGAACATGTAGTTTAGACGATCGAAAAGGATTAGGCCGTGGTAAAAATATGGTTTGATAAGAGAGCTAGAGCAAGGACCTTCCAGGAAGGGGACCTAGTTCTGAAATGGGATGTAGATCGGGCAAAACCAGGAAGGCATTCCAAGTTTGATGCCATCTGGAGTGGTCCCTACATGGTCACGGGGTGCAAAAGTAGTAATGCCTTCCAATTGTCTGCATTCGATGGAGAGGAACTTCCGATTCCGGTTAACGGAATCCATCTTAAACATTGCTACTAAGAGAAACGTTTTACCCTTGTAAATATTAATTTAGATTTTTCTTAATTCCTTTAAGTGCGTATGCACATTGTCCTGTTGTAGTTAGGTTTCTATTTCCCTAAGTGCTTTGGCACAGGTTTCGCTGCTCTCAGGTTGTTTTCTACAATTCAGAGTGTTGCTGGAGAGGAAGTTGCAGTATCAGGCTTGTTTCAGGTTATTGCTTAACTCCATGCCCAATGGATCGCTAAAAGGCCACTGATCTTCTACCTAGCAGGCAGGTAACCCCGCTGAGTTGTCAAAATTGTTGTCAAAATTTCACCCCCCAGGGTAAAATTTCGATAACATGCATCAAAGGTTGCAGAAAGGCAAATAGGTTGATCCAGGAAAAATCGTGAAAATCGGCTAAGTCCTAGTCCTAAGAGCAATCGGGACATCTGGGACAAAAATGCGCGGATCGTCCGAAAAGCCTTCAAGCGGCCCAAGTAGCACCAGGGACATCTGGGAAAAAAGTACGCGGCGGGCGCGAAAAGCCGATTCGGCCGAAAGAGAGGAAAATTTGGCTAACTGCTGAGAAGGACGCCTGTGGGACAAGCGGGCCAGAAAGGCGCGAACCGGCCGAACCGTGCGAAAAAGGTCGAGACAGTCCAAGGCAAAATGGGACATCCGGGACAAAAAGACGCGAAGGGCGCGAAAGAGATGGCAGGCCCACGGACTAATCAGAAGCCGCCACGTGTCCTCATAGGAGAAAAGGTCAGAAAAGTCAAAGGGCGAGTTTTCGAGCACCGAGCCGAACCAATAGGATCGTGCCACGTGTCCCATTTAAGGGCCCATGAGGAAATTTCAAAGGAAAGCCCGCCGAAAAGTAAAGGAGAGAGAATTATTCAGCGAATCAGAGCCTGCCATGTGTCATCCAAGTGGCAGAGCGCGGGAAGAAATTCAAAAATCCGTTTTCACCTGTTCTGTGCCCTAAATCTTCAGATCGACATAACTTTTGATCCAGAGCTCGGTTTTACACGTTCTTTATATCAATGGAAAGCTTGTGATATTATCTACACATCTCTAGGGTCAATCTTGCATTTTGGTTCAGTATGGAGGATGAAAATCAAGAAACGCCTTTGGCGCAAAATAACAAGCAGAAGTGATGCTCAACTAATAACTTTAATGCAGCAGACAGTTCGCCGCTTCTGCTAGGCAGCCCGCCGTTTTGCCAAGATCCGCCGCTTCCATCATTATGAAATGAGTTAAGTGCATTCTGGAGGTGGTTGGGGCAGATTTCGAATTCCTCTCTCTTTTCTCTCTCTTTCTCCCTATAAATTGTAAGGAGGGGCTTCTTTCTAAGGGTTGGACATTTCTGTTTTGCAACCCCTCCCTTCTCTCCTGCTTGCAAGAGAATTCGTGGAGTTTTCAAGCCTCCCACATGGACTGTAATGCCATTGTGCCTCTTGGCCATTGCAATGTATTGGAATCGATCCTTTGAGCAATATATATGTCTGTGATTGAATTTAAATCCTCTCATGTATTCATTGTTGTCATTCTGATCTCTCATTGCATTTCGGTTACCTGTGCATGGTTTGGTATTGCATCTATATGGTCTGTGTTTATGTTGCAAAGCTTATGTTCTTCATTCCTCGGTGCATCACCTCCTTAGCTTAGGTTTATTTATATGCATTTCTCTCTCCCTGTCTCCTTGGTAGTTAGTTTAGTTTTTTCTGGGTAAACCTCTGCGTTTCATTGGTGCATCTGAACAGAGGAATAGGAACCAGCCTTTCTCTGGAGAATCCTTTTTCATTTTTCAAGTCCCACACTTGGAGGAAGGATTCAATGTTATGCAATCACACTAGACGCCTAAGTGATCAACCTAGAAATTTGATCTGCATCTAGGGGTGCTGTGATTTTGCATCAAAAGTTACCTACATTAGATTTTCTGCATCAAATGGAGCTCCTTGAGAATTAACCATTACAGGTTTGTTATGCAGAGTTAATGGAATTACAAGAACTAAGAGATAAAGCTCATTTGAATATGGAGAATAATCATAAACAAATGAAGAAGACTTTTGAAAAGAAATCCAAATTAAGAGTCTTCAATGAAGGAGATATTGTGTTAAAGTGGGATGCTGATCGTGCAAAGCCAGGAAGAAACTCAAATTTTGATACACTTTGGAGTGGCCTTTACATGATTTCAGCTTGCAAGGAACACAATGCTTTTAAGATTTCAAAGTTGAATGGAGAGGAACTTCCCATTACTTTGAATGGTATGTTTCTCAAACACTGTTATTGAAAATCTTACAGTGATTGTTAGATTAGGATTTCCCTTCAACAAGTGCAATTCCTGCGAATTGTAATGTTTTTAAATTCAATAAGTGCATTCATGCACGTGATCTGTTTTACCAGATCCTTTCCCAAATTTAGTTTCATTTTGGAAGGGTTGGACCTTTCAGAAAAGGAAAATTTTTGTTACATGTTTAGACTCCATGCCCAATGGACAAAAGTAAGGCACTAGTGTTTAAGCCATTAGGAAGCTTTCCCCACAGGATCACCAGAAATGTTGACAATTTTTGCACTTGTGTAAAAATGGGCAACTCGAAAATTTGTCGTTACGATAAAAAGTCTTGGGTGGAGTATACCTAAGCTAATGAAGTTTTTATGTTATTTGTTACTGTTGAATCAGTCACAAGATTAAATGAAATCTGTAGTTATGTGTGCTGTCACAAAACATAATGAATCACATAGTCTGCAATTTTAGGCCATCTTCAACAAAATAACACAAAGCCCCAAAGGACAACTGTGTTGTCTTGATGAAGATGACAAATTACAAATTAGGTGAAGTGCTGAGTTTTGAAATAGAAAACATGAATACTGATATCAGAAAATCATGGTTCATTACTAAAAGTTACAAGTTCTCATCAATGTTCTTTCCTTCATGATTAAGACATTCAATTATGTTACTGAGTTGTTTATTTTATTATACAATCCATATAGAAAAGATAGAATGCACAAGGAAATACACAACTCATTTTCATAATTCAATGTTTTATTCACAAGGAGAGTTAAATGTTTCCCACGCAAGTCGTGGGATGTAACTTAAAAGTAAATTACAACTACTGAAAAGAAAGGTACACATGCATGAAAGAGAAAGCAAAGTAAAATGAGTGAACCTATCATTTCCTTGGGGTTTATGTTCTTCAATTAAAGCATCTTCATCTCCATATTTTGTTTCTCCTTCATATCCATGGTAGAAGCCATTGTACCTTATAAGAAGAAAAGTTAATTTTTAGTTACGAGCTCAGGGATCAATTCATATTCCTACACTGTCCTATTTCGTGCATATGAATCTTATCCTAACAGGAGATGTATTCTACTCGAAGAACAAACTACATGCATGCTTTATTCACTCAGAAATAAGAAAGGAAAAAGGAAAGAAGAAGACATGGACATAAGAGAGGCCTAGAAGGATAATTATTTTCTAACTGTTTTCCTAAGTGTGCAGGCATAGGTTGCAGCCAAAGAGGAAAAAAATAAACAAGTCATAAGTGCATGCAATAAAAGGAAGAATGTAACTCAAAGTTCTAATAATTGTGCTGAAATGGAAGAAGTTGCAGTGTAGAAGAGAGACTAGCAAAAGAATCACATGTTTCAGTTTGCAACAAAAAAAAGTAGAATTTGAAAGCTGATGTTTGACTAAAAGAGAAGGTCACGGTTGAAAGGAATGAAGACAAGATTTTGGAAAAAATTTGACAGGGCTTCGCCCTGTAAAATGGACATTTACAACTTTCCATCATGTTGCTTTTAACTACTACATGATTTAAAAGAGTTATTTGAATCAAATAAGTGAAACAAAAAACCAATAAAGCATTCTTTAATCAAGATAACACAACTATGATGTCTCATTTTATTTACCAATCCAGCTTCAAACATGAAGTGTCATAATTCTATATTTCGAAATCAGAAAATATAATTACTATGCTAGAAATGGATGGGAGATAGAATTCTGGAAAATTTTGCCAGGGATTCGCCCTGAAAAATCAACATTTTACATTTTTCAGAATGCCATAAATGTTACTATAAAGGAAATAAAGCCTCTATCTAAGAGAAACAAGCTTCAGAGATCAAATTGAATGAAGGATTTACAGTTACAAAGATAAAATTCATCTACAGTTTCAGGAAAGATGAACTATTTACAACTTCCAGAATACCACATACAGAGATCTCATGAATCAAAAGCTACTTACAATTTCCATAAGGCCACTTGCAAGATTGCAAAGTTCAATATGGCACAGACTAGATAAGTCATAAGTATATGCTGGAATGAAGAAGCCACAGTTCATAATAGAAGAGATACTTGTAGGAAAGGAACATGTTTAGGTTGAAGATGGCTTGGAAGAGAGAGAATTGTGGGAAATTTTTGACATTTCTTCACCATGTAAAATAGATATTTACAAATTTTCTAATATCTATATCAAACTGAATTCAAAGAAATGCAGTGAAAGTAATAGAACAAAGTATCTGAATCAAGGCTTATGCCTGATAATGGCATCAAAACAGATCAAGAATTGCTTAAAATTACTGTAAGTAGCAAAGAGTATAAGTGCAACTACAGGTTACAAACAAGCATTTCAAAAGTGAACTAAAGGAAGAGATGTATAAGCAACCCATTTCAGTTAGTGGTGTTTCAACACCTTTCAACCTTACGAAGCCCATAATAATCAATGTTCAGTCAGAATATTGAATAGATCACAATGAAGAAAGAAACTCAATCACATGAACCCTTCTACAGGCACTGACAACAAAACAACCCAGGTCTCATAAATGGTGGAAATTTGAGATCCATCTAAAGTTGATAGGTTACATATCAAGACATGCATTACAACTCAACGATAAATAAGTGTTGGCAGAATACATTCAAGAAATAGACAAACTCACTTTGAGTGTGACCTTATCAACAATATCCATTTACAGGAACAAGTCAAGCTTGCATAGTACAGAAAACCACCAATATTACAAAAGTTACAGTACGGAAAAAAACCAATTGCATTCAAGCACTCATCCCATGGGAAGATTTTAATGTTCAAGTAATCTCAGTTTGAAAAGGATTAAATTAAGTACTCTACAATTTTTTTCAAATAAATAAGTTGATCCTGAACAATGAATCATAAATAGAATAAATTCTCTAAGAACAAAAAATTGATGCCATGGATTTCAGAACAATCAAGGCCGAAGTAACCCAGATTAAAAGAATAGCTGAGGTAAAGTGTACCAATTCGATGCACAAAAGAGAAGTTATAGTAAAAAGAATGTTTTCCTCAAGCCACGATGAATCAAGTTAGAGAAAGAAGTAAAACTTACTGGTTAAATCAAAGTGGAGAAAACCCTTGATATATCATCAAGCTCAGAACTAAAAGGACCAAACCCGAAATGAGTTTCAACTCGAAATGACCAGAGTCATTAAAGAGATCACACGAAGAAATGAAAAAGAAGATGGGTATCATTATTGAAGCTGAGGTCACAATGAACCAAAATATCAGCAAAACTCAAGGATCGAAAATCTTACCGACCTCATCAAATGGTGATGCAAAGCCAAATCTACAGATCTCAAGAGATTGTAAAGGAAAATCAGTAGAGACTAAGAAATTTACCAGTTCTCAATCCTTTCGACCACAAGATCTTACAAAGCAAAATCAGATCTCATGGAATTCACCACAAATACCAAACAGAATGGGGCCGAGCTTCAAGATTAGCGACAATGGTGGCCACTATAAAAATAAGATAGAAAATGAACTCTAATCTCCCACCACCATGTCAACATCTAATGAAGTGACACAGATAATAAAATGAGCAAGGCTGAGCTCGAAGAAACAACCATGGTGGCCAATACAAAGCTGAGCTCGAAAACACTAAACAATGGCGGCATTTTTACAAAAAACTCACTGAGAAGAAGCACAGAATGTGGAGAACTTTTTTTTGCAACGAGCCGAGTACAGAATAATAAAAAATGGCACTCCCATAAACGCTCAGCGAGCTTCACAGAATAGAATAATGGCTTCAATGAAAAAAATTTCCAGGGCTTAACCCGCATAGCCAAAAACCAAATGAAATGTGCTTGTGGGTCGAGTTCCCTTTACCACCCGAACCCAAGGAGTGGGTTAACTCTAACTCGACCATGATCAAGGATCAATGATCACAAAAAATCAAGGACACAATATCAACATCCTTAGATCAATTGCAATAACCAATGTAAACCACTTGGGTAAGATGCCACCCTCAGCATTCAATGTGGGCCAAAACCCTAACTACAGGTCAGAAATCGACGGTCTATGATCAGACAAGACACAAAATCCATGGCCTGAAATCATTGCAACAATAAAAGCAAACACAACCAGAGTTGATGCCACCAACAAAGCATATAAAAGGGGTAAGTCAACATGGAGAAGGGGACAACCCACGTGTCCATAAAATAAATAATTTGCCATGACTTTCAAAGTCTAAACCATAGTGCATGCTCCAAATAATGTAAAGGGGCTGACCGAATTATATACAATGATCACCGAAAAGGTGAATTTTATAATATGCCAAGACCGACAAACTCAAAGGTGGCAGACCATATAGTATGGTCATTCCAAATAATCAAAGGTAGTCAAGCATAGTGTGGTGGCTTTTACAACGTGCCCCTCATGTTTTTCTAAAAACCATAGTATATGCTAAGTCCACAAAGAGTGGCCAAACCAAATGAAGACAAGAGTTCACAGCCACAAGTGGCCTCCACTGATGGTGATAGATTGTACTTGAATTGGAATGTATTTTTTCATGTGATCACTAGAAAATAGAATAAGTGTCAATATCAAAACATGTGAACATAGTAGGTGGTCCCCATAGGATGTTTATAATTAGCAAAATATTACAAATATTGTAATTATATTGCTCACATACAGGGAGTTGTATTTTTGCATGCCTTCACTACAGGAAAAAATAGAGAAGAAGACAAAGTTGCATGTTCATGGAGAGGGACTTTCCTAGTAAGAAATCTTATTTTTAGCAAATTATTCACCCTTCTTTTCTTAAATATAGAACAGTTAACTTCAGTTTGACTGTAATGTAAATAAGGCTAATAATTCCCATTTGTAATTACATGCTCTATTTTTTCCTTTATCTATTATTAAATAAAGGATAAAAATAAGATGCATGGGTGAGTACAAGCCTTAAGCATTGCCTTTGCAAAGCAAAAGGAGACTTTTGGAGGAGTTTTTGGATATATGAGTACTAAAGCAAATTTTGCTAGTTTTGCCCTCTGATTGTGAAGTATTTTCTGCCTTTCCAAGTTATTTTGCAGTCTTGTGTATGTTTCTATTAGACTTGTGAATGTAAATTCCCTGATCAATCACCTTACCATGCTGCAAATTCAGTCTTTTCTAATTAAGGTTAATGTGCATGTTAACTTATTAGTACTGTTGTGATTCTCCCTCAATACAATCAAGTATTTTTCCCTTAGATATTCTACAGAAAACTATTGGCTCGTGCATCAAATATTCTTCCCATGTCAGTTGTGCATATAATCAGTCAAATCCTTAATACATATTTGGTGTATCACCTTAAGTTTTAATTATTTTTCAATTATCTGTTACTCTCAAACTCCCATAAATCAGTTTAGGATACACCAATAAGGAACCGGCCTTGACACCGAAGACTCACCTTAAAATAGGTATACCCATAGACCTGAGGTGTTTCCATTGTATCTACGAAAGAGAGAGATCAATTATGCAAGCTTAGAAAACCTGCATTCATCTCTCTACAGGGTGCACTTTCGAGAGATAACAATTTTTGGCATGCCCGGTGGGACCACGAATCATATCTGCATGCAAATTACAATTTCTATAGCAGATCTATAATAGATTACAACAAATTAAAAGTTACTTTTAGGAGCAAGTTGCAGAAATTTATTCTAAAGATTATAGGATCTTTTGGTGACTCTGCAGAGCTGATTTCATACTAGTATTACAACATAATCCATTCCTAAAGTGACTACAAGATCATTGGTAAGAGGAATTCCTCTTGAATGTGTTTCTTTACCTTTGAATTCTGCTATAAGGAGAAGAGTTGGTAATACTTTACCTTATAATAGACCTGGTTTTGATAATCCTCCTCATAATATTCCTTCAGTACGTATCAATTTCTCAATTAATATCCCAATTTTTCAAATGGCTATTCAACTACAAAGTCATTTTGTGACCTTTACTAATGGTAGTCCATTAGTAATCCCAGTTTACCATGACAATCCTAATGTTGCCATGAAAAATTTGCCATCATTCACTAGTGAAAATCAGGTTACACCAGCTAAACATATCAAAGATGTTGTAGCCCTATGTGCAGTCCATAATATCACTCATGAACACGTAGCTTTAAGACTTTTAGTTGCATCTTTCAAAGGGTAGACCTTGCAATGGTATAGAAACCTAGAAATTGAAAGCATAAGAACTTGGGATAACTTAGGTGAAAAATTGTTGAAACAATTCCAGGATAATTCAAATCATTTATCTCTCATTGAACAGTTGTCTACTATTAAAAGAGCTCCCAATGAGTTTATATCCAATTTCAATATCCATTTTTCCAGAACTTGGGAAAGAATTCTAGCAAGTGTCAAGCCTCAAGTTGATCATGCTTTTCTTTATTATCTTAGAGCATTAAACAGTGATATATCAACTATGATTCAGTCAATGGGTGGAGAAACACTCCCAGTAGCTTATGATATCACTATCTGAGCTGAAAATAGTCTTATTCAAGTTGGAAAATTAGCACTAAGGCCTTCAATGCCATTTTTGGCAGACCTAGCACCTATTCCTCAACCTATTACGATCATAGAACCTACTATTGTAGCTCCATCAGATGATGTATTTAAAGCTTTGCAGTCTATGGGAAATAAATTGACTTTGATTGAGAATAGAATTGCATTACCTAGCAGACCCTACCAAGCTCCTTATCAGCAAAATCAATAGAATCGTAAAAAAAGCCAGCCCTATCAATAGAATCAAAATTATAGGTAGCCTTACCAATAAAGGCAGTTTGATCCAAAGGATCCTAGTTCATCTAACGCTTTAATCCCAGTTAATATGGCTACAAAAGAGTGGTGTCAACCTTGCAGTCAACCTCATTCAACTGTAACTTGCCCAAATACTTTTTTGAATATGAATCTTGTTGCACAACCTCAATCTGAAACATTGTTCCTGCTCAATAGGGTGGGTAGCAAGAAACTCAGGGTCAGTAAAGCACCTGACAAACTTTAACTCAGTT